>CM056049.1:501212596-501787053 GCA_029574335.1 Rana kukunoris | reverse complement strand
GGGGGGTGGTTTTGCAGTTGTTCAGCGGAGGGGGGAGTGCCTCTCACCTGTCATTAGCCTGGCTGTCGGCTTTCTTTCCTTCAGCAGCCACAGTCCTCCACACACCGCTCCGGTTCTCCTGCTTCCATGCTGCCTCCTATTGCAGTGCGGGGAAATTAACCCTTTCGCGGGACTGCGGGAAGAAGCGGAAAGTCTCGCAGAATCCGTGCGTGTTGGGAGGTATGCGCAGGGCCATCAGGAATTTTGGGGCCCCTTGCACAGCTTAAGGCATGGGCCCCCTGGAGCAGAGAACCGGGGGAGGGGGCTGCCATCTGAAATTGAGAAGCGGGGGGCTGCCGCAAATTGAGAAGCAGGGGGGGGGGGCCTTTACAAAGAAAAGAAGAAATATATATATATATATATATATATATATATATATATATATAAAAAAGGGGGTAGCCATCAGGGGCCCTGGGGATCTCTGGACCCTTTAATAAAAAGAAAAAAATAAACCTCTGGGCCCTTTAATAAAAAAAAAATAAACATTTATAAAAATATAAAGAAAATGTAAATTTTTTAATAAAAAAAAGGGGGGGTTGCCATCCGGGGGCCCTGGAGACCTCTGGGCCCTTTAATAATAATAATAATAATAATTAAATATATATATATATATATATATATATATATATATATATATATATATATATATATATATAATATAAAAAAAGTGGAGGTTGCTGTCCGGGGGCCTCCAGACCCCTAAAAAAAATAATAAAAAAAATAAACATTTATAAAAAATACATAAAAAAGGGAGGTTGCCATCCAGGGGCCCTGGGGACCTCTGGGCCTTTTAATAATAAAAAAAATATATATAAACAAAAATAAAAAAATAAACATTTATAAAAAAAAAAAGGGGGGGTTTCCACATGGGGCCCTGGGGACCTCTGAGCCCTTTTAATAAAAAAAAAAAATATATATATATATATATATATATATATATATATAAAAATGTAAATAATAATAATAATAATATAAAAAAAATTATAAAAAATAAATTAAAAAAATTAGGGGTTGCTGTCCAGGGCCCTGGGGACCTCCGGACCCTAAAAAAAAAAAATTTTTTTTTTTTTTTTTTAGAGGGGCCCCCTATTGGACGGGGCCCATGGGCTTTAGCCCAGTCAAGCCCAATGGTAAGTCCGGCCCTGCACTTACCTGTCCAGGCACCTGCGATGTTGGCATCCAAAGTCGATCCATCTATCGACTTCAGGTGGAGGCACTGAAGGGAATAGGAAGTGAAGCCTTGTGGCTTCACAACCTGTTTCCTACTGCACTTGCGCAAGTTGCACTGCGCTTTCTGAATGATTCCGCTGTCTTCTGGGACCCGTACATCTCCCAGAAGGAACCTAGGGGGGAGGAGCCAAACGTTTACACTAAATACCTGGTTTTGACAGGTATCCACTCTCCCCCAAAAGGTGCCAAATGTGGCAGTGGAGGGCCGGAGGAAGCAAACAAGCAGAGCTTCCACTTTTGGATGGAGCTCCACTTCAATTTCTGAATTAGTATGGAAAGAGAAGGCCTGTTTAACCTACCGCCCATTGTCATATGACGTCCACAGATGGGATCTCCCGGCAGTCTAGGGGGCGCACGGGACCTGGTGCGTGTGCCCGGCGGCCGTGATGTCCGCCAGGCACCCACGATTGCATGCAATCGCGGCAGGACTGTGGATCTGTGTGTGTAAACACACAGATCCACAGTCCTGTCAAGTGAGGAGACCGATGTGTGTATTCCCAGTACAGAGGAACACACATCGGTCTCCTCCCCCTACAGATAGAATCACACACTCGGGAACATATTAACCCCTTTAGTGCCCTCTAGTGTTAACCTCTTTCCTGCCAGTCACATGTATATAGTAATCAGTGCAGTTTTATAGCACTAATCGCTGTATAAATGTGAATGGTCCCACAAATGTGTCAAAAGTGTTCGATATGTCCGTCGCAATGTCACGGTCACAATAAAAATCACAGATCGCCGCCATTACTAGTAAAAAAAAAAAATGCAATAAAACTATCCCCTATTTTGTAGAAGCTATAACTTTTGCGCAAACCAATCAATATACGCTTATTGCGTTTTTTTTTTACCAAAAATATGTAGAAGAATACGTATCAGCCTAAACTGTGGAAAAAAATAATTTTTTTGGATATTTATTATAGCAAAAAGTAAAAAATATTGGGCCAGATTCAGCAAGAATTAGATTATCGTAGCGTTTCCCAAATACACTACGCCGCCGTATTTTACCTGGCTCTACGTGGAATCCAGGTAGATTTTGTCCAGTAAACGACGGCGGCGTAGTGTATTTCTCCCGGCGCAATCCATATACGCGATTAGGGGGCGTGAAGCATTTAAAATAGGCGCGTTCCCGCGGCGATCGAACTGCGCATGCTCCGTTCAGAAATTTCCCGCCGTGCATTGCGCGAAATCACATCGTTACGTCATTTTTTCTTGAGTAGCGTCGTTTACGGACATTCCTATTCCCGAACGAGTTACGTAAAAAAAAAAAAAAATTTTAAATTCGACGCGGGAACGACGGCCATACTTAACATGGGCTACGCACCGTTAGACCAGCAAAAAGCTGGTCTAACAGTACGTAGAAAAAAATAGACGAAAGCGATTGCGAAGACCGCTCGTATCTTCGTGGATCGCCGTAAAAACTCATTTGCATATCCCGACGCATGAAAACGACGCAAACTCCTCCCAGCGGCCGCAAAAATATCGCAGCGTAGATCCGAAGGCTTACGAAGACGTAAGCCTCTCGGATCGAAGCCCGAAGCCGCCGTATCATGGTTTGAGGATTCAAACTAGTGATACGGCGCGCGAAATTTGAAATTACTCCTGTCTAACACCAGTTAGACAGGCGTAATTGCTCTGTGAATCTGGGCCATTGTTTTTTTTTTCAAAATTGTCGCTATATTTTTGTTTATTGCGCAAAAAATTAAAATCTCTATTTGTGGGGAAAAAAGGACGTCAATTTTTTTTTTGGAGCCATGTCGCCCAACCCCGTAATTGTCAGTTAAAGCGACGCAGTGCTCTGGTATGGTAAGGAAGGGGATAAATTCTTCCGGGGCTGAAGTGGTTAATTAATTTACATATAAAGTCGAAAATAATTGGAGCTAAAGCAGTTTAAAAAAGTACACAGCCACTGTCGTTGTAGCACGTGATCCTCTAGTTGGTTACTGACTTCCTTATCAGCGTTTCGCCTACTTAGATCAGATGGACGTGATCTCGGTATCAGATGATCTAAAACTGCACCAAGGTTATTTCTGTAGTTAAGAATTTCACACACTGTGTGATGTCCTGGCAACATATTATAAAGGCATGTTTCTTAGGAAGGAAGATATTCTTTGGTACAGCTCACCGGAAGTGACAAGGACATGGCATCTCTCCAGAAATCAACATTTATTTTCTACAGCTTGCTAAAAATGGTCTCAGCTTGAAAAAAAAAAAAAAAACGAATGCAGCCATCATATTGAAGGACGGTAAGCTTCAATACAATATATTTTTGTTTGTTTGGGTTTTCGTTATCCTTTAAAATAGAAGCATCTTTTTCCCTCACCGCAGTCTTGGCAATGTCATAGCATGCATTATGGGGGCATATTTCTTAGTTATTTGCTAGTGTGTGCTCTGGGGGATTGTGTGCTCCTGCGTCTCACCATACTGATTCTCTTTTAATTTGCAGGTTGGTCATCACTGGAGCTGAACAGAAGCAGAGTAATAAAAGCCTTGATGTTTGTTTTGTACGACAATATAGGAAAGGTTCAGTGGAAGTTGCACACTACACAGTCACACTTTTATTGACTTGGCACCAGTCCTAATCTACAATATCTACTCCGTTATTAAAAATTAAATATGTCTTGTTTGCAGGAGAAGGATGATACTATTGTACCATAGATAAATATTCAACAGGGATTCTGAATCATGAATTCTATCTAGTGCTATGAAACTTTGGGGTAGATATTGAGAAGTGCCTAGTACAAAGGTTCATATTAGAGTTGACAGTATTTATCAAACCCTAACACAGGTCTCCTATTGCAACTCTTTGTGGTTCTAATAACATCCACTGCTTAAAGGGGCTGTAAAGGAAAACATTTTTTCCCTAAATAGCTTCCTTTACCTTAGTGCAGTCCTCCTTCACTTACCTCATCCTTCTATTTTGCTTTTAAATGTCCTTATTTCTTCTAAGGCGGCGTACACACGACCAAGCTTCTTGGCAAAATCCAGCGAGAAGCTCGCTGGGAGACATA
The DNA here is from genome assembly GCA_029574335.1 of Rana kukunoris. Taxonomy (NCBI): domain Eukaryota; kingdom Metazoa; phylum Chordata; class Amphibia; order Anura; family Ranidae; genus Rana; species Rana kukunoris. The sequence continues at coordinate 501,782,776 of CM056049.1, read as the reverse complement.
TTCTGGCGAGAAGCTCGATCGTGTGTACACTTCCAACGAGCGTCCCGTCAGGAAGCTCGTCGAGCCAAAAAAGAGAGCACGCTCTATTTTTCCTCGTTGTTCAATGAGGACTTTGGCTCGACAAACTTTTTCGACCGCTCATCGGGAACCTCGTCGCGCGGAACGATGGGTTTAGCCCGACGAGGTTCTCGGACGTGTGTACGTGGCCTAAGAAATCCTCACTTTTCTGTTCTTCTGTTTGTAACTCACCACCCTAATGTGAGGCTTTCTCCCTGGTGTGGAGAAAGCCTCTTGAGGGGGGAGGGGGCGAGCAGGAGGGTCAGGACGCCCACTAACACACAGCTCCTTTCTCTATCTGCAAAGTAGAGAGGGTCCTGACTTGCCTGCTCGCCCCCTCCTCCCCCAAGATGCTGTTTCTACACCAGGAAGAAGCCTTGCATTACGGTGTGTAGTTACAGACAGAAGAACAGGAAGTTAGGATTTCTCAGAAAAAATAAGGACATTTAAAACCAAAATTGAAGGATGAGGTAAGTGAAGGAGGACTGCACTAAGGTAAAGGAAGCTATTAAGGGAAAAAAATGTTTTCCTTTATAACCCCTTTAAGCCCTGAGGAAGGGGTAGGGCTCCCCCCAACAATTTTTTTTGACCAAACACTGTATTTGATGCTCTAAGTCTAGACCAACAGACATTTCAAATAGACCTCTCTGAGATATTAACTTTTGTACTGGGCACTCTCCAATACACACCCCAGAGTTTACTGTCCTAACCAAGAAAAATTCAACTTACCTCAAGTCACCATGACACCAAAAGAAGAAATAATAACAGTTGTCACAGGGAAAAGAAGACACAGATGCCATTCAAGACAAAACTAAGTTCTAAACCCACTCGAGAGGCACCCCCCTCCCCACACACACTTTTTGTGCCTTTGATCCCCTGTCACTAGGATAGAAAATGAGGGGCATTTCCCCAACAGGGATACAAAAATTTAAAAACGTGACCAGTGCGACTATGTAAATGTATACCATGCATAGAATTATTTAGTAGGGACAGCACAGTAGCTACAATCTGTTAAGCCGCGTACACACGGCAGAGAACCTCGACGGGCAGAACACATCGTTCCGCCCGTCGAGGTTCTCTGCCGGCCGTCAGATTCGGCGACCGGCCCGTCGGGAATGGCAACCAGCCATTCATCCAGGCGGGCCGTCGAGCAAATAGAGAACATGCTCTCTATTTCTGCTCGACGGCATTCCCGACGGGATGCTCGCCGAGAGCGTACACACGGCCGAGGTTCTCGCTGAAATGCAGCTTCCAGCGAGGTTTTCGCTGGTTTCTAGTGAGAACCTCGGTCGTGTGTACGCCGCCTGAGGGAGTAAGATGGAGAAGAACGTAGAAAAAGAGAGGAGGGTAGTGGTTTGGTGTCTAGGATTCAGGGCTGTTCGTCTGTACCGATGCTTACAGTGCACTTGGCTATGCAAGGGTTTTGTACAAGACCTTGTATAGACATTAAAAGAGAAGTATGGCATTTTTTTTTCCTAATCATACTTACCTATGTGGATGCAGCATTGATCTGATGCTGCATCTGTCCCCCGCCGGCTCCAAGACTGAGAATCGAACGATAAAACATCACCAATCGCTTGGTTCTCAGAGCTCCCTGAACAGAGAGCTGGTGACAATCAGTCCGGATCAGTCTCTCAGTGGCTCACTGGGATACTGAGCCGGTTGCCAACGGAAGGCATGTGGGTGGATCCCGACTTCATTGTCCGATCTTGCCAGAACCTGGACCAGTGTTGACCCCCATCAGTACTGGCATGTTTCTTCATTTTCCAAAAATTGTGGCAAAAAACGACATCACCTTGAGGTGTCTACTTTCCAAGAAAATGGACACTGTGGGAGTTTTTGTACTATTTTTTTTTTTTTCACAATGTCTGGTGTTTTTCCATTTTTTTTTAGCAAAAATAAAAAAAAACATCAGTTATTAATCAACACCAAATGAAAACTTTGTCTCAAAAATTGATATAAAACTTATCTGAGTACAGAGTTGCATAGCAGAGTAATTGTCAGTCAAACTATCACAGCGGAGAAAACTGAAAAATGCAATAGTAATAAAGGAGTATTGCAGGCTGGTACTTAAGTGGTTAAGTGAGTTGCTGTTACAGGAAACATATATAAATGATAACTGTAAAATAGCACTCTGAAAAACATACTTTTGTCTTAAGCCCTGTACACACGCTCAGTTTTCTTGGCGGTAAAAAAAAAAACGAGGAGAAAACTGCCATGGAGCTTTGGCCGGGAATCCCAGCCATGCGTATGCTCCACCGGTACTACCTTGCAGTCTTTCCTATAGGTAAGTAGTGGATCTGGTGGGAAAAAAAGCCGCTGGGAATACCACCGGGAAAATAGAGAGCAGGTTCTCTATTTTACCACCAGGATTCCTGGCTGCGTTCCTGATGGGAAAACTGCGAGGAAGCATACACACTTTCGGTTTTCCTGGCCAAAAGCTCTCCTGGTAGTTTTCCTGCCGGAAAAAACGGTTGTGTGTAGAAGGCTTTAAAAGAGAAGTATAGCTTGTTTTGCTTTACTTCTCCTGTGGATCATAGGAGTACAATTTGTTTTGCACTCCTGTGACCTGTTTTCAGCAGAGAGCGGGCTGAAGTCCTCTCTCTGCTGATGTCACAGAAGTCGGTTCAGTTTCCATGTCATCAAGACAATAGAAGTCGGGATCCACCAGGTTCCTGGACCGACACCCGGCTCAGCCTCTCAGTGGGCCACCGAGAGCCTGAGCTGGGGGACAGATGCAGCATTCGACCAAGGAAGCCAAACACACACAAGAGACACAGTGCCGTACGATGAATGGTAAGTGAGTAATGTGGGAAAGTCAGCAGGAGGGAGAGAGGCAGGCAATACTGGTGACTAGACCTTTGCCCTATGCAGGCCTTTTTTTGGACACAGCTTTCAGAGTTCAGTTTCTCTTTATCATAACACTCACCTGAACTAAGTGCCTTGGGTTGTTCAGCCTTACTCTCGGTTGATGTTGGTTTTTCAGGAGCTTCTTTGTCACTCTTGGTGTTCGGAGAATCAGGAATTTCATTTTCGACTGTTGTTGTAGCAATTGTGCTACTTTTTGCAGTGGTGATAATAGGTTTGTCAGGTTCTTTTGTTGTTACTTTTGTTGATGCTGTGGATGCCGTTGTCGGAGATTTGGCAACTGTAGCCGTAGTTGTATTACCTGTTGTTATGGTAGACACTGTTTCGGATGGTTTTGGACTTGGCGTAATTGGCTTAGTAGTTGTTTCTGTATTAACTGTAGCAGTTACAGATTCCGTACCGATCTCTGGAGTTGTTGATGTCTGATTGTCAATTTCTACAGATCCATTTGTATGATTAACTGACGTTGATGTTTCGGGTGTGCCTGATGAAAAAATTGTTCCTGGTGTTTTCGACTCAAGGAGTGATGTTGTGTCGGCTGGGATATCTGTAGTCGTTTGGTTCTCTGGGGCACTTATACTTGCGTTTGTAGTTATTACTTGGTGCGTAGTTACAATACTGATTTTGCTACTTGCTGTTGTAGTTTGTCCTGAAAAGTCTGACGTATTTCCAGCCAGTGTGGATGCTTCTGTCGCATTAGTCTCTTCCTCAGGTAAACTCACAGGTATGGAAACTGATGCAACAGTTGGTGGTCCTGTTGTTTGCAAATAAGAAATTGTTGAGATCAGCTCTGTGACCTGTGTTGGTGTTGAAGTGTTTGTTTCTGTTCCATGGACAAGTCCTGGTAAATAAGAATATTGCCAATTAACAACACAAACAAATGTGGAGAAATACAATGACTAAGGCAGCTTACTTACAGGAGGAAGTAAAGAGCATTTCTATTACTTAAAGTGGATGTAAACCAATTTTTTTTTTTGGATGTCACAATGTACAGTCTAAGATTTCCTACCATCTGTCCCCAGTCTTGCCACACAGAGTTAATCCAGCTCTGAGCAATCCTCCTTTATTGTTCAGTGAATTAAAACAGACTTACAGAGAAAACCTTAGTCCGTTCCGCCCCCTTGCTGTGAGTGACAGGTTATTTACATATCTCATGCACCAGCCTGGAGACTGGCATTATTTTTTAATTCCCACCCCCACTCCTTTTCTGAAGTCATGTGGTTATTTTTCTGGATTTTGACTGGATGTTAGTGATCATAGCAGAATTTTGTGTAAGGAATACACAGGAGAAAATGCATGTTGACAAAGGGAGTGTAGAGGAGGGCGGGGAGACTACTGACATCACGACTCCACTCACCGAGCTCCAGACAACAGATCCACCCACAGAATTTGCAGTTTTTCAGTTCTTATAATAGACAGAGCTCTCAACGCTGATGTAGGCAGATTGCTGGCTTGGGAGGAGTTATGCATATAAAAAAATTGCTGTGCTGCATGGATGTCATTATGAATGTGCAATGTACATATTCACATCACAAAGACAAGTGCAACATTTCAGGTCCACGCAGGACCCCTTTATCAGGCATGTGATGATAGATCACATGCCTGACGAAGGGGTCCTGCGTGGCTCTGAAACGTTGCACTTGTCTTTGTGATGTGATCTATCTGCAATAAAAACCTTTGGACAATAACTGAAGATTCTTGGTGTGCTGGCGAATATGAACATTAACTTTGTGTTTCTGGTATCCAGCTGGTAATTGCTGCAGCACCCATTACTGGTGAGCCTTGTTTCCAGGAATGTGTGCAATAGGAATATAGACAAGATTATGAATTTGCAGGCATTCCTTGGTATACTGCTAAAGAACTGAAATCCAATGAATGAAAAAGGGTTAACCAGGGCCAATAAGGCTGCAGAAGATAGAGATAGATGATGCCAGATGTCATTCAGCCAGGACATAAGGCAGATTATATCTGACTAGAGTCAGCTTCCAATCTATACTGTTAGAAACTCACAATGTGCAGTGAAATTTAAGTAAGCAATTTAATTTACAAGAGAGACGCCTGTACAGTTGTGCAAGACAATAGGTAAGGCTGTGAAGCAGAACTTCAGACTTTTTTTTATAATTTTAGAGAATTTGGGGGTAGAGTTACAACCTCTGTCAGGTTTTTATTGCTGTTTCCTCATGGAAGAGGATCCTCTTCCCTTTCTGTCCTGAAGACACAACTAGAAGTACAAAGAAATCTCTCCACAAAGTAAAGAAAACGCTCACGTTTGTCGGTTGTCACCATTATAAGCATCCCAAATAGGAGACTTCCCTTTCAGTGTCTATATCAGTGACCATTGTAAAACTTTACATTCTCCCTTGATATTCTGTATTGGTGATAAGGTATGATAACCATCCATCACTGTTTCCTGGGAACAGTCCCCATTTTGAGAGGTCTGTCTCTGGGAAACAACCGTTTCGGCAAGGTCCATGGTGGTAATGAATGCAAGCCAAGAAACCTAAGACATGAAATATGAACAAAGCATACATTCTTGTCTCTCTCCAAAGCATTTCTCATCTGTGACTCCCAGAGATAACTGGTGACTGGGAAAAGAGCTCCAGCACACAGACTGTGATTTACAGCCACAGCTGTGCGTGTTCGCTTATACTGTGAGGAGGGGCATGTGTCCTTTCCCTCCAATCAGGGCTCAGAGTTTTCCTCACTGAACTCTGCTCTGTGAGACTTTGTATTCTCAGCCCCCTGCTTTTCAAAGCTGAGAGACGCTGTGTAAAATGTGTGTTTTAAAATACTGGTGAGAAGAGGTCTGGGAAAAATCCTTTTCGTATGAGTTTTACATTCCAGTAGAGGAACAATGACACAGATAAATAGGTACAACTTATGCAGGAAGCTTTGTTTCATCTCTGTGTATCAGCTGATTCAGCTAAGGATAGTCACTTCACTGGGTATATGTAAGGGTTTACAATTACTTTAAACTATAAATAACCTGTACCCTTCCAAATAAGAAACAATAGTAAGTGAAAAAGTTGTTCACATAACAGTATAAGCATATGAAAACAAATTAGTAAGCAGTAAAATGTAGTGCGCATCTCAACTGGCAGGGGACAGGACCTAAAACCTTATCTCATTTACGAATTAGAAAGTATTTCAAGTAATTCTTAAAATAGATTTATATTGAGTATGCAATTAAAAAATCGGAATGTTCTCATTGTAAAACAATCCTATCCTGCAGTAATTAATCTTTATTTAGTTATAGTGTTCGCTCAATACCCCTGTTTCTATTCCTTTTCATAATCCTTCTAAATAAGTTGAAAATGAGATAAGATAAGGAGAGGATACCATTTATATTCTGACATTAACCACTTGCCCACCACGCCATAGACATTTTACTGCTACAGCACGGTGGGGTAACTGTGACACGACGTCCCTGGGACGTCCTCCCACAATCCTTCACTCGCGCGCCCCCAGCGCATCACGGATCGCGGTAAATTGCCGCTGATAGTCATTTGACGGAGCGATCACTTGTAAACAAACCGGCGTCATTTGATGACGCCGGGTTCCTCCCTCTCCTCTCTGTATCGTTCGGGACGGGTGGCAGCAGCAGCGCTGTGGCTGGATCTGTGACAAATGCAGTCACAGATCAAGCCATCCATCCCAGCTAAGCTATCCCAGCGCAATACTCTGCAATACCCCAATGCTCTGCAATACCCTGCAATACCCCAATACTCTGCAATACCCCAATACTCTGCAATACCCTGCGCAATACTCTGCAATACCCCAATACTCCAATACTCTACAATACCCTGCGCGGTACTCTGCAATACCCCAACACTCTGCAATACCCCAATACTCTGCAATACCCTGCGCAATACTCTGCAATACCCCAATAATCTGCAATACCCCAATACTCTGCAATACCCCAATACTCCAATACTCTACAATACCCTGCGCGATACTCTGCAATACCCCAATACTCTGCAATACCCCAATACTCTACAATACCCTGCGCGATACTCTGCAATACCCCAATACTCTGCAATACCCTGCGCGATACTCTGCAATACCCCAATACTCTGCAATACCTAAATACTCTGCAATACCCATTTTTTTAAAGCAGCCCTGTCCCCGTGTGATCGCATGCAGAAGCGAACGCAATTGTAAGTCCCGCCCACATATGAAAACGGTGTTCAAGCTACACATGTGAGGTATCTCTGCGAACGTTAGAGCGAGAGCAATCATTTTGGCCCTAAACCTCCTCTGTAACTAAAAACATGTAACCAATAAAAGTAATTAAAGCGTCACCTATGGGGATTTTTAAGTAGCGAAGTTTGGCGCCATTCCATGAGTGTGCGCAATTTTGAAGTGTGACATGTTGGGTATCTATTTACTCGGCGTAACTTCATCTTTCACATTATGAAAAAAAATTGGGCTAACTTTACTGTTTTTTTTTTTAAGCACAAAACTGTTTTTTTTAAAAACACGCGTTCCAAAAATTTCTGCGAAAATACCATGCGAGATAAAAAGTTGTAACGGCCGCCATTGTATTGTCTAGGGTCTTTGCTAAAAAAGCATATATAATGTTTTGGGGTTCTATGTAATTTTCTAGCAAATAAATGATGATTTTTCCATGTAGGAGAGGAATGTCAGAATTGGCCTGGGTGTTCCAGAACGCCTGATGGCGTTCCCTGCATGTTGGGCCTCTGTATGTGGCCACGCTGTGTAAAAGTCCCACACATGGGGTATCGCCATACTCGGGAGGAATAGCAGAATGTGTTTTGGGGTGTAATTTGTGGTATGCATATGCTGTGTGTGAGAAATAACCTGCTAATATGACAGAAACAATTTTTTTTTTTTACAGAATTTTCAGTCGTTTTTCTTTTATAGCGCAAAAAATAAAAAACCCAGAGGTGATCAAATACCACCAAAAGAAAGCTCTATTTGTGTGAAAAAAAGGACAAACATTTCAAATGGGTATAATGTTATGTGACTGAGTAATTGTCATTCAAATTGTGAGAGCACCGAAAGCTGAAAATCGAAGTCTAAGACTGTCAGTCACCGCTCTCATCACTGCTGCTCTAGCGCTCACTGGAGCAATCGAGCAGGGGAGGGGGTGAGCATAGCTGGCGTAATCTCTCAGCCATGCACTGAGAGCCGAAGCCAACTGTCAATCAGGCTGCTGGATGTGATAAGGATTGACCGCTGATACAACCTCAGGGCGAACCCCATTTCCGCCGTTTGATTCAAATCATGAAAGCAGACAGCAAAAAAAACTGCTTGCTTCGTGTCCCAGTGCGTAGAGAGGCTGGGTGGGGCCTGTGCGGCTCCCTTTATTAACAACATGACATCACAAACATAAGCATACAGATTGGTTCAGTCCATACAGTTCACTCTCTTATTACACGCCCCTGTGACGTCTGTACTGCACACATTCTCCTTGTAAGTCCATATATGGTATGGGGCTCTCATAGCACAAACAGTCCACGTGTAAAGTCCATTGTGGAATGTCCATATACAGGGTTTCATTGTCAGCTCTGCAGGGACTTCTCTCGATGGAGAGCCAAAGTAAAAATACTCCTGTGACCCACAAAAGAAGACTGGGCTTTGGATGCACTTATTTAAAAAAAGATAAGTTCTTCTGCCCATTTAACCACTTTACAACCGCCCTATAGCAAAAGTACGTCTACAGGGCGGTTACTTAACTCTGGGAGGCCGTTAATTAACGTCCTCGCAGAGAATCATTCCCGCGCGCGCGCCCAGGCGCGCGCACACAGGTACATCCAATGATGGAGCGATCACAAATGTAAACAAACAGACAGCAGGGTCATTGGAAGTTCATCACTCTCCTCACACCGATGCAGCGTGTGAGAGGTGATCAAATACCACCAAAAGAAAGCTCTATTTGTGTGAAAAAAGGACGAAAAATTCATATGGATACAGTGTTGTATGACTGAGTTATTGTCATTCAAAATGTGAGATCACCGAAAGCTGAAAATTGGTCTGGTTATTAAGGGTGTTTAAGTGCCCAGTGGTCAAGTGTTTAAAGAAAATGGTCTCAGCTACACTTGAGGCATATTTGCTCTCACAGCAGCTCCTATACATTGAATTTAATTTTGCTGATTTACTCTAATATGTATATTTACTTTAAATATCCAATCATGTGAAAAGCAATAAACCATTTACTTTAAAGAACCCATTATGTGCAGATACAAAAAGTAAACTAAAATTTGGTTTTCACATGATTAGATAATTGAAGGGAATATTCAAAATTGTGTGAAAATGTTCAACTTTTTTAATAATTCAGCCTAAGGCTGCATTCACACCTAGGCGTTTTTAAGCCCGACGCCCGGCACTATTGCAGCCTGAAATACGCTGGAGGGGTGATTAAACATTGTCAGCTATGGAGATGGTTCACATCTCCACGCCGAACGCCGAAACGCCATACGCCTGAAGCTCAAAACAAGTCCCGGACCCTTTTTTTCAGGCGGCTTTGGCGTTCGGCATAGCCGACAATGTTAAAATCACCCCTCCAGCGAAAATAAGGCTAAAAAACAACGTGTTTTATCGCGGCAAATCGCGGGACAAAACGCTGCAATTTGTCGCAGCAAATCGCGGTACAATACGCCGCACTATAGTGTGAATGCAGCCTAAAACTGTATTGCATCATCAAACCAAAAATAACTTAAAACCTTTCTGATCCTATTTAAGTTCAGTGCATGGGAGCAGGAAAATAGAAAGAATAACTCTAAGACCCCTTTCACACTGGGGCGGGGGTCCGTTAGCGCTAAAGCCCTGCTTGTTTTAGCAGCACTTTACCGATGTTATAGCCGCTAGCGGGGGCGCTTTTAACCTCTAGCGACTGAGGAAAGGGTTAATGGCGCCTGTTTTGCAGCGCTGCCCAAGCGCTTGTGCAGGCGCTTTCCATTCATTTCAATGGGCAGGTACGGTGGAGCAGCCGTGTATAGACCACTCCTCCGCACCCCAAAGATGCTGCTTGGAGGACTTTTTCTCTAGTCCTGCAAGCGCACCACCCCAGTGTGAAAGCACTCGGGTTTTCACACTGGGGTGGCTTGAGTGGCGCTTTTCAGTCGATATTTTTTGCGCTAAAATGCCTGAAAAGCACCTCAGTGTGAAAAGGGGTATAAGACTATTTAAATATTATTTATTGGCAACAATATATTGATGACATAATGTTCCTCTCGGAAGGTGGTGTACATTTCATAGAGGAGACTACAGCAATATTAGTAACAATGATAATATTATTTTTACGCATTAATTAATAAAAATCAAGCAACACATCATGTAAATTTAAAGCAAGGATTAAATCCCTGACAAGTCTAAAAGCACAAGGGGTTCAGGGGAATACATCTTAGGCCGCGTACACAAGACCAAATAAATTTGTCTGCTGTGGTATATTGGTTTGATCGTGTACACACGATCAAACCAAAATCCCCGCCGGCAGACAGCGCGGTGACGTGGCGGTGACGTTGACGCTGCCACGTTACTGTCACCAGGAAGTAAAACACTTCCGCGCATGCGTCAAATCCATTCCACGCATGCGCGGGCAGATATGTCTGCTGGTTAGCGTACTAACCAGCAGACATGTCGGACGGATTCCCAGCAGACAGATTTTAAAGCATGCTTTAAAATCTATCCGCTGGAAAAACCCGCCTGTCCGCCCGTCGGAACCGTTTTCAGCAGATAGATTCGATCGTGTGTATGCGGCCTTAGAGGTGCTGGGACTTCAATCCGTATTGATACAGAGTGGTAAAGGAAAGAACAATAATTAATTGAAAAGCTCACTAGCTCTGGTTAGGAAGCTCACATACAACTTGGGCTCAGTATGTTTACAAATGTTTGAACTGACTCAGGGTAGAAGATGCTAGCCAAATAATCAGCTACAGTAAACCAAATAGTTTGGTTTGATGTATTTGTTTCACTGACATCATTCTGCCCCACCTGATTCCTATGCAAGCAACATCTATGGCATCTGCTTCCTTGAGTCCATTCAAATATTTGCAAACATTACTGAGCCCTAAACAAGAGGGTGTGTGTTTTGCCCTCCAAAATGTGTTGACTGTCTTAAAACATTGGACTCCCTTATGAATGGTCTAGCATAGGGTGACCAGACATCCCCAGTTTCAGGGGACAGTGCCCTGATTGAGGACACTGTCCCCGGACTAAGTCTGTCCCTGGTTTTGTCCCCAGATTGGATTTAATAGGGGGCAGGGGCAATTTCAAAGACAGTCAGTGCAGAATTAAAATAAAAAAAATTGAATTACACCCCCCTGCTCCGCCGTGCCTACTAGCATAGGGGGGTTATACTTTTCCTATTATCTGTGCCCCTTTCTGATGATCATGTGCTGGTCGGAGAGGAGGGAATATTTCTTCAGTTTCCGCTCCGCTCGCATGTTCTTCTGCCTTGGCTCAAATCCTGGCCAGCCGCCTGCCTATCTCCTTGCCTTCCCTGGCGGAATAAGACTTGAAAGGCTGTGAGGCGGGCGGCGACAGGCAGAGAGTCGCTGATTGTTGCCATTACTAGTAAATAAAAAATATGTCCCCGGATTTCATTTAAAAAATCTGGTCACCTTAGTCTAGCATTCCTTCTTTTAGTTGAAGCTCTATTTTTTTTTTATTCTGTCAATGTCTCCGCTAGGTAGATTTACTGGTGACAATTGTCACAGAGAAAAAGTGGTGGTAAATCAAAAATATTACAGTTTTTACCAGAACAGGAGAAAAGATAAAATGTTCCAGTGGGGGAAACTTTTGTAGAGATATTGCATTGCAAGAGCAAGACATTACATAAAATCTCCTGCAAAGCTTCTGTCAGCCTTTCTCCCTATCCAAACAAATACATACAACCAAGGCTGTAAATGTATATAGTGTACATTAATTGAAGAAAGTGACATATCCTTTTTGAAACCAAGGAGAGGGGGAGAGATTCCAATAAGGAAGTGACTGCTCTGGTCTTCAACAAAATGGCAGCCTCCAGCAAAAAGAAACAGGAGCAATGCTGGAGGCAATTTACAGCACACACTCATTTTGGTAGCATTATTATTTATGTCTAATGTGTGTTCTTTTGGTAAACAACATTGTCATCAAACTGTTATGGATTCTGCTTTAAGTTGGGCTTAAAGGCATATGAAGCTTTGTGACATCAGACACCACGATTGTTTATTGATGTTTATTTAATACTGTTTGTATAACACTGTATCAAATCCCTTTGTATTGATTTCCAATGTTTATATAGAACTTTACATCAATCACTGTTCCTCAAAACTCACACTCTAATGTCCCTAATACACACTAAAGCTAGGAATACATGACTTGTATTCTCTTGTTCAGCCTATGGTCTGAATGACAGAAAATCAAGCAATTCCCCTATCCATGTTAAACAGTGTAGTGAGAGAAATCATCACTGCCAGCTACTGTATTCAGGCAGCCACAGCACCCATGGATGCCTGAATACCCAACCAGTGACAGGCTGTAGTAGCTGTTTGGCCGAAAATTTTCCACAACTTTTGTCCAGCCAGGTGGTTCTGGCAGGGCCACCAATGGCTTGAATTTCTGCCAATTCAGCAGGAAACTGGCTGAAATATAAGCTGTTTATAGCTAGATTTATGCCAATGTAGGTTAAAGTTAATTAACCCAGCATTGTTTTCTTTTAATTAAAACTAAGGCAACATATAACTAGAATGCTAGACACTATACTTCCTGTAAGCTTTGTGGCTTCTTTGCTTGTGAAAATAGGTACATGGAAAAACAGAAAATTATATTTTAACGCATTAATTCTCCCTTACACAGTCTAAACAAACCCACCCCTTCCCCCAAGCTACCTACTTACTTCTCTGTGATATGGCAGTTGCCTCCATTGTTTACATCTTTGTCTGAGCACTAACCTACCATAGACCTGGACTGGTCCATACCCCTACAATAGCAGCCCCAGTAATACAACCCAATGCAAGTCTTAAGCCTCGTACACACGTACGGGTTTTCCGGCAGACTTTTTACTGTCAGGAAACCAGAGGGGAAAACCGAGGACCTGCTCGGTAACTTTTTCCCCTACACATGACCGGGTTTCCTGACAGGAAAACTGACATGACAGCTTTGGTCGGGAATCCCAGCCCTGTGTATGCTCCATCGCAGTGTTTCCCATAGGAAAACTGCTGGGTTAAAAACCGCCAGGAATCCCGGTTCTCTTTTTTTTCTTCCTGTGTACGAGGCTTTACTTAAGATAGGCATAGTGTGCACCAAGGATGTAAACAATGGAGGATGCCTTCGCCATCACAAAGAGATATGTAGGTACCTGGGTAGTTCTAGCTAAGGTCCCTTTCACACTACAGCAACTTCAAAGTCACACGATTTTGACGCACATTTGCGGCCACGATTTTGCCGCAATTTCAGGGAATGCCTATGAAACTTGCATCAAAGTCGGACCAAAGTAGTACAATGACTACTTTGAAGTCAGCATGACTTGAAGTCGTACTAATATGGATGGTTGTCATGGGAAATCATGGGGAATGACTTGTCATTCGACCTTGCAGTCCCAAGTCGCAGGACAAGTCCTACAAGTGTGAAAAGGGCTTTAGATTAGAGATGTAGCAAAGAGTGATCTGTTCTGTTTTAACAAAACACTGGTTTACTTTTTGTTAATCCAAGAGTTTTTATTTGTATTTGAAATTAGCATAGTAACAACATCAAAAGCAATCATATATATAAATAAACTTGTACAATATATACTGTAAATGGGAAAAAACAAGGAACACCGCTCGGATGGGTGAATCCAGATAAATGAATGAGTGGAGTGAATTGAAAGACTCTTCCCAAGGGTGCTAGCCACAGCTCGCCCGCCGCAAAAACTGCAAAAAGGAAGAAACGGCTGCACCCCAAGATCATCAATATGAGTCCTTTATTAATCCATACAAGTGACACACCACAGGAAAAACGACATACAAGGCATCAAAGCAGACATGTTTTACACAGTATCATGTGCTTAATCATTGCCGGCAATGATTGGTGGACAATCATTGGACAGTGGCCTGGTCCAATGAATCACTTTTTCCTTTACATCATGTGGATGGCCGTGTGTGTGTGACGACACCAGATGGCAAAATAGGATAATTGCAAGCCTGCGAAGGCAGTGTGATGCTTTAGGCAATGTTTGGCTGGGGCACCTTGGGTTCTGCCAATAATGTGCATGTTACTTTGACAGGTGCCACCTACTTAAACATTGTTGCTTACAAAGTACACCCCTTTATGGAGACGGTATTCCCTGATGACAGTGGCCACTTTCAGCAGGATAATGCACCCATACTTTCAGAGGTCTAATGGCATCCATGCCTTGATGGGTCAGGGCCGTTTTGGCAGCAGAAGAAAGAGAGACTGCTATTGCTTGGCCTCCTTTTGATGCCAGGCTGTATCTGCCTTCAATATATGTTACTGACCTGGAACAAGCATGGAGGTTAGAAAGTCAGAGTGGACTCCTAATCTGTAAACTTGTTCTGCATCAGTAACTCTTGGATCAACATGACAACCAGGCACCTAGAACTTTCAGAATTGACAGATTTTATACCACTCATAGTACAGTTGATTAGCTTTGATGAAGGCTCCTTAGCCGAAACGCGTCAGCATAGCCTGTACCCGTGTACCCACGTAACTAAATAAAGGACTTTTATTCAAGAGCATCCGAGTCGCCAGCCTTTTTCTGATTCAAACAGTTGATTAGTACATTGATACCGTACAGCCATTGCCACCATTAGTGTTAATAATTACTCTGAAGTAGCTACTTATGTCAGTAAGTGCTATGATTGGAATGTCAGCTTAAAAAATAGAAAGAATTTTATGACTCAACACCTGCCATAAGTAAATTTGTTTATGCCACTATTACTTGAATGTAACAATAAACTGTCAGATGGTCTTGTTTTGGGATCACTTGTAAGAATATTGAATTGTTTCTACCATGTACTGCTAGTAACGGTACAGAAGTGATGCTGTATATTAATTAATATTTTTCATAACATAAGCCATAGCAGTGCAGAAATATTTACCAGATCAATGCAGAGAACAAGAAGTTCCCTGCATGAATATCTGACAGTACAGTTTTCAAATTGCATTAATCAAAAGTCATGAAATTCTGCCAGCTTTCCTTTATCTTCCTGCCCATTGTAAAGATCCTGGAGATTAAGGAACGAGAAACAAAAATCCTATGCACTAATGTGGAGGAATTTCCTTTTTTTTTTCTTTTTTTGTTCCTTAATTTATCTTAATAGTAGGATTCTGGACTCTCTCAAGACGCAGTAACCGATTGTTACACTTTGATACTGTAGGTTGTTTTTTTTTTTTCTCTTGGTTATGTTTCAAGCATTTTGTTGTCTTCCGACATTCTCTCGGCACACGGTCCCTTTCGGATAGTCTGGCGACTCTGAGGTCAGGATTTAGGCTCAGAATATAGGTTCCTTTTTGACACAGTCTGTTCCCATTAGGGGTGTCGAGACACAATTACGAGCCTATTGCCTGTCCCAGGCTATCCTTATCAGATGGAAATTCATATGCAGACTGTGATAAGCTTATATTTCTCTTACAGAACATTAGCTTGGGTCCTAACCCTTACTCTATTTTCTCATCTTAATGTTACACCTATATACAGTATAATGTCTTCTCTGTTTTTTTCTTGTTTTTTTCTCATATATCGTTATTCCTTCATTTTGACAGTATTGGAGGAAAAGGTATGTTACTATACTTGCAGAATTACACTGTCTGTACCGCTTCAAGAATGTATTGAGAGCAATGATTGTATTTCTCTATTATTTATTCAATAAAAATCTTAAACTTAAAAAAAAAAAAAAAAAAAAAAGATCATGGAGATGAAGTGCTTTGAATCCAGAGTCACTGCATTCACTTCAGATGGCTATGAGAAAAATTGAAAGCAAGAATATGACCCTGTACATAACTTGTATTCCATTATACGAAAACAGAACCAGGCTCCATGTAGATGATGATATTTAATGGAGTCAATGTTTAATATCATAAACAAATACATGTATGGTGATCATTGAAAGGTTTCTTGTCTAAAGAGGTCATATTGCGTGTGGTGGTAGACAACATGGGCCCGTATCTATAGATACGCCATCGTAAGTACAAATGTGCGCCGTTGTATCTCTACGCCGATTCCCCAAGCTACATACGTCGGAAAAATAGGCTTCAGTTGCATACGCCGGCGTATCGTGGGCACATAGTTACGCTGGACGCATTCGACGTACCCATTTGAAATAGGCAAATGAGTAAGATACGCCGATTCACAAACGTACTTGCTCCCAGGCGCATGTTTTAAGCGATTTCCGTAAGGGTTACATCCGGCGTAAAGTTATTCCTCATATAGGAGGCGCAACCCATTCAAAAGGTATGGACCAGGGAACGAACGCCGTAAATTTTTACGTTTTTTATGTAGTACGTGAATAGGGCTGTGCGTAGGTTACGTTCACGTCGTAGGCAGTGTTTTGATGTAGCTTAGGCAGTTATCTCGACGTAACTGTGAGCATGCGCACTGGGATGCGTCCAAGATACGACGCATGCGCAGTTCGTTTTTTGAAGCTCAGCCCATCATTTGCAAAAATGGATATGTAATTACTGCACTATAGAGATCTCCTTTATTTTGTATGACCCTTATATGGAGGAGAGTGGAGGGGTTTAAAGAGGAAATAATTAACATATAACACAGCGGGAGAACACTGTATATTTCTATCCACCACCCCTGTCGTATACCTCTTCCTGGTTTGACGCTCTAAGGAGAAAAATGATTGGAGAGAGCCATCAAGAATAACAATTACCAGAAGTGTCATTAGACCCGTTGGGGGTCTTCATTTGAGGTGAGAGGCTGGGGCACAGCTTTGTTAGACTGTGGTGGAAGCAAGTGTGACTACACGATTAGATTTGATGTCTTTTCTACACTTGATTGCTGCACCTCTTATCAATTATACATTTGTTTACATATGCACATTTTTTGTGAGACTTAGAGTTTTATTTATTCGCACATGCACTTTTTTGCACATACAGTGGAACCTCGGATTACGAGCATAATCCATTCCAGGAGAATGCTCGTAATCCAAGGTACTCGCATATCAAAGTGAGTTTCCCCATTGAAGTCAATGGAAACGGAAAAAAATTGTTCCGCATTGACTTCAATGGCATGCAATACCGCATGTGACCAGAGGTGTGGGGGGCACCAACGAGCCTTGGAAACAGCCGAAAAGGCCAGAGGACAGCTTGGCTGACCTCTGCAAACCTTAGAAAGGCTTGGGAACGGAGTATTTCCGTGTCTTTCCATGTCTCCGCTCGGCTCCGGCACCCCCCCCACCTCAGGCCAAACGCGTTATTGCACACCACTTTGGCCTGAATCCTGCTTGTTTTGCGAGACAACACTCGCAAACCGAGTCACGATTTTCAAAAATACAGTACTCGTATTGCGAAACACTCGTTAACCGTGGTTTATATAAATATTGGACTTTTCTATTGATCGGACTACATTTTGAACTTCAAGTTTATTTGATTAAAAGTATTTTGTATAATTTTATGTATTTGCACTTGCACTTTTTTGCACATTTATGTATTTAGTTTTCTTAATTGACTAGTATCTATTCATTGATTTGAGTTAGCGGCACATTTATTATTTTAATTTATTTGATTTGTGGGGACACATTTTTTAAATGTTGGCTGCTACTCCCTGAATTTGGCATTTACCCTGGTTTGTGCATTTGTTTTTTACTTTTATAGAAAATAAATATGTATTTACCCAGTCCTCTGCTTCTATACTGGTCCCCACTGCATGTTTTCCACCATACTCCAGCAGTCTAAGGTCCAGGCTTCATCAAGGCCAACACAGGGACCATAGCCCTACACAGGACATGATGACGATAAAGGAATTGAACTATTTCTATCTGTCGATTTGGCTTATGACCAGGTACATAAACTGCCATGCTTTACAAAAATTCCACATCCCAGAAGTCCACTAGTTGGACATTTATGGTATTTCAATATGACATTCTTATTATTGTTGTTGATATCTCTTAAAAACATATGCAATAAATCCTCATCTCCCTTCTAAATCACACATACTGTATGTCATCAATATACTGTTTGTAAAAAAAAAAGTGTTGGATACACTGGGAGCACATTTGGTGCCTATTGCTACTCCAGTTACATGTCTGTAAAACTGACCTCTGAACCAGTAATATTTTCATACCAGCCTATACCTTAACACTTTCAAAATAAAATCCTTCTAGACTGGATTAAATTCCTCCTACCTATTCAATAACCACTCAATGTCATAGACTCCTAAAGATCAATAATGGTATTGGTATGGCGGTAACTAAAAATCTATTTAATAGGGATATTTTTCAACAAATTAAGGAAGAGTTTTGTGTCTCTAAGGTAAGATGCAGTGTTCTGTACTATAGGTTGCAAATGGAGATCAACATACTCACCCAACATAGCTGACAGTGAATTAATACCATTCACTATAGGGTGGCCAGGAGGGTTGTGCTGATTCTTATAGATTTTCAGTAAAAAAACATTTAACCTCTTCCTGACCACCCCACACAGATATGTTGCTGCAGGATGGCCGCTCTGTGCCAGATTACATACTAGGTACTTGATCTGGCACTTTTGGGTCTGGTGCCCACCGATTGTCCAGGAGACAGGTAGATCAGCAGTCTGCCTATGTCTATGCCTATGTAAAGGGTTCCCCTCCAGGTGCATACCAGGCCCTTAGATCTGGTATGGATTGTAAGGAGAACCCCCCTATGCCGAAAAAACAGTGTGGGGGTTCCCCCACACCAATTGTCCAGACCCGTATCTGAGCACGCCGCCCAGCCAGTCAGGAAAGGGGACGAGCAAGTTCCCCCCCTCCTGAGCTGTACCAGGGTGCATGCCCTCAACATGGGGTGGTGGGTGCTTTGGGACAGGGGGGTGCTCTGCGGCCCCTCCACCTCAAAGCACCCTGTCCCCATGTTGATAAGAACAGGGCCTTTTTCCGACAACCCTGGCTGTTGGTTGTTGGGGTAGAGCACCCCCCTGCCCCAAAGCACTCACCCCCCCCCCATGTTGAGGGCATGCGGCCTGGTACAGCTCAGGAGGGGGGGCAATCGCTCTTCCCCAATCCTTTCCTGACCGGCCGGGCGGTGTGTTCGGATACGGGTCTGGTATGGATTGTGGGTATGGTGCACAAACCAAAATATAGAATTGAAAAAAATATAGGATGCGCTATGTTACAACTAATATTGTGAACCGTGCAGTGAAGAACACTATAAAGGGATAGCAATCAATCAATTACTGGCAGCAAAGCAGTGTTAATAAATCAGTGAATCCTGTTGAGACAGGTCCACACCTGTGTGACAAATATATGCCAAATAAAACAATGCACATGAACAGTGATTCCAAAAACTAAAACTAAAATTAGTCCCAAATCCAAGATAATAAATGTCCAAAAATGTGTTCAGCAACTATAGATAACCGCGTGTTGGCAAGCTCATCTAGAATCCTGACTCTTGCAGTAGAAGAGACACAACTCAAAAACAGTCTGCGGAACATGTAATGAAAAAAGAACATACGATAGTGCAATAATGTATGATAGACTGATAACAGCAAGGATACGTATTGAGTCTCACTCACGGATCCTCCTTCAGATTAAGCCGCTCAGTATTGCTGAGTATCGTATGAGACCTCCGTTGGTTCCCGTACGTATGGCTCCTCCCCCAGTATTATATTATCATCCCAATGGAAGTTATTATTGGGGGAGAGACCAGTATACCCATTTCTTGACAAAGGATTGCATATTATCTGAAAGCGTATGATGGATCCTCTCAGTTAGTCTGAGAGCCTCCATTCTAGACAGGACCAAAAAAGGTTGTGCGTTCTCCAGTTCAAAGCTATCATCCATTGGATAGCACCAATTAATGAGTGGAGTAGTTTATTACAGAGACGGGGGATGTTTGGAGCATCTGCGAATAAGATACAGATTTGTGGAGAAAGGACGATTTTGCATTTCAGAGAGGATTCCAGTCTGTCTAAAGCAGCTTGCCATATGGGCTGTAAGAATGTACAACTCCAAAATATGTGGAGGTAATTGCCCTCATCGGGACATCCCCTAAAGCAGGTGGGGGAGACAGAGGGGTAGAATGTGTGGATTTTAGAGGGGGTCATGTACCACCTAGTGAATTTCAACAGGGATTCTCTAAAGGCGGTGGTTATGTTGCTCTTGCGCAAGTTATCTAACATTTTGTACCAGGATTCTATGGAAAAAGTACAGTCTAAATCCCTTTCCCAGCGGAGCATAGGGGCAGTTTTCAAAGGTTGTTGGGAGTTATTTAAAAATGTATATAATTGTGAGATCTCTGGGGGAGGTGATGCAAATGTGTTCAAAAGGAGTGCTAGGGGGAGAGACTTGAAGGGAGTAGTATGTAGCATAGAAGTCACAGATCAAATTGTAGTGGACGAGTTCAGAATTGAGTAGTTTAAATTTAGCTTGTAACATAGGGAAGGAGGGAAATTTATTGTCAATCATCAAAGATCTGAGAGTTGTCAGTTTGTTTTGTATCCAGTTATGATACAACGGCCCATTGGTAGCGATGGAAGGGACAAATATGTATTTCAATCATTAAAATGCAAATCATTTTTTTTTTTAAATGCTTTTTTTCTGGATTTCTTTGGTGTTATTCTGTCTCTTACTGTTAAAATAAATCTACCATTACAATTTTTGACTTTCCATTTCTTTGTCAGTGGGCAAATGTACAAAATCAGCAGAGGATCAAATACTTTTTTCCCTCACTGTAGTTAGAAACAAGCACCTCAAAAATGTTGTGGATCTACTGCCGCTCTTAACTCACAATCTAACCTCCCCATTGCATCAGCTGGATATCAGAACACTGCTCAGGGATGGATCGTGAAGCCTGCAGGATTTCTTACAGACTCATTAGACTCCGCCCTATGTCAGAATGACATTATCAGGGGCATTAGGGGCATGAATAACGGAGAGACAAATAAAAATTTGATGCTTAGACACACCTCTCAGGCCCCGTACACACGACCGAGCTTCTCGGCAGAATCCAGCGAGAAGCTCGCTGGGAGACATATTCTGCCGAGGTTCTCAGTCGTGTGTACACTTCCGACGAGCGTCCCGTCGGGAAGCTCGTCGAGCCAAAAAAGAGAGCACGCTCTATTTTTCCTCGTTGTTCAATGAGGACTTTGGCTCGACAAGCTTTTTCGACCGCTCATCGGGAACCTCGTCGGGCGGAATGATGGGTTTAGCCCCACGAGGTTCTCGGACGTGTGTACGCGGCCTTATACAAGATAAATATGTGGATCGGCTTACACCATCGAATCCCTATCTCATCTCCAGAGGGAGACACTTTTTAATGTATGGGCTTCTTTTTCAGCACTGACCATGGGTGCACTGGCCATATGTGCAGATAGGATTTCAAAACCTAGTTTACCAGAGATAATTTAATAAGAAGACATTTTTGTATAAAAGTGGGTACTTACAAAATACAACTGACAAAAGGCCATAAACACAGTGTATGGACATGCTCAGAACACGTAGTACAGCTAACGCACCCCCTTCCTCAGAGCTTGGCTAGTAGATATGCGTATGGCCTTTTGTGAGTACCCACATTTATACAAAAATGTCTTATTATTAAATTATCTCTGGTAATGCACTAGGTGTGCGCGCCTCCCATTTCAGTTTTTCTTGTAGGTCCTTTACCCAATTTGAGGAAGGCAGCATCCACCTAGTTCTGGGATACCATATATACCTTTCACACCACCATTTTATCTGACATCTGTTATTCCTCACCTTGGAAGACCTATTAACGCTGGAAGTGACTGTGTTTTTAGGATTTCAAAATGCCTGCGGAAACCCCAGGCATTTGAAAGGAAAATAAGATTATAGACACAGATAAATTATACACCTTAACATTGCATAAAAAAACAAAACTCCCTTTTTGAAAACCTTGGTTTAATAATTTGTTCCAGAAACATGCTTGTAATCCAAAGTATATCAAATCATTTTTTTTACAGGGTATAAAAGAGAAGAGAGGCACCTCTAAGTGAAGTAATAAGTTGCTAATAAGTTGCTAATTGTTGTACCTTCATTAAATGTAAACATATTGCTACACTTAGAGGCTTCTCTCTTCTCTTTTATACTCAGTTGTGACATGACGCTACTTGTATATCAAGACATCGCTTGTATATCAAGGTAAAATTTATCAAAACATTTTGCTTGTCTTGCAAAACACTTTCAAACCAAGTTACTCTCAACCAAGGTTTTACTGTACATTACATATGCTAACAGGCTTCTTACTTTGGTGGATCAGTGGATTTTTAAAAGTTTAAGATCCTCCCTCAATGACCAGATGACCTCAGAGAAGTGTCTACACTCTGACAAGCCCTGCAAAGTAATGAAAGCAGATTGCACAACTCCAGAGACAGGCCAGGGCACAGATGCCTCCCCGGCTGCCAGTGGGGAACCTCTAGACCAGGGGTGGGCAACTTCGGCCCTCCAGCTGTGGTGAAACAACAAGTCCCATGAGACATTGCAGGACCCTGACAATCACAGACATGACTCCTAAAAGCAGAGGCATGATGGGATTTGTAGTTTCATCACAGCTGGAGGGCCGAGGTTGCCCACCCCTGCTCTAGACAGTAGAGGCCCAGAGGCAATTGCCAATTTTGCTCCTCTTGTAATATGGCCTTTTTATCCAATCCTCTTTGGACATGCTACTGTTATGGAAGGTACCTTTAACCTGCAGAAAGTTTGTTCTTGGTAATATTAGCAAAAGTATAATCTTTTACTTTACAGTTAGCCTTTTGAACTAACAAGCACTGATCATATAATGTGGAATGGAAAGCACTTTGTCAATTTATTACAAGTATTTATACATCACCGGCAACTGTCTACCTGAGACAATATTAATGCCTCTCAACAATCCTGATCAGGTCTTGAATGCAGTATAACTGGTTAAAGTGGGTGTGAAACACAAATATGATCAAACTGAAAAGGGTGTTTAAGTGGATCTGGGCATGGCCTAATGCATTTTGCTTTAACATTCTGAGAGGTGAATATATGGAGCATGATTAACTAATATCCCTTAAGGTTAATTTTAACTAAAAGAGAACAGAATGTGTTTTTTGTAGAGATAAAGTGGTGGTATTTTTTAAATTTATTTTACCTACAGGTGGGCTTATAATAAAGCTTACCTGTGGGTTAAATAAATATCCCCTAAATGTGCACCATTTAAGAGATATTCTAGGGAGCAGGAGCCAAAGATTTTACTGACACATGTTCTCTGAAGGAATGGCACAGCCATGCCATTTTTTTTCAGAGCGTGGCTGTGACTCCTGCGCACATGCCTGTGAACCCAAGTGAAGATAGAAGCCCTGTCAGTGGTGACTACATTAGACTGGAGGGCTTAATTTTAAGGTAAGTCTTTTATAATGTACTACCATGTTTCCCCGAAAATAAGGCCTACACTGAAAACAAGACCTATCTCAATTTTCTAGGTTGGCTGCAATATAAGCGCTACTACGAAAATAAGCCCTAGTTAACATCCTTGTACAATCATGTAATCCACACTGTAAAGTGATTATATAATGTCCAGTGTGTCTTTATGTAACATTATTGTCGAAAATACCTTATATACAGCGCTGCTGGGTGCTCATGTGACCCAGCAGAGCTCTCCTCCTCACGGCTGACAGCAGTGCTTGAAACGGGGCTTACGTCAGTGGGGATCTCAGGATTTCAGCAGTGCTTGGAGCAGGGAAGAACTCCGGCAGGTCGTGTGAGAGTGAGAGCTAAGCGGCGCTGTAAATAAGATATTTTCTACAATGTTACATACACTGGACAATATATAATCCATTTACAGAGTGGATTGAATGATTTTACAAGGACTTAAACTAGGGTTTATTTGGGGGAATACAAAGATGCTGACTCCTGAGGTGACAGGGAGGGAGAGGGGGAGAGAAGGACAAGGGACAAATAAAACATCCCCTGAAAATAAGCCATAATGCCATTTTTTGTAGCCAAAATTAATATAAGACCCGGTCTTATTTACGTGGAAACATGGTAGTATGCAACACATACTAGCACATTAGGGGCCAGATTCAGCAAGACTTGCGCTGGAGTATTTCGATATGCGCCGCGTAACTGTGAAGATTCACCGTCGTATCTATGTGGCCGTAACCACCAAACTAGATGCGACAGAAAACGGGCCATTTCCGATCGGCTTAACTTTCCGACGCCAGAGTCTCGTCAGCGCATAATTTCGCTTGGCGCACCAGTCGCGCCTATTGATTTCCCCTGCAAATATGCAAATGAGGGAGATTTCCCGATTCGCGAACGGATTAGCACCATACGCTGGCTACATGCGCCGCGCGTGTCTCGTCCGTCCGGCGCAAAGTTATTTCTACAAATAGCTGCTTTATCTTTACTCCAGACGGCCACAGGTCAGCAGGAGAGCAGCTACAGCAGCGTTACCGACGATAAGAGCTAGCTGAGCACCCCCACTTGCAGGACAACACCTCTGTCCCTGCTTGTCTGTCAACTTTTACAGCCATGGAGGAAGACATCATAGGTCTCCATAGCCGAGATGACAGCTGACAGTTCCTGGCCTTTAAAGTTCAGCTTTCTCCTGTGTTTGCGGGGAACGGGAGCAGCCATCTCAGAACAAAAGTAACTTCACTGCGGGAGGGGGAACAGGATATACTTTAGTCCTGGAATGGCGCATCTACGAGCACATTTAAACGTCCAACGGAACACATTGCGCTGTCGTTTCCAAGGAAGTGGTGCCGACGGAAGTTGTGAGCATGCGCACTGGGATGCATTGACAGTCGACGCATGCGCAGTACGTTTGCCACGGGATCGCGCCTAGTTTTAATAATACACGCCCCGTACCCGCCCAATTTGAATAACGCCGGCTCATTTTCGATACGCTGCCGCAACTTTAGGAGCAAGTGCTTCATGAATAACAGCACTTGCTCCTAAAATTTCGCCAGAGTAACGTAAATGAGAAACGTTACTCCAGATTAAAGATGCGCCCATCTACCTGAATCTGGCCCTATGTCTTTACCTTGCAGGTTTTTTTTTTTAAAGCCTTTGCTATCACTTTAATGTTTATTTAGTTAATTAGGTGAAGCTTTAGCCACTTTTATTGTCCAATCATGATATCCTTTTTTATTGCACGACTTAAACAAACAAAGCTTCATCTTAGTCGAGAATACATCTAAGGCCACGTACACACGATCAGTCCATCCGATGAGAACAGTCCAAAGGACCATTTTCATCGGTTAACCGATGAAGCTGACTGATGGTCTGATGTGCCTACACACCATCGGTTTAAAAAACCGATTGTGTTAGAATGCGGTGACATTTACATGTTTTAACATAACCACATGCTGAAAAAAACAAAGTTCAATGCTTCCAAGCATGCGTCGACTTGATTCTGAGCATGCGCGGCCTTTATACCGATGCTTTTGCATACTAACGATTGGTTTTGACCCATCGGTCAGGCGTCCATCGGTCAAATTTTAAAGCAAGTTCTCTTTTTTTTGACCGAAGAATAACTGAACGATGGGGCCCACACACGATCAGTTTGGACCGATGATACGGTCCTTCAGTCTGTTTTCATCGTTTTTGACCGATCGTGTGTACGCGGCCTAAGAGAACATTAACTTTGGAATGTAAATTTTGTAAATCAACCCATATTACATTTATTAAATTCAGTAGCAATCTATTTCAAGGAACAAGATAACTATAATATCATATCACAACATATTGCCTCAGCATTTCTTAGTTCAGTAAGTTAAGTTGAACCAGCAGACATCACATTTATCGAAATGTATTATTATACTGGCTTGGAAGATTGCTGTTGGCAATTAGGGAAGCACAGAAAGCTGCCTGGGTCATACAAGAGCCATCGCAAAGAAGAAAGAAAAGCTAAGCAGGCAAATGATGCCTCTTTGAGAATACAGCATAAAGATAAAAAATGTATAGATACAAAAGAGGCAGAAGAGCCAAAGACAAAGCACATGCCTTGCAAAGTTTTCAGCTCTTTACAAAGAAGATGAGTTATGCCAACATATTGACCCTATTCTTGATGCTACACTTATTATTGTGTCCTTTTCGACTTGCTTCTTACAAGAAGAGAATTTCTTTTTTTTTGGGGTACAAGAATTTTTTCTTTCTAGAAAATTACTGTACACTTTTACAAAAGAGACAGATAAATGAAGATGAAGGAGCAAAAGTCAATCTGAATTCATTAAATCTGTAAATAAAAAACAGCTTTTCCGAAAAAAAAAAAATCTATCTTTTTTTTTTTTTTTTTTTTACATCTATCATGTAAATTGTTCATTGTATGATATTCATTTAGCGATTATGTAAATTTTGAAAAAAATACAAGTTACGACTTGTGCTTGGTTAGTTAAAAAAAAAATGATTACATAAGTCATAAGCAGATTCAGCAGCCCCATGAAGACATGAAAAGTTCAATTGTTAACGGCACAAAAATAAATTATATGGGAGAGGAGCAGGGTTTAAGCGCAAGTTATTCCATTTAAGGCCTCGTACACACGACCGAGGAACTCGTCGTTTCAGACACATCGTTTTCCTCGACGAGTTCCTTGTTAGGCTTGTCGAGCAACTTGACAAGCTGTTTTTGCGTACACACTGTCAAGACCAAATCTCCTCGTTCTCAAACGCGGTGACTTCAACACATACAACAGCAGAAGAAGTTTGGTTCCACTGGCACAACCCTTGGGGCTGCTTTTGCTAATCTCATGTTACTGCGTGTTAGGTAAAAGTTTGGTAAGAGACATTTGCACTTTTCAGTCTGTTACAGCATGACAAATGTGCTATTTCCATTACAAACGCTACTTTTACCGAAGGGGCGCTGGTTTCTAAGCATACACACCAACGTGTTTCTCATCGAAAACCAGCCCGATGAGGAACACGATGAGGAAATTGAGACTCCCGTCGAGGAAAAAGAGAACTTGCTCTTTTTTTTCTAGTCAAGTTCCTCTACAGTTTTCTCGATGAAAAGCATACACACGACCGTTTTCCTTGGCAAAAAAGCTCTCCCACCAAGTCTCTTGATGGATTCTGCCGAGGTCGTGTGTATGCGGCCTAACAGTGAGGATTATATATTGAACAGTGTTACTTACAAGGATGGCTATGGTGGCTCCAATGTGCGCTAAAACCTTTAGGGTCCTTTCACACGTGTGTTCCGTTTTTCGGTCCGCTCCGTGTGTCCGTCGGCTCAGCGGGGGGGTCTCCGCTGAGCTGTCGGGCGGACAGGGCAGTCCCCGCACACTGTGCAGGGACCGCCCTGTCTCTCCTCCGCTATCCCCTATGGGGAATCGGATGGAAACGGACCGTCTGTCCGTTTGCATCCGATCCGTTTGGCCGGACGGAAGAAAAATAGGACATTCTTCCGTCCGAAAAAACGAATGCGTATCTGGCGGACGTTAGCGGATGATCCTCTCCCATAGGGAGGCATTGAGGTCCGTTACCGGACGTCCAAAAAACGGACGAACGGAACGGACGTGTGAAAGGGCCCTTACAGAGTTTTCGGATAGCTCTCTATGGCCAGTAGGGACTGACAGCTCAAGCAGACTGCAGTTCCTTCTCTTCAAACCTGGCTTTATAGACTTGGCTTCACATCCATGGTGAAATGGGGGTAAATGGTGAATGGGTTCCCCAAGCTGTGGCCATAATGTTGGAAGATGACAATTTTATTATAATTTTATCTAACCAGCTTAGATATGAATCATGCCTAATTTCCTAAATGTGCTTTGCTGTTTTCTGTTTAACCACTTATCCACCGCCTGCCGTCAAATGACGGCGGGAGGCAGACCCTATTGTTCTGGGTGGACGTCATATGACGTTGCGCCTTCCCAAGTCATTGCGTCACTATGGACCCGATGTGCGTGCCCGGCGCCTGGGATTGCCCAGTAACTGGGCAGGACCATCACACAGATCCACGTCCTGTCAGGGAGAGGGGACCGATGGTGTGTTATACAAAAAGAACACAAACTCCTGCGCACAAGTGGGATGTTCAACAAATAGTCAATATTCTGCATACAGAGTACTTCAAATGTCAAACGGTGGCAAAAAAGGTCTTGCTGCCCTTCATGGATGGGGGGATCCTGGCAAAAAACTAATAATACTAGCACAAACTACTGACAAACAAAAGGTGATAGAAGGCTTGTCACAAACAATAAAAGTAGATACCCCTCGAACCACACTCTGGAATGTAGGGGGGGTTTTGAGGTGCGTTACTGCTGGCTTACGCGTTTCGAGGCGTCAGGGGCCTCTTCTTCAGAGCCCAACTCTGAAGAAGAGGCCCCTGACACCTCGAATCACGTAAGCCAGCAGTAACGCACCTCAAAACCCCCCCTACATTCAGGAGTGTGGTTCGAGGGGTATCTACTTTTATCGTTTGTGACAAGCCCTCTATCACCATTTGTTTGTGAGCAGTTTGTATTATTAATCTTTTATTTAATAAATTGCCAAATGGTAGTACACGAGGCTGGTGCGCCTTTCTTTTTCCTTTCTTACTGATCGTGTGTTCCTTGTACATAGGAACAACCATCGGTCACCTCCTCCAGTCACTCCCCTCCCCCCACAGTAAGAATCACTCCCTAAGGAATACATTAACCCCTTGATAGCCCCCTAGTTTTAACCCCTTCCCTGTCAGTCACATTTATACAGTAATGAATGCATTTTGATAGCAGGGATCGCTGTATAAATGTGAATGGTCCCAAAAATGTGTCAAAAGTGTCCGATGTGTCCGCCGCAATATCTCAGGCATGAAAAAAATCGCTGATCGCCGCCAAAAATAATAATAATAAAAATGCTATAAATCTATCTATATATAGTCTATTTTGTAGACCCTATAACTTTTATACACTTATTGTGATTTTTTTTACCGAAAATATGTAGAAGAATACATATCGACCTAAATTGAGAAAAAAATTAAAAAAAAAAATTAAAATAAAGGATATTTATTATAGTAAAAAATATTGTGTTTTTTTCAAACTTGGCCCTCTTCTTTTGTTTATAGCGCAAGAAATAAAAACTGCAGAGATGATCAAATACCCCCAAAAGAAAGCTCTATTTTTGGGGGGGAAATTATAAAAATGTCATTTTGGTACAGTGTTGCATGGCCGCGCAATTGTCATTCAAAGTGCGACAGTGCTGAAAGCTGAAAATGGCCTGGGCAGGAAGGGGGTGAAAGTGCCCTGTAGGCAAGTGGTTAATGTATTTTAGATGTAGAGCTTGCACCCCTGATATTCACCATGGGATGTTTATGGTAAGTAGGGGACAGTCCAAGTTCTTTTTTCATTTATCTCTAGCCACTTGAGAATTTTGAATGTAAAAGATACATTCTAAAAAAAACTTAATAAATAAAGAATTAGAACTCATCTCTAAATCCTACTCCTCTACCATGGCCGCAACTATTATCAGCATTTACGGCTGATAACAGTGTAACAAAGTACTGTTTAATTATATTTACCATTTCTTTCATATGTAGATTACATCTGTGACCTTCTATATATGACATCAGTGAAATAAACCTTACAGCTCAGTGCAGTAGTCCTGGAATTTGGAAACCGCTGTGTTCTTCCTCTTCTTTCCTTAGGGACGCTAGGACAGATCAGAGTGGTTCTGATTGGTCATCACAGATACGTGACTATGCTGATAATCAGAATTGCCCTGATCCATCCCAGCATCCCTAGGTAAAGAAGAGGACGAACAGCCCAGTTTTCAAACCCCAAGACAGATGCAATGGTCTGTGTGGACGGTAATCTAAATCACCCACAAAGGTAAGTGCAGCAAGAATCAGTGGGGGATGGGAAAGGGTGTTAGTTCACTTTTTCTGAAAAGGTAAACTAACATTTTGCCCCTTATTAACCTTTAGTTAACTCTAATCAGCCCTAATTCATTTCTTCCTCCCCTTTTTCTCTTAGGTATTATTCTTGTTGTTATTTTCATTTTTAATTTATATTTTTTACCATTGTTTATTTTTTTTATATTTGCTAAGCGTACGTCTTTTATGTCTTTGTGTATAAAGATTAAATTTTTACATCCCAAAAATTGTCAATATTGTCAAAAAGCCTAGTCAGTCTCCAAAAAACAATGGGGTTTATTTACTAAGGGCAAATCCACTGGAAGTGCAGTCGCTGTATATTTGAGTGGGACATGCAAGGAAAATAAAAACAGAATTTTTGCTTGTACATGATTGGATGATAAAATCAGAGCAGAGCTTCCCCTAATTACAAAGCTTCCCCTCAGATCTACAGCGACTGCACTTACAAGTGCACTTTCAAGTGCACTTGCAGTGTAGATTGGATTTCCCTTTAGTAAATCAACCCCAATGTGCATATTACTTTGTTATCTTAAGCAATAACACATTTATCTGCAAATATACAAGCTCATAGTGGAAATATAAAAGTTGCTCTCATCCATTGGGGTATATGGGTAGAAGAGTTGAAAAGGTTAAAAATGGAAGCACACGTTGCCGAAAAAATATATTTTTCTGATAATGTTTTTCATTAAAGATTGTATGGTTATGTGTGTGATTTTATAAATGTGATAGCCAACCAGTTTAATTAGTTGGGTTGGTTGGCTATCCACTTCTGGCCATATAGTGTAGAACACAAAGAAAGCGCTTCTAAGTGCAATAAAACAAGACTTTAATAGCCCAAAGGACAGTTAGAAACACTTACAAGAAGTGAAATATATACAGGCTCATCAGATAACATAAGATGTCTAGCGGGAGGTCCGCTTTAAGGTGTTGCGACAGCAATGTACAATTTTCTTTCAATTTTTTTCTTCGGATTTACCAAAACCATATAATATGAGGTCAAATCTTAAGAGTTTCAATTTGTATGCAATCAGGCAAGCCCTTGCACTACATGGCTTTGGCAAATCTAAAGGAAATCAGACAACAAAAGTTGTATAGTGTGTATGGGGTCTTAGATATCCAGGAAGAGCCACCAGGCTGCTGGAACCAGGGTGGACTGCAGGTACCACGATGTGACATCAAAGGGGGTGGTTACATGTTTCGGAGCGTGATAGCTCCTTCTTCATGACAGTCGTATTTTATTGCACCTAGAAGCACATTCTTTGAGTTCTGCTTTTGAGTCTGCTTCTCTCTAATGCAGTGCTGCTGAGGTGCACCTCGAGACATCTACCTGCTTTGTCCAATTTTCACCTTGGATCAAATTGTGAATTCATGATCCCAGGAGGGTTTGTTTTACCAAGAGCACCCTTTATCCCACCTTTTCTGGCCATATAGTGTAAGCTACAACTATCCTAAACACTTTTCTAGTTATACCCTATCAGTAATATAAGGCATGTTCTAAGTTAGGGTGACCAGACATCCCTGGTTTCTGTTAACAGTCCCCGGATTGAAGACACTGTCCCCGGACCAAGTCTGTCCCCGGTTTTGTCCACAGATTAGACTTGAACAGGGAGTGGCGCAATTTCAAAGACAGTCAGTGTAGAATTAAAAACAAAAATTCTGAATTACACACTCCCGCTCTAACTTAGGGGGGGGGGGGGTGTATTTTTTTCAATTATCTGTGCCCCTTTCTGATGATTATGTGCTGGTCGGAGTGGAGAGAATATTTCATCAGTTTCGGGTGCATGCCCATTCAGCTCCGCTCGCATGTTCTTCTGCCTTGGCTCAAGTCCCTGCCAGTCGCCTGCCTATCTCCTTGCCTTCCCTGGTGGAGTTATCTTCCTCCGCTCCCCACCCAGAAGTAATCGGGGGCCCGGAGAGTGATGCCTCTACACACGATCGGTTTTCCCGTCGAAAAAAAAAAATTGGTTTTCCCGACCGAATTCCTCTCAAGCCAGCCTTGCATACACACGGTCACACAACAATCTGGTGAACTTTTGACTGCCAAGAACGCGGTGACGTAAAAGACTTTGACGAGCCGACAAAATTAAGTTCTATGCTTCCGAGCATGCGTCAAATTGTTTCGAAGCATGCGCAGATTTTTTCCGGACGAGGAAAAAGGAGATCCCGCTCTCTTTTTTTTCCCCGCCAGAAAAACTGCGATGGAGCATACACAACGGTCGGAATTCCCGACCAAAAGCTCTCATTGTAGTTTTTCCAACGGGAAAACCGGTCGTACAGTATGTACGGGGGCATGAACGGGCGGCGGTGGCAACGGGCAAAGATTCGCTGATTGCCACCATTACTAGTAAAAAAAAAATTGTCCCCAGATTTCATTTTAAAAATCTGGTCATCTTATTCTAAGTGGCTTTTTCATTAATGCCCTTGTACCCCCTTTTTGATTGTACTGTCTGGCATTCAGGTACGTGTACCCTTTAGAGTCTACAACCCTGGATATACAATATCCAAAAGCATTACCCAACACAGAATGAGGAAGTTACAGAAAACAAGTAAAAATGTAAAGCCTAGACATAAGCAATAGCCTGACTTTTACTGCAAGCCTCCTGTGATACGCAGGCTAGCAAATCCATGTTTGTTAATATTTTATCATTAGCAACTCCACATCTGCTGACAACTAGTACTGTACATGAAAATTTAGGAAATAGTAATAATAATACGTTGTATACACAGTTATTTAGCCTGATCTTCTGACATAACAAGCTTGTGAAAAACTTTCCATCACAGCGTGGTCTCTGTGCTCATTATAACTGTTTTTTATTGTCAAGAAGCAAAGGTTTTACAGGCACAGTGTTTTCCTCTCATTAGGAATGTTTTTAAGAAATGTGCTCTTATAAATACTTTTGAGGAATAATCTTTCTCCTGCAAAAACAGAGTAGAGGTCAGGGCCAGTGACACAGTGTGGTGCAGCACATAATGCTTCAAACTGGCAGACCTCCATGTTGCAGGCAGCCTCTGACTTTATTACAAACCTCTGTATTTTATATGCCGGTAAAAATAAGTACCTACTATTTGAGACTTTATTATTCACTGATACAAGGAAAATGTTCATGGGTAAACAGTCTGCAATACACTGAGATCAGTCTAACCCAGGAATGGGCAAACTACGGCCCGCGGGCCGTATAAGGCCCGGTGGACCTTTTAATCCGGCCCTGGGTACAGGGCGGAAAATTGACAGAGTTTATTTTTTATTTTTTCACCGCTGCCGCCGGTGTGTCTGTGTATGATCTATCTGCATTGCATTCAGCCATGGGAAGTGCCATTGGCGCTATGGGGGGGGGCGCCCAAAAAAAAAAAAGAAATCCCTGCTTTTAAAATGAATCCCACGGCTGCGGCCACCTCCGGCAAGCCCCGGTGGTGGCACGGCATGTCTTAACCTTCCAACAAAAGCTCAGCAGTCCCCTGTGTCTGGCAGCATGGAGAAGCCGAGTGTGACAGGCGCCCCCATGCTTGGTGAAAAGTGTGACTGGCCAGAACAGCTTGCTTTATTCACCTAACCAGCTAGCGTAGGCGGAGCCTTAAGCTCCGCCTACCCTCCTCTGCGCACCTTCATCTCTTCCCCGAGCGTGACGGGAAACCGGGAACCCCAAAGCCAGGCCCAGGCAGCCGCAGCAGTACACACTGCAGCAGCAGGTGAGGCCAGGTACCTACGTGTATGATCATGTATATGTTGTATCACCCACTTGCAAGTTGCCATAACATGGACCAGAGGTGCGGTGCTGTGTAATGTAAAAGTGGTCCAGACGTTCGGTGCTGTGTAATGTAAAGGGGTCCAGAGGTGCGGTACTGTATAATGTAAAATGGTCCAGAGGTGCAGTGCTGTGTAATGTAAAAGGGGTCCAGAGGTGCAGTGCTGTGTAATGTAAAGGGGTCCAGAGGTGCGAATTGCAGCAACAAAGCTAACTCCTGACTTTGATGCCTTAAAGGGGTGTTCCACCCAAATGTAATGTTTATTTAAAGTCAGCAACTACAAAAATTGTAGCTGCTGGCTTTTAATAAACATTCACTTACCTTCTCCACGTACCAGCGACGCGCCGACCGGGGCTCCGCTCCTCTCCCCCCCTCCCCGGCCGGCGTCTTCATTCCGACTGTGGGTACCCAGCCGTGACAGCCTTCGGCTTCACGGCCGGGCACCCACTGCCCATGCATGAGCCGCACTGCGCATGCGCGTGCGGCGCGGCTCGCCGCTGATTGGACAGGCGATCGGCTAGGACCTGTCAGTGTCCTAGGCCATCGCCTACAGGGAGGGGCTGCTATAAGGCGATTAAGAAGTGGGAAAGGAAGTCCCACTCCTCCTAAAGCCCCCACTCCCCCCCCAAAAAAAAATTACATGTCAAATGTGGCATGTAAGGGGGTGTGGAGTGGAACAAGCGGAAGTTCCATTTTTGGGTGGAACTTCGCTTTAACAAAAAAGAGAGACCAACAACACTGTTCCCACTGAAATTGAAGGTACTATTTTATGAAAGAAATAGATTGCATAAAAGTTTTGTAAAATAACTTTATGCTTTTCTACCTTAAATTAATCTAAACATTTAATGTTACAAATTAAAATTTAATTTATATTAATTCACACATACACACCATCCATCTACTCTTGGTCCAGCCCCCGGGTCCAATATATGAACCCATTGCGGCCCTCGAGTCAAAAAGTTTGCCCACCCCTGGTCTAACCTCTCTGCTGGCTTGTATAATAGTCTATATGCAGTAAGTGACAAAGTAGACTATATGGTCTCCTGCAGAGCAATGTCTCTCTGCCGCCAGAATGCAGAGCTTTGCCATTCTGCGCGGGAGGCATAATTCTGCAGGGGCAGTCATTTAGGAGAGGTGCAAAGTGGATGTTGAAACCTCCAAGCTTAATGGACTCTGGCTTATTACCCCTTGGAAGTATTTCCAAATTTCTACATTTTTTTGCTGTTAAGTGGATGATGTCAAAACTTATCACAGCTCAGAACTTCTTTTGTAGATCTAAATCCTTTGCATTGGAGCTTTACCTGCACGGCAAAGTTTGAATGCTCTTTTAGCACAGGTTCACACTGACTGCGGGAATTAAATGGTGTGCGTTCAGCTGAACTCGCAGCATTTCATTCTCGCAAGTCAGTCCCAATTTCGGCGGCGATTTCAGAGACATCTGTGTGGGTTTCTGCACAGATATCAATGGAAATTGCACCCTAAAATTGCCATTGAGGAAAAAAAGTAACTACTTTTTAAAATCAGTGCAGCGTCACACGATTAAGGCGGTGCCGTTGCCAGCAATGGCCACCGATTTTACATGCCAAATCGCATGTCAAATCGCACCAATGTGAACCAGGGCTCAGTCTAGGGAAGAGTAAATGCGCTTTACTTGCCTGATCCTCTGCTTACTTGGCAGATGGTGCTCCCCCATGCTCTGACCGCAAACTGTCCCTATGCTATGGACGCTGCATTGGTTTTGATGACAACCAGTTATTAGACTGCTGGAACATAAGGGAGAAGATGCTGCTTGAACTGTTCTGGCGGCATGGAATGGAAAAGCAAATCTACTTTAACAAATAAGTTCACTTTTTGGAAATAAATAATAAATGCACATTTTTTTGCAGGTAAAAGAAGGCGAACTTATATATTTATTATTTTGGAGCCTGTAAAGCATTGCACTAGCAAACAGCAGATCGCTGGTGCCATGCAAGTCTCCTGCAGATCTGCCAGTGTATCTGCTTCCTCATACATCCCAAACAGGTAAGCAGATACAATCTGACAGGAAGCATGAATGAACTACCACGGCATTCCACAGCGCTATGGTAGTTCATTGAAAACTACAAGCCGACAGCTGCAAAGGCTGCCGGACCTTGTCGTTTTTAATGCACATAGCCCTGTCAATCAGTGTCAGTGGTGGTGTGTGTGTGTGGGGGGGGGGGGGGGGGCGTAGTCCTGCTCAGCAATGGTTTTTTTTTTTAATTGTGACAGCAAGGGGGAGGGAGAAAAACCCTGCTAGCTGTCATATCGTGGATCGGGGAGCCGGTCTGTTCGTAACATGTTATATGGTACACCCTGAATATCGGTGTAACGTGTTACAAAGGTGGACTTATCCTTTAACAAGTCCCCTATACCTAAGTGAGTAATGAACTTTTGCAGTGCAGGCGCAGCCCTACCAGAACTGTTAGTAGACTGTAAACCTGTAAGACCGCTTCCTTTGCACGTACGATCCAAAGTACTACTGTATCCATAGTGAGGAAATGAGAAAGTGAGAAAATTCCCACAAGAAGTACTCTCAATCCACTGCTGAAGCAGGAAGGGTTAATGCTGTCCCAGTCACTGAAGGGCAGCAAGTAGGAGATGTCCTGGACCTTCCCAGGAGCCTGTTGGATCTTAAAGGCAGAGCTCATAAATGCAGAAGAGACACACAGGGTTACTGCCTACAGAGTGAGTTGCAGTACCTACAAGGTAAGCACAACAATTTTTATTTGTTGTGGTACCAATATGTAGTGTCTGTGTCACAGCACTCAATGTCAACCCTCAAGAGGAAAAAAGGGCTACATATAGAAGTGGTGTCAGCTCAAAATGGCAGGGACAACCTGTTACTCACTAGAGGTGGTCTAGATGGGTGAAAATAGCCTATGCAGGCCATTAAAGTGGCTGTAAAGTCAGAAGTTTCTATGCATTAAGATGAAAAGCCTTCTGTGTGCAGCCCCCCTAATACTTGACCTCCATCTCTGTCCAGCGATGTCCACGAGTGTGTC
Organism: Rana kukunoris; assembly: GCA_029574335.1. NCBI lineage: Eukaryota > Metazoa > Chordata > Amphibia > Anura > Ranidae > Rana > Rana kukunoris. The sequence goes on along the minus strand of CM056049.1, from coordinate 501,746,175 downwards.
TGACATCCAGGACTCTTCCTCCTGATTGGCTCCCAGTGTTGGCAATCAAGGTCAGTTAGCCAATCAGGAGAAAAAGGGGGTGGGGCCTAACCGCAGCTCCATGTCTGAATGGACACAGGGAGCTGTGGCTCAGCTTGGGTGCCCCCATATCAGGCTGCTTGCTGTGGGGGCACTCGGCAGGAGGGAGGGGCCAGGAGCACAGTAGAGGGAACCCAGAAGAGGAGGATCCGGGCTACTCTGTGCAAATCCACTGCAACAGAGCAGGTAAATATGACATCATTTTTATAGAAAAGACTTTACAATCACTTTAAGCGTATACCAGAAAGACTTTGTCTCTCTGGGAGACATCCTACTGAAAGAGTCTTAGGAACAGGATTCCACATCATGGTGCTGAACCTGTAAAGCTCTCATAAAGCAGCTAACATACTCTATAGAAAAGTGTCTGGACAGTGTCTCAACAGAGCCCAGTGACATAGCTGACAATTCCTCTCAGCGGGGGCAGGGTACAGCCTCCATGGCTATGCTGAGAATCAGCCAATCCGGAAAGATGCAAAGTGGGCAGTCATTGGAGAAACAAGTTTGAAGAAAAAGAGTCCTGATAAAATGTAAAACTAAAAAATTGATTTTGCTTCTCTCTAAAGATGGGTTCACAGTAAAGCAGTCAGGCATCTTTACTGCTGTCAATAAATCTAGCGAGCAGAGAGTACGATAAAGAGAACCCGTCATCGATTTTAAAAAAACTTTACAAAAAAATATTTACATGCTTACTTGCAATGTTTCTCCTTTTCAAAAATAGTTTTTTTATTTACTAGCCTGCGTTACTGATCATTGTATTCTGACGACATGGGGAGTCTCCCGCTGTCAGAATACAATAGTTTAGGCTGGCCATACATGGGTTGAATTTCGAAAAAAAAAAAAAATCTTTAAAAAATCTGAAATTTTTTGCGTTTTATGATTCGATGGTACCATCATTGATTTCGAAATTCGACCAACCAATCCTATGATTTCACCTCATATTGCTACAAAAAATACTTTTTATGGCTGGGAATCTTCCTTTCTTTCCAGGAATTTTCTTTTCTTGAGTCTGTTTTTTTCGTTCATATTCATATATGGGCTACATAAGTGAAAAATGAAGGTCACACGGATCTGTAGATAAAAAGATTATAGGCAGATAATTTGACTTCAGGGCAGTTCACACCAGATGTAGTTCCATGCAGTTCTGTTTTTTCTGCACCAGTTCCGGTCAGTTTCAACTGACTGCATTGTGTGAACTAGGACCTTTGGAATACATGGAACTGAACGGAACTGCGTCTGGTGTGAACTGGCCTAAGGCCTCATTCACACTTCAGTCCGTTCAGATCCGTCTGTCAGTTTTGACGGCGGACCTGAACGGGCGCTCCATGCATCTCTATGGAGCGTCGGATGTCAGCGGATACATGTTCGCTGACATCCGACCTGATCCGATCCGCTAAAAACAAACGTACTGGGGATACGTCTCCATCCATCCTTTCGGATCGGATCGGGTAAGATCTGATGAAAATGGACATGCTGTCTGTTTTCATCAGATCGCTCCATAGGAGACAGCGGCGCTGCACAAGATCATCCCCGCTGAGTGAGCAGAGAGGAGCTTGTCATCCGTTGGCTCAGATCTGCGGACTGATCTCCCGCTGAGCTGGCGGACGCAGGCGGACTCCGTCGGGACGGACTGCGACGGAGTCCGCCAAGTGTGAATGAGCCCTAAGGGTGAGTTTGACTCTTTACCCTTCCAAAGCATACAGTCCCTTTAACATGGTGGAAAGCCTCAATGACCAATAAAGAAGCTTGAGAGGCACAAGGGACAAGCCTGAATTTCAAAGAAAAAAGTTGAAATGATCTCACTTTAGCTGCCTATATCTCTGTATCTACTGATCATATTAACATGCATTTTTTTTATTGAAGGTAATGCCAAACTTCAATGTATGCATTTTTTTCACTGCATGCCTACTTGAAATTGTCCAACTGTGACAGGTGTACTCTAAGATTTTGGTATGCATTTTGTATATGTGTTTTTTTTGTAAATGTGATTATATGGATTTTATAGCATTTAAAGCTTAAAACACCAGCAACTGGCCAGAACCACAAATCTCTGTCACCGCCAGCTGAAATACAAAAAAAAAATCAGACCGGCATTTATCCTTCATGAATGAAATACTAGACGGTGGTAACTACCCGTAGCAATATTCAGCATGATAGTTTACAGTACCAACAGATATTAGCAGTAAAGGGTTTTAGAACTCAGTCTAAGGGGATGACAGCTGTTGCTGTGATGTAGAAAAAGAAAACATAAAATATATAGAAACATGATCTCCAAGACAAATTACTCACATTTGCTAAGTGTATAGACTTGCAAGCACAGACACCGCAGTACAATAAATCTATAAATGAGAGACTGTGTGATTTGTCACCATAGCCTTGGAATTCCAACGGCTAGGTTTAACGCGGTGCAAAATATAATGTACGCTATTATATCGGGGTTGGCATGCAGATCACAAACTACTTGTCTTTCGTACATTATTGTCAAGGAAAAGCAGGAATCTCACTTCACTCACTCAGTTTTCCTTATTGTCCTTCTTACTTACTGGCTGTTTTAAACACTTTCAACATTGTTCCATACACTGGTAAACCCGACTATTGTATCATTAACTACACCAGATAACACACAAGGTAGCTTACTATAAAGACCATGCAATTTTTATGTAATTTTGCAATGTGCTAATGAAAGGCAGTACAATGTCACAGTGTTTAGCCATGGTGGCTTTCACCTAGGGTTGTCCCGATACCACTTTTTTAGGACCGAGTACAAGTACCGATACTTTTTTTCATGTACTCGCCGATACCGAATACCGATACTTTTTTTAAATGTATCCCCAAATGCAGCCATGTCCCCCCACATATATCCAGCCATGTCCCCCCACATATATCCAGCCATGTCCCCCCACATATATCCAGCCATGTCCCCCCATATATTGCAGCCATGTCCCCCCACATATGCAGCCATGTCCCCCCACATATTGCAGCCATGTCCCCCCACATATTGCAGCCTTGTCCCCCCACATATATCCAGCCATGTCCCCCCATATATTGCAGCCATGTCCCCCATACCTAAAAGATAATGATGATGCCGCCGCGTTAATCCCCGTGCGGGAACATTACAGGCAGCTTTCGTTTGAATAGTTGTAATCCCCGCCATGTATAGACACTCCCCCTTGCTTGGGATTGGACAGAGCCGTCCAATCCCGAGCAAGGGGAGTGTCTATACACGGCGCGGCGGGGATTACAACTATTGAAACGAAAGCTGCGGTAATGTTCCCGCGTGGGGATTAACGTGGCGGCGGCGGCGGCTTTGCGGTATGCAGCGGCGGTGTTTCGGCGGCGGGGGGGGGGCAAGTATTCTATTCAGGCATCGGGGGCATTTGCGGGAGTACAAGTACTCCCGCAAATACTCTGTATCGGTCCCGATACCGATACTGGTATCGGGACAACCCTACTTTCAACCATAAGGTCCTAGTTTCAAACTTTCTACAGAGACTTTGTATGTTTCCATGCTTGTGTGTTCTTCCCCTAATTCGAAATGCTGGTAGGTTTATTGGTTTCTACTAAAACTGGCAGGAAAATGTATGTATCCGCCAAGGACTAAAGCAGGGCCTGATGCCGCGTACACGCAGTCGGAAATTCCGACAACAAATGGATAGGAGCTTTTTGTCGGAAATTACGACCGTGTGTATGCTCCATCGGACATTTGCTGTCCGAATTTCCGACAACAAAATTTGAGAGCTGGTTCTCAAATTATCCGACAACAAGATTTGTTGTCAGAATTTCCGAGCGTGTGTACACAATTCCGAAGCACAAAATTCCATGCATGCTCGGAATCAAGCAGAAGAGCCGCACTGCCTATTGAACTACGTGTTTGTACGTCACCGCGTTCTTGACATTTGTTAATTTCCAACAGCATTTGTGTGACCATGTGTATGCAAGACAAGTTTGAGCCAACATCCGTTGGGAAAAAAAAAAGGGCCCAGATTCACAGAGCAATTACGCCTGTCTAACTGGTGTTAGACAGGAGTAATTTCAAATTTTGCGCGCCGTATCACTAGTTTGAATCCTCAAACCATGATACGGCGGCTTCGGGCTTCGATCCGAGAGGCTTACGTCTTCGTAAGCCTTCGGATCTACGCTGCAATATTTTTGCGGCCGCTGGGAGGAGTCCGCGTCGTTTTCAGCGTCGGGATATGCAAATACGTTTTTACGGTGATCCACGAAGATACGAGCGGTCTTCGCAATCGCTTTCGTCTATTTTTTTCTACGTACTGTTAGACCAGCTTTTTGCTGGTCTAACGGTGCGTAGCCCATGTTAAGTATGGCCGTCGTTCCCGCATCGAATTTAATTATTATTTTTCTTTTACGTAACTCGTTCGGGAATAGGAATGTCCGTAAACGACGCTACTCAAAAAAAATTACGTGATTTCGCGCAATGCACGGCAAGAAATTTCTGAACAGAGCATGCGCAGTTCGATCGCCGCGGGAACGCGCCTATTTTAAATGCTTCATGCCCCCTACTCGCGTAGATGGCTTGCGCCGGGAGAAATACACTACGCCGCCGTAGTTTACTGGACAAAATCTACCGGGATTCCACGTAGAGCCAGGTAAAATACGGCGGCGTAGTGTATTTCAGATACGCTACGAGAATCTAATTGTATGTGAATCTGGCCCAAGGTTTTGTTGACGGAATGTCCGATTGTCAGTACGCGGCAATAGAGAGATTGAAATTCAGCCAGTTCAGCAGGAACTGGTTGAAGTTTGATCAGTGTGTGGCCGTCCTTGCTCAATTGCTCAAAGAATTAAACAGTTTGATCGATTTCTGTCGAAGGGACATGGTGGAAGATTTTGCTCAATCAAATTGGCTTTGGCAGCTGATCACTGCCGCTGTGAGGATACAATGTGGGGAGAAGATACAGAAAGCAATAAAACGCTATTTTTAGAAGGGTGGAAAAAGGTTAGAAAATCGGTCAGGTTTTTATTGCTGCTATTGTTGACTTGGTGACCGTGGTTCCCCTAATTTCTTGAAGTGTCCTGATGTTTACAGGGATAAAAAGTGGGGAGAACTCTCACCAATGGAGTCAAAGACAGTAACATCAACCATTATTTATCTACTTTATCCAAAAGTTATACGTTGGGCATTAAAGAAGAGGTCCGGCAAAAAAAATATATATTAAAAGCCAGCAGCTACAAATACTGCAGCTGCTGACTTTTAATAAATGGACACTTATCTGTCCAGCGAGCCCGCGATGTCGGCAGCAGAAGACGAGCAATTCTGGGACCAGTGTGTTTCCCAGAAGCCAGCGGGGGGGATAGGGTCGGGAAGTGGAGTGACTGCTGTAGGAGTCTCTCCCCAGAAGTGGGTGCAAATACAGGTATTTGCACCCCCCCTCCCCCTGAAAGGTGCCAAATGTGACACCGGAGGGGAGGGAGGGTTCCGAAAAGTGGAAGTTACATTTCTGGGTGGAACTCCGCTTTAAATACACAACTGAAACATATACTGTATGTTTACTGTTTTATGTTTAGGAAATAGGGTTTCTTTTCTATCTTGTAAATATATTACTGAATATAAAAAAAAAAAGCATGGACCGCACACCACAGACACAATGGATGATAAATGCCAGCACACTAGAGCAGGGGTCTCCAAACTTTCCAAAGAAAGCGCCAGTTTACTGTCCTTCAAACTTTAGGGGGTGCAGACTGTGCTCAGTAGGAGTAAACAATGCCATGTCTTTGTTATTAGAGGGAGAAATAGCGGGTGTCAGTGGGAGAAATAGTGCCCCATCATAGGTGTCAGTGAAAGGAATAGGGCCCCATGGGTGTCAATGAAAGAAATAGGGCCCCCATCGGTGTCAGTGAAAAGAATTTGGCCCCATTGCTGATGTCAGTGGTAGAAATTGGGCCCATTGTTGGTTTCAGTGGCAGAAATTGGTCCCCATCGTTGGTGTCTGTGGCAGAAATTGGTCCCCATCCTTGGTGTCTGTGGCATGAATTGGGCCCCATGGTTGGTGTCAGTGACAGCAATTGGGCCCCATTGTTGGTGTCAGTGGTAGGAATTATGCCTTAAAAGGGCCAGATAAAGGCAAGCAAGGGGTTGCTTCTGACCCCAGGGCAGCAGTTTGGAGACTACTGCACTAGAACATCATGGCCTTTCATGATCAGGGAGGTGGTTCAGGAAGCAGTAAAACAAATTCAGGAAACAGAAAAGCAGTGTGGTAGAGATGTGGCCTACTTTTAAAATGTATTCTGAATCAGATTTGAAATGAAATTAAAAAACAAGAAGGGGAATAAATTAAAAGGAGTTTCTGCAAATTAACTTTAAATTCGGACTGAATTTAAAATAATTTAAAAGAGATTTGGAGGAGGCCGAGAACAATAGAAGGCAAACTTTAAAAATGGTTTCAAACCGGAGTTTAGTGTCACTTTAATCGGCTATCTGATTTATTTCAATGTGAATAAAAGATGGATCCAACATGTTTTGGGGGCCTTAAAGGAAATTATTTTTTCCCCTAAATAGCTTCCTTTACCTTTGTGCAGTCCTCCTTCACTTACCTCATTCTTCGATTTTGCTTTTAAATGTCCTTATTTCTTCGGAGAAATCCTCACTTCCTGTTCTTCTGTCTGTAACTACACACCGTAATGTGAGGCGTTCTCCCTGGTGTGGGGAAAGCCTCCTGAGGGGGGAGGGGGCAAGCAGGAGTGTCAGGACCCCACTAACACACAGCTCCTTTCTCTATCTGCAAAGTAGAGAGTGTCCTGACCCTCCTGCTTGCCCCCTCCCCCCTCAAGAGGCTTTCTCCACACCAGGGACAAAGCCTTGCATTAATGTGTGAAGTTACAGACAGAAGAACAGGAAGTGAGGATTTCTCAGAAGAAATAAGGACATTTAAAAGCAAAATGGAAGGATGAGGTAAGTGAAGGAGGACTGCACTAAGGTAATGGAAGCTATTTAGGGAAAAAAATGTTTTCCTTAACAACCCCTTTAAGATCACCCCTTTCATTAGGGCTTAAACATTATATATGCTTGGCAGCTTGAGAGGTTGAAATGACACAATAATTACACTATATTGGATAAGTGCAGAGTCCATCAGCAACTGGTTGGGGCAGATTTCTTCCCTATGACCCTTTTTTTCTAGTCTGTCTTCCAAAGATGGTTCGGAATTCATAACAGGGTCACTTGGAATGTATGATGATGTTTGGCGATGATGTTTATGCAGGTATCTACACATTCCAGACAGTTATTTATGTCCGCTGCTGATACTGTTCTGTGGCCTTTTTAAAGGACCAGTGCTGTCTTATCTGTAAGCAACACTTACTTTTAATGATACTATATTTAAAATGAATGATATGCCAGTGCTAAACAAAACAGGCTGCAATGTCCGATCTTAGGGGACCAGGTCTTGCTTATTAGTGGTGAGAAGAAATATTCTAACAATTGTTTGTGCTCGCTAGAAATCTTTTTTTTTTTTTATATCAGATGCTACCTAAAAAAAAATCGCTCTCTCCTTTGTTCAAACATTTAATAAGACCTCCAGACAATTAATTTGGAATTCAAAACACCCTAGAATTTACTATTCAATATTAATTGCATTAAAGAAAGATGGGGGTCTGGCTAGGCCTGATTTGAAATATTTTATATTGCTACTTTGTTAATAAGACTCATAGACTGGACTCTAGCTGATCAAATGTGAGTCTTTATGTAGAAATGCCTAATGCCTCGTACACACAATCGGAATTACCGATGAAAAAAGACAGATGGACATTTTCCATCGGAAATTCCGACCGTGTGTATGCCCCATCTGAGTTTTTCGATCGGAAATTCCAAGGAATTCCATCGGGGTTTACATAGAGACCCTGTTCTCTTTTTCTCCGATGGGATTCCGTCGGAATTACGATGTGAGTTTCACCATTAACCACTTCAGCCCTGGAGAATTTGGCTGCCCAATGACCAGGCCATTTTCTGCGATTCGGCACTGCGTCGCTTTAACTGACAATTGTGCGGTCGTGCGACGTGGCACCCAAACAAAATTTACGTCCTTTTTTCCCCACAAATGGAGCTTTCATTTGGTAGTATTTGATCACCTCTGCGTTTTTTTTTTTTTTGCGCTATAAACAAAAAAAGGGACAATTTTGAAAAAAAAGCAATATTTTTAACTTTTTGCTATAATAAATATCCACAAAAAAAAATATATATATATATATATATATATATATGTATAAAAAAAATCTTTCTCAGTTTATGTCGATATGTATTCTAAATATTTTTGGTAAAAAAAAAGCGAACCGCAATATTGATTGGTTTGCGCAAAAGTTATAGCGTCAACAAAATAGTGGATAGTTTTAAGGCATTTTTATTAATAATGTTTTTTTTACTAGTAATGGCGGCAATCTGCGATTTTTATTGTGACTGCGACATTATGGCGGACACATTTGACACTATTTAAGATCATTGTCACAGCATTGTATACAGCAATCGGTGCTATAAAAATGCACTGATTACTGTGTAAATGACACTGGCAGGGAAGGCGTTAACCACTAGGGGGCGAGGAAGGGGTTAAGTGTGTCCTAAGGAGTGATTCTTTTTTTTTTTTCCCGCAGTCCCCCACTACCACAAATTATGCAGTCGAGTTTCCCGCAGGGGTCAGCACAATGGTAGAGCCTCGCCCTTCATGATCATGGTGTCTCCCCTGCCAGGTAAGTATTAGGGAGTGATTTTAACTGTGGGGGCTGGGCTACGAGTGACACGACAGTGATCACCGATCCCTGCAGGCTCTCCTGCACAGAGCTTCAGCTGCTGGAGACCGAAGCGGCTTTAGAAAAGGTATGTATAACGATTTGGGCTTAACATTGCTAGATAGGCTAGTCTTAGATTGTGGCTGCCAGTAGATTTTAGTTTTAGGCTGAACTTCCACTTTAAAGAGTATTAGCTGGTGTTCTTCTTTATTTGTTGACCAAGTCCATCTAAATCTGTTAGTGCATCCAACACTGTCCTCTTCCTAGATCACCCAATTGTGTGGGCTTCCCCACACGACAGAGGTGGACATGTTGGAAAACTCGTCTTGTTTGTGTGGATGGAGGAATCTGTGCCCGTTGGCTGAAAAGAAAAAAACAATGTATGACCTGCCTTAAAGTGTTATGCTTACCTGCTCTAGGCAAAGGTTTTGCACAGAGAAGCATTAAATCTTTGCTTCTCAGGTCGCCTGATGGCACTCCTGGCTCCTCCCCCTGACAGGTCACTTGCTATGGGGGCACTAATGCCATTCGTCCATTGACTCTACCCTGCCCCCTGCTCCCTCCATACTGGCTGTGATTGACTGCTTCTGCTCCCGTCTCTTAGCCAGTGAGGTGAGAGAGACAGCAGTGCACTTTAATTTTCCACATACATGTTAAAATCTGCATGCACCCCTTTGGTATAAGATGTGTGGCCCTTGGGCCTCAGTAACCTGTAGTGGGAGCATTGATTAGGGTATTAGTATTGATCTCTACTAGCCTCATGTAACATGTTCCTAGATTCATGTTGTCTTCTGCAACAAATCCCAAGCCAAAAATGTAGCATGCCTACACTCTCTAAAGTCTCGTTGACATGGCCGGTTTTCCCGGCAGGAAAACTGCCAGGAGAGCTTTTGGCCAGGAAAACCAGACGTGTGTATGCTTCCTCGAAGTTTTCTCATCAGCCGGGAATCCCGACGGGAAAATAGAAAACCTGCTCTCTATTTTCCCGTCGGGATTCCTGACGTTTTTGTTTTTTTCGCCAGATCTACTACTTACCTATGGGAAACACTGCGAGGCAGTGCCAATGGAGCATACACACGGCCAGGATTCCTGGTCAAAGCTCCATGGCAATTTTCCTGCCGGGTTCTCGGCTTCCCCCCCGGTTTTCTCGGCTGACTTTTTACGACCGTGTAAACCGAGCGCGTGTACAGGGCTTTACTCTCATTTCCTCTATTAGGTCTGCAGATTCTGACAGTCCTCTCAAGCATTACATATATTGAACATTATGTGTTGCCCTTTGGTGATGTCATGGGCCTCTTTATTTGACAACCACTGATTTAACCAATCAATTTTTGCATCTTCTTTCCAATTCTTTGTCCTTTGGCTGCCTTCTTTGTACTATAAGTTGTCCCTCATTCTCATGTCAGGAGCTTGCGAACTACGGTGTTTGCATTGTGCTTTACCTGCTCTTCTGCATATGTAAAGCACCTCCAGCTGCCTAATGTGTGCATTTATGTTGTGTGAATATCTGAGGATGAATCTGCGTGTGTTTGTACAGAAAACATGGGATTGTCCTCCAGTCATCTTTAGACATGGTGTATGCTAACAGTTTACAGACTGCTGAGAGGTCCTGGAATAAGGTGGTCATGCATGATATTGTTAAAATATTTGCTCACTGCTAAATGCCAAGCAGAAGGATTAAAAAGTCAAATATGTTATTCAGTAGGGATTAGCTGATCACACATCAACAAACAACGGTTTTAAGAAAATACAACTGAAGTATCCATATTTAACTGCTTAAGGACCGCCTCCTGCAGATATACGTTGGCAGAATGGCACGGCTGGGCACATCCACGTATATTTACATCAGTAAATAGTACCGCAGCCGTGGGTCACGGCACGCTCCCGTGACCCGGTCCGAAGCTCTGTGACCGGGAAGCCGTGTGTAATCGGCACGCTGCAGTGCGATCGATCGGTCCCCGGAGCTGAAGAACGGGGAGAGCCGTGTGTAAACACGGCTTCCCCGTGCCACACCCCCCTACCCCGTGTGGCCGTTCACTGTCGCGTCATCCCTGTTATAGGGGGACGTGATCGATGACATCAGGGAACACCTACAGCCACACCCCCCTACAGTTGTAAACACACACAGGGAACACATAACCCCTACAGCGCCCAACAACTGTCATTTTCACAGTAAACAATGCAATTTAAATGCATTATTTGCTGTGAAAATGACAAAAATGTGTCAAAATTGTCCGAAGTGTACGCCATAATGTTGCAGTCACGAAAAAAATCGCTGATCGCCGCCATTAGTAGTAAAAAAAAAATTAACAAAAATGCAATAAAACTATCCCTTATTTTGTAAACGCTATCAATTTTGCAAAAACCAACTGATAACCGCTTATTGCGATTTTTTTTACCAAAAATAGGTAGAAGAATACGTTAACAGCCTAAACTGAGGAAAAAAAATAATTTTATATATATTTTAGGGGGATATTATAGCAAAAAGTAAAAAATATTGAATTTTTTTCAAAATTGTCGCTCTATTTTTGTTTATAGCGCAAAAAATAAAAACCGCAGAGGTGATCAAATACCACCAAAAGAAAGCTCTATTTGTGGGGAAAAAAGGACGCCAATTTTGTTTGGGAGCCACGTCGCACGACCACGCAATTGTCAGTTAAAACGACGCAGTGCCGAATCGCAAAAAGGGGCAAGGTCCTTTACCTGCATTTTGGTCCGGGTCTTAAGTGGTTAATAAGTGTAATATATACACTTCTAATTGAAAATGTCCAAATTGACACTGTTATAGAAGCTGTACACTCACTACTGTACATTGTCTTAAAGTGTAATTTCTTCAGTGTTGTCACATGAAAAGGTATAACAAAATATTTACAAAAATGTGAGGGGTGTACTCACTTTTGTGAGATACCGTATACTCTGTTTGCTTGGTGACATTTTATCTTCATATTTAGTAAAAAACAGTGTTTATTTCCAAAACAGTGTGTATCTACTGAAAACATTACCATCTCTAGTTTCTAGCTATAGGGTCGAAGAGTACACGTCAGCAATTGTATTAATTAGTGTGGCCCACTTTCTGCAGAGGTTGGCAAGCCTTTGTTGTGGTTTATATTTACAAGGTGCTGGATGCTGTGTGCACATTGTGCGGTGACACAAACATCCTGCCTGCTGTACTACAGTGAACACTATCAGGTCTTGACATCTCAGTGAACGTGCTGACATCGGTATAAAATCACATACAGGTTTGCAAATAGGTAACTTTCATCTGTTTCCTGCCAAACATGTGGGTAGAGACCACTTTTCGCCTTCTCTTTTTCTAAAATAAAAAATGCAATGTTATTCCTAAACGTTAATACATTATAAAATTATGAATAATTAGATTGTGTTGGTATGCTGTCGTTTGAGATGAATGCATATATTAAGACCTGCTATTCACAAGTGGGCTTGATGTGTTTTCTGCTTCCTCCAGCTGCCATGTCATGTGTTTATACTGTATTGATGCCATTGGATTAAACCCGGCCATTGTGCAATTGGGTTCAATATAATTTCAAGAAAGTCAGTGGCTTAAGGTACAGGAAAGTTATTGCCATAAAACAGGATAAAATTAGCTTCTAGTTGGCAGCCTCTATATAGAAGGAGCTCTGAAAGGACAACTCGAGCCTTAAAGCTAAATTAAATCTGCACAAAAAAAAAAGGATCAAAGTGGGACCCCCCCCCCCCCCCCACCACCACCACCCACCAACTTTTGGCCATAATGGAGGAACAACATCACTTCCATCACTTCTAAATATTTCAGAATGGAGCAAAAACTTTTTAAGCAGTATAAACCCGCTTACAAAAAAAATATATAATAATAAGCACCAGGCAGTTTAACCACTTAAATTCCAGACACCCCCCCCCCCCCCTTTCAGTGCTGTCACATTTTGAATGACAATTGCGCGGTCGTGCAACACTGTACCCAAACAAAATGTTTCTAATTTTTTTTCAAACAAATAGAACTTTATTTTGGTAGTATTTGATCACCACCGGGTTTTTTATTTTTTTGCTAAACAAACTAAAAAAGACAGATTTTATTTTGAAAAATTGTTTTTCTTCGTTAATGTTATAACATTTTGTTTTCTTCTTCACTCATGGGCACTGATGAGACTGCACTAACGGGCAGTGATGAGGCAGCACTGATGGGCACTGATAAGGTGGTACTGATGGGCACTTATATGGAGCACTGACAGGCAACACTGATGGACACTAATAGGTGGCACTGATGAGCAGCACTGATGAGGTACTGACAGTCATTACTGATGGGCACTGATAGTCATTACTTATGGGTACTGATTGGCATCTCTGAAGGGCACTAACAGGCGTTACTGATGAGCACAGATTGGCACTTTGATGGGCACTGATTGGCATTTTGGTGGGCATCTCTGATGGGGGCTGCGCTGATAATCAATGTGCTGATTATTAGCGCAGACCCCCCCGATGTCAGGATAGCTGTTGATCGGCTCTTCCTGTCAGTGCGAACCAAGGGAAGTCATTTACCGGCACTTCCTGGTTACAGCTGTGATCAGTTAGAGCGACACACAGCACCACCGATCGCTGTGGGGCACGCACGAGTGGCTTTTCCTGCTGGATGTCATATGACAACCAGTCAGGATAATGGAACCACATTGCGGAAATCAATCCGCAATAGGGCAGGCAGCAAGTAGTTAAAGCGAAGATCCGGTGTTAAAAAAAATAAAACAAAAATGAAAGTCAGCAGCTACAAACACTATAGCTGCTGATTTTTAATAAGGACACTTACCTGTCCAGGGTGCCCACGATGTCGGTAGCCAATCGCTCGGGTCTCGGCTGCCCCGCCACCATCTTTGGTGGGGGAATCAGGAAGTGAAGCTTTGCGGCTTCACTTCCCGGTTCCCTACTGTGCATGCGCGAGTCACGTGGCGTTATGTGAATGGGCGGATGTCTCCTGGGACACGCACAAGGTCCCAGAAGACACCGCTCCCCATTTCCCAGGAGGTAGCATGAGGAGGAGAAGAAGGAAGACCACTGCGAACGAGGAAGTGACAGATTAGGATGATCTGCCATTTCTGTTTTTTAGGGTGGACCTACCCTTTAGGTCATAATGTGCTAGTATGCATTGCACGCTGTCACCTCTGAAGGCCCTTACGCCTTCACCCTTCATATTTTAGCAAAAGACCAGATGACAGCAAGTAGCAGCCTTACTGCTGCTATATTTACACTCTGGATCAACAACAAAACTTAAGCCCCTTACACAAGAATACACAAATATCGGGAGACAATGACCAGTTCAAAAATAACTGGCTGACATTCAGCCTGCTTGTATGTCAGTCTGTTAGTTTGGCCAGCTTCTATCGGATGCGCATACTTAAAAACATTTGCCCTCCAAATGAAGACACAGGGATGGTGGTGTAAGGTGTAGCGGTAGAGCCTGGCGGTGATATACGTGAGACTTGTTGGAATTTAGGTCCAGGAGGGCAGTTAGTTCTGTTTTCAGACGGTCCAGGCTCTGGAAAGATCACAATTTTACTGTTGGGATCCATCCAGATGCCTGGACCGGCAGCTGGCTCAGCCTTTCAGCCTTCCAGCTGCTTCAATACCTCCCTAGTCCAGCACTCCAGTAAGGAGGACAGAGCAGAGAGCTGGTGACTGTGAGGCCTCATACACACGACCGTTTTCCTCGGCAAAATCCATCAAGAAAAATGCTGGTAGAGCATTTTGCCAACAAAAACGGTCGTGTGTATGTTTTATTTTGAGAAAACTGTCGTGGATCTCGACGAGAAAAAAAGAAAACAAGTACCTCGTCATGTTTTTCATTGTGTGTATGCTTAGAAACTCGCGCATGCTCAGAATAAAGTATGAGACGGGAGCGCATCTTCGGTAAAAGTAGTGTTCGTAATGGAGATAGCACATTCGTCACGCTGTAACAGACTAAAAAGTGCGAATCGTCTCTTACCAAACTTTTACTTAAAGTGGATGTAACCCCCCCCCAAAAAAAAAAGTTTTTTATGTCACAATGTAGAGTATAAGATTTCCTATCATCTGTGCCCAGTCTTGCCACACAGAGTTAATCCAGATCTGAGAAATGCTCTTTTAATGTTCAGTGAAAACGAACAGCCTTTCAGATAAAAATCTGTCTTAATAAAAAAGTCAGTTTTCTCTCTTCTTGCTTTGAGTGACAGGTTATTTACATATCTAGCTTGGACATGTTTATCATATGTTATGTTATGTTTATCATAACATGGAGGTATAAAAAGTGAGAAATCCACCCCTCCCCTACATAACACATCCTAGTAATATACAATGAACTTTGGATCACCTCATGTTATGATAAACATGTCCAAGCTAGATTTGTAATAACCTGTCACTGAAAGCAAAAACAGAGAAACAGACTTTATAATTTGGCAAGTTTTTATCTGAAATTCTGTTAATTTGCACTGGTTACTTCCGAGGAACACTTCCAGGAGGAGGGGTACCTCCTCCTGGAAGTGTTCCTCGGAAGTAACCATGTGACCTGTCACGTGACCCGTGAGGCTGGAACAGGCCTCATCCTGATGGCCACAGGACAAGCCTGAAGACCCAACACATTCTGCTATCTTTACTTCTAAGCAGCCCATGGATCCAGGACGAGGACTACAGGATGTTACAGATGAGCCTTCTTTCCTTACCTTCTTGTAAGTGTGTTTTGTACAATGTGTCATTAAAAGAACCTATTTAATACTGCACTTAGGTGGCGCTTCCTTTCTCTACCCCTCTTTTGTTTACCACAGAGTCAGCTCTCTGAGGACAGCAGCCGCCATTGAACAACCAAATCACCTGCATTTTTAACCATTGAACTGCCTGTTACTATTACTTCTAATGGACTAATCACCATACCCCTACCATACATGTACTTTGTATCTGCGCTGACAGTTACCTTTCCTATTGTAACTCTGTGTGGCAAGACTGGGCACAGATGATAGGAAATCTTATGCTCTACATTGTGACATCAAAGAAAAAAAAAGAAAAAAATTGGGTTTACATCCACTTTAAGTAACAGTTTGGTAAGAGACAATTCGCACAGGAAAACTACATTTTATTCACGACGAGATTCTCGGTCGTGTGTACGAGGCCTCAGTCACTGTCTCTCTGCTAACTAAAGACTGAGAACTGAGCAATCAATGGTCTTTGACCAATTGGTTCTCGGTCTTAGGCCCCGTACACACGGCAGAGATTCTTGGCAGAAACCAGCGAGAAGCTCGCTGGGATCCTCATTCTGCCGAGAACCTCGGCCATGTGTACGGTTTCAGCGAGCATCCCGTCGGTAAAGCCGTCGAGCCAAAATAGAGAGCAGGTTCTCTATTTGCTCGATGGCCCATCGAGAACCATGGCTCGGCGCCTTTCCTGACGGCTTGGTCGACGATTTCGACGGCCGGGCGAGAACCTCGACGGGCGGAACGATGTGTTTGGCCCGTCAAGGTTCTCGTACGTGTGTACGCAGCCTTAGAAGCAGTGGGGGACAGCATTGTACAGACCTAGGTGAGTATCATTTTTTTTTGTTTTTTAAGAACCCCATATTTCTCTTTTTTAGCATTAAATATTTGAATATTTGCACAAAAAGTTAATATATTTTTTCATGTATTATTTTGAAGATCATATGATAGAGATGATCAAATAAGATAGGGCATAGTGGTTTTCACATGAGTATAAAACCGTTGAATTGTAAAAGAAGAGATAATTATTTAGCTTCTCATTTTTATGCACATGACTGTAGTATTAACCCTTTTCACTGCCAGAGCTGTTATTGTACACCTTTAAAAAACTATTTTAGGACTGAAGATTGCAGAAACCCCCAAAACATGCTATGTTTTTCTGAAAGCAGACACTCTAGAGATTAAAATAGTGGTAGTTCCAATTTTTTATATCACACAAAATTACTGCAAAGGTTTAGGAAATGCAAAATCTCAGTAAAATATACACTGAAGTTATTTTAGGACACACAGACACAATAAATTACCCAATTTTTTTGCAAAATATAAAAGATAAGGTTGCATTAAAGAGGAGTTCCACCCTAAAAAATACTTTTTTTTAATCCACTCCTCACCCCCTTACATGCCACATGTGATCGCCTACACCAGCCCCTCCCTGTAGGCGATCACATGGGACACTGTCAGGTCCCATGCGATCGCCTCTCCAATCAACGGCGAGCCGCGCCGCGCGCGCATGCGCAGTGCGGCTCGCGCATGCGCAGTGGGTGCCAGGCCGTGAAGCCGAAGGCTGTCACGGCTGGGTGCCCACAGTCGAGATGGAGACGCCGGCTGGGGAGGGGGGGAGAGGAGCGGACCCCCCGGCCGGCGCGTCGCTGGATGTGGAGCAGGTGAGTGTGTGTTTATTAAAAGCCAGCAGCTACACTTTTTGTAGCTGCTGACTTTTAATAAACACAATTTTGGCTGGAACACCCCTTTAAGTAAAGAAATATTTAACTTGTCAAACCCTAAATTTGCATCCATGAAATGGCGACAAACTGCAGTACCCCATATTTTCCATAGGCGACAATGTAAAAGCCCCCCTATAGGTCATCAGTTTAGCGTTACAGAAGAGGTCTGGTAATAGAAATTTTGTTGCTTTTATGTTTATGTGGGGTCCTCAGAAAATGTTGGGGGGATTTTAGGTGCTTGGGTGTAAGGGCCCTTTCACATGGGCAGATCTGTTTTTAAACATCTGATTGCTCAGTGGGGATCGCTGAGCCGGCGGATGACAAGTCTGTCTCTGCACACTGTGCAGAAACAGACCGGTCAAATCTCTGCTTTCCTCTATGGGGGTGTAGCGCTACCCCATCAGGAGCAGCTGGTTAGATTTTTGGGATCTACTCTCAAAAAGGTAAATTCGTCCCTTTTAACTGGCTCAAACCCTCCCTTGGCACACCGGATGGGTATAATTGTTTTGTGGCCCCTACTTAGCTGGAGCTAACAATAGGATAATTGATTAATCGACTAATTTCGATTAATTAACACACATACAGATACCACTACTTTTAGCTGATCTCCTTGATTTGCAACTCTGCATTAGCCACTGGTAAATGTGGTGGGGGCAGCATGGGGGCAGATGTGTATATTCTTGCAGTATGGGGGTAGATGTTTATATTACAGCATCTACCCCCATGATTTAATATACACATCTGCCCCCATGCTTTCCTATACACATCTGCCCCCATGCTGTAATATACACATCTGCCCCCATGCTGTAATATACACATCTGCCCCCATGCTGTAATATACACATCTGCCCCCATGCTTTAATATACACATCTGCCCCCATGCTGTAATCTACACATCTGCCCCCATGCTTTAATATACACATCTGCCCCCCATGCTTTCCTATACACATCTGCCCCCATGCTGTAATATACACATCTGCCCCCATGCTTTCCTATACAGGGAGTGCAGAATTATTAGGCAAGTTGTATTTTTGAGGATTAATTTTATTATTGAACAACAACCATGTTCTCAATGAACCCAAAAAACTCATTAATATCAATGCCGAATATTTTTGGAAGTAGTTTTTAGTTTGTTTTTAGTTTTAGCTATTTTAGGGGGATATCTGTGTGTGCAGGTGACTATTACTGTGCATAATTATTAGGCAACTTTACAAAAAACAAATATATACCCATTTCATCTATTTATTTTTACCAGTGAAACCAATATAACATCTCAACATTCACAAATATACATTTCTGACATTCAAAAACAAAACAAAAACAAATCAGTGACCAATATAGCCACCTTTCTTTGCAAGGACACTCAAAAGCCTGCCATCCATGGATTCTGTCAGTGTTTTGATCTGTTCACCATCAACATTGCGTGCAGCAGCAACCGCAGCCTCCCAGACACTGTTCAGAGAGGTGTACTCTTTTCCCTCCTTGTAAATCTCACATTTGATGATGGACCACAGGTTCTCAATGGGGTTCAGATCAGGTGAACAAGGAGGCCATGTCATTAGTTTTTCTTCTTTTTATACCCTTTCTTGCCAGCCACGCTGTGGAGTACTTGGACCGTGTGATGGAGCATTGTCCTGCATGAAAATCATGTTTTTCTTGAAGGATGCAGACTTCTTCCTGTACCACTGCTGGAAGAAGGTGTCTTCCAGAAACTGGCAGTAGGACTGGGAGTTGAGCTTCACTCCATCCTCAACCCGAAAAGGCCCCACAAGCTCATCTTTGATGATACCAGCCCAAACCAGTACTCCACCTCCACCTTGCTGGCATCTGAGTCGGACTGGAGCTCTCTGCCCTTTACCAATCCAGCTACGGGCCCATCCATCTGGCCCATCAAGACTCACTCTCATTTCATCAGTCCATAAAACCTTAGAAAAATCAGTCTTGAGATATTTCTTGGCCAGTCTTGACGTTTCAGCTTGTGTGTCTTGTTCAGTGGTGGTCGTCTTTCAGCCTTTCTTACCTTGGCCATGTCTCTGAGTATTGCACACCTTGTGCTTTTGGGCACTCCAGTGATGTTGCAGCTCTGAAATATGGCCAAACTGGTGGCAAGTGGCATCTTGGCAGCTGCACGCTTGACTTTTCTCAGTTCATGGGCAGTTATTTTGCGCCTTGGTTTTTCCACACGCTTCTTGCGACCCTGTTGACTATTTTGAATGAAACGCTTGATTGTTCGATGATCACGCTTCAGAAGCTTTGCAATTTTAAGAGTGCTGCATCCCTCTGCAAGATATCTCACTATTTTTGACTTTTCTGAGCCTGTCAAGTCCTTCTTTTGACCCATTTTGCCAAAGGAAAGGAAGTTGACCAATAATTATGCACACCTGATATAGGGTGTTGATGTCATTAGACCACACCCCTTCTCATTACAGAGATGCACATCACCTAATATGCCCAATTGGTAGTAGGCTTTCGAGCCTATACAGCTTGGAGTAAGACAACATGCATAAAGAGGATGATGTGGTCAAAATACTAATTTGCCTAATAATTCTGCACTCCCTGTACACATCTGCCCCATGCTGTAATATACACATCTGCCCCCATGCTTTAATATACACATCTGCCCCCATGCTGTAATCTACACATCTGCCCCCATGCTTTAATATACACATCTGCCCCCCAATATACTTTAATATACAATGTGTAAATACACATCTGCCCCCATGTGTACGATTAACCTTTTTGCCCCCAGATTATTTACTTCAATGTGCCAACATCAGCGGCTCTGTAAGAGGGTGCATTATCCCTCTGGAGCCCCAAGGGACCAAAAATGAACGATTATGCAGATTCGAATGCATTGGAATGCATTGTGCAGAATGCACTGTGAAACATACACTGACCTACCTTATAAATGCACTGACCTACCTATTACACTCACCTACCTGACTATTAAACTCACCTACCTGACACATGCACTCACCGACCTCCTTGATATCCCAGCTATAGGTCAGCTATAAGCCATTGCACCGCTCCTCATGGCCATGGATGATCTGCTCAGAGCACCGCTCCTCCTCCTCCATTTTTTCATAGGCTGCACTAGGACAGACTGAACCAAAGTCATCCTGGAGCAGGGGGTGCTGGAATATTATGCCTGCAGAAAGGAATGCCCGAATGCCTTACCAGAGATGTAGGGATTTGGGGAGGCAATAAGCTGCCAAACAGAGTCGGGCGGTGGAAGAAGAATTTTACACCCCCCTAAAACAGCACACATGATGACTGCCTGCCCACCCTCCTGCCAACGTCACTGGCACCTATGCAAAGGAGGGAGCTGGTGCCCTGTCGATTCAGTGCAATTGACTGCCTGGCTGGGGGAATCCCCTGGTGTGCCAACAGAGAGGGCTTGGAGTGCCAGCTGTGGCACCCATGCCATAGGTTCGCCATCACTGCTATAGGCAGTCTATGCTCGCGAGCTCCCTCTAATGGGCAATCCTGAAAGGGGCCTAAGGCTAAGTACAATTCTGGTTAATGCTTATGGAGAAATTTTGGGTATTAAGGTTTTTTTTTTTCTTTATTTTCATACATAACATTGTTAAACATTTGCTAAGGTATAGGAGTACTTGGTTTTTTATTTCTTTAGTCACATGGAAAAATTGAACAAACTCACAGCGATGAAAGGGTTTAACAAGTCCACAAGTTTAGAATAAAATGTTTGAAAGATTGCATGTATTTAGTAACAGTCGCTTCTCGTGTCTCCACATGTGACCACTATATGACAAACACGTCAACATTATTTTTGATATACTAGATTTTGATCTCTGAAATTCAAGTTTGACGTATGAATCTAAAATTAGTCAATTTAAGACTTCATTTAGTTAATGTTTAAATGCACTCATGCTGTGTAAATTATAGGAAACTTGGGTGTGTCATTTGCAAGACACCATTAGATAAAAGAAATGGGTCAGTGACAGTTACTTCTGTACTTTAGCACTTTGGCAGTATAAGCATTAACAAAAGTTTACATGTTCTGTATACTAGTCTGTTTTGTCTTGTAAAAGTTAAACAGTTAAACAGCAAGCATAAAAAACCCCAGCAATATAAATGAGTATAAATGTAGGACAAGTTGAAGAACCAGTTAGCTCCTTCAGAATAATGGGTTATTTTCTGATGGTATTATTAATTACAGCGGCTACAGAGTGCACTCAGAATCTTTATAGCCGGTTCGCACTGGGGCGACCTGGGATCCAACTTCAAGTCGCCCCAAGTTGCGCCAAGTCACGTGGTCGAGAAAATAAATGGAAGTGAATGGGAGCCTTCTTATTGTACACTACTGAAGTCGCTCCGACTTCAGTAAAGGTTCCTGTACTACTACTTCAAATCGACTTGTAGAAGACTTGTAGGCAACTTGTACCAATTGATTTCAATGGAAGTCACCTCAGAAGTCGGGTCACTGTCTTAACAGAAGCAACAATACAGGAAGAGAACATACATTTCTCAGGCAAACCCCTCCCTCCCACATTGTTGTTTGATTGGCCACTGGAAAGTCGCCTGTCCTGGAGGCAACTTGAAGTTGCCTTGTAAGTAGCCTGAAGATCCTTACTCAAGTTATGTCCAAGTTGCCTCCCAAAGTCATGCTAGAAGTCGTGTTGCCCCAGTGTCAATGGGCTCTTAAGGCCTCATGTACACTACAGCTTCTGAAAAGACATTTAGGTGCAGTTGGGTGTATTTTTCAGCAGACCCTGAACTCTTCTCTATGTTATCTTATCAGTGCATGTACACTATGGGCCAGATTCTCAGCGGCGCTACGACGGAGTATCTCAGATACCCCGTCGTATCGCCGTTTTTTTTGTCTCGTATCTATGCGAGTGATGCTTAGCATCACTTTGGCATAGATACGCTTCTACATCCGACAAGTGTAAAACCATTACACTTGCGGATCGTGGGTGTAATGACAACTCCGGCCACTAGGTGGCCTTTACGTTGTTTTCGCATTTGCATATGCAAATTAGGTAGTACGCCGATTCTCGATCGCTTTTACGCCGCCCCGTCGTCGTGTACGTCGTTTTTGTTCGCGTAAGGTTACCCCAGCTTCTATGTGGAGTAACCTTACGAAGTACCGTCGGATGCCGTCGGATGCCATGTTAAGTATGGCGTCGGGTCAGCGTCGGCTTTTTCCGTCGCTTACATCGTTTTACTAACTCGTTCGCGAATAGGGAGTTGCGTAAATGACGCTCACGTCGTTTTGACGTCGGTTTCAACGACGCTTTCCGACGTGAGCTGGAGCATGCGCACTGGGCTTTTTCCCCCGGCCGGCGCATGCGCAGTTCATTCGACGCGGGGGCGCGCTTAATTTAAATACAAGCCGCCCCATTTGAATTGCGCGGGTTTACGCTGCGCGATTTACGCGACGCAGGCGAAACCTACAGAGCAAGTGCTTAGAGAATAAAGCACTTGCTCTAGTACGATGCGGCGGCGTAGTGTAACTGGCTTACGCTACGCCGCCGGAATTCTTAGAGAATCTGTCCCTATATGTATATGAGTTTAGAGGCAGTTGAGGTTACAGGCATTCTTTTGAAAGCAGAAAAAACACATTCAGGACTGTAGTTTACTGGCACTTCAAACGCCGTAACGCGTGTTTTTAACCACTTGACATTGCGCCCATTGGCAAATGACGTCCACAGATGGGATCTCCCATCCTGGGTGGACATTATATGACGTCCTGGGCTTCCTGGTAGTCTAGGGGATCTCGCGGCATCTCTCGGGACCAGTGTGCGTGCCCGGCAGCCACGATGTCCGCCGGGCACCCGCGATTGCCACAATCATGGCAGGACCATGGATCTGTGTGTGTAAACACACAGATCCACGGTCCTGTCAGGTGAGGAGACCAATGTTGTGCGCCCAGTACAGAGGAACACACATCGGTCTCCTCCCCATATGAGTCCCCTCCCCCTACAGTTAGAATCACTCCC
This sequence comes from Rana kukunoris, assembly GCA_029574335.1. Taxonomy (NCBI): domain Eukaryota; kingdom Metazoa; phylum Chordata; class Amphibia; order Anura; family Ranidae; genus Rana; species Rana kukunoris. The sequence goes on along the minus strand of CM056049.1, from coordinate 501,722,976 downwards.
TAGGGAGCATATTTAGCCCCTTACAGCACTCCCTAGTGTTAACCCCTTCCCTGCCAGTCACATTTACACAGTAATCAGTGAAGTTTTATAGCACTAATCGCTGTGTAAATGTGAATGGTCACAAAAATGTGTCAAAAGTGTCCGATATGTCTGTCGCAATGCCACGGTCACAATAAAATTCGAAGATCGCCGCCATTACTAGTAAAAAAAATAAAAATGCAATAAAACTATCCCCTATTTTGTAGACACTATAACCTTTGCGCAAACCAATCAATATACGCTTATTGCGTTTTTTTACCAAAAATATGTAGAAGAATATGTATCGGCCTAAACTGTGGACATTTTTTTTTTATAGATTTTTTGGGGATATTTATTATAGCAAAAAGTTGTCGCTCTATTTTTGTTTATAGCGCAAAAAATAAAAACCACAGAAGTAATCAAATACCACCAAAAGAAAGCTCTATTTGTGGGGAAAAAAGGACGTCAATTTTGGTTGGGAGCCACGTTGTACGACCGTGCAATTGTCAGTTAAAGCGACGCAGTGACGACTTGCATAAAGTGCTCTGGTAAGGAAGGGGGTAAATTCTTCCAGGGCTGAAGTGGATGAAGGGGAAAAAACTCCGGTCCTCTCACACAAGCCAGTGTAGGGACATGTGGGGTTTTTGGACGTCTGCATAAAGAGATTGTTTATGGTGTGAGGAGCGTGTTTGGATACTTTGGATCAAAGCATTTTGGCAAATGGCATTCGTCAGATGTCCAATGATCAAAATAAATAAATAAAAGAGGGGAGAGTGGGCTTCCCTGGCAAGTTCCAATCGAGATATAAAAAGGATATTAAACATTGCTTGCACGTGATTGGGTATTCTTTGCAAAGTGAAGCTTTGCCTCATTTACTACACTCTGGAGCAACTGCAGTTGCAGAGTGTACAGTCTATTTGTCTTTAGTATATCAACCCCATATCAACCCCATAATGTCTGTATTGCAATTATATGAAAAACCTACATGGTATTAGAATTACAATTTACATGCGTTTGGGTGTTGAATGCAGATTTTTCCCTCCAAACTCCCTTTTAAAGGGGTTGTAAAGGTTTAATTTAAAAGAACAACGACAAAAAAAAAACATGTCATCGTTTTGCACAGAGTGACCCCAATCCTCCTGTTCTAGGGTCCCACGGTGGCTGTCTTGGCTCCTCCCCGCTAAAGCTAAACACCTCTGGTAAGCTCTTTCCTGAGGGGGTTAGCTTGCGGGAGCGCTCGCGATGTCATACAGTTAGCTTCCATAGATGCTGAGTGTATAACTCGGTTCCGCCACCCAGCGGCTGCGTCATTGGATGTGATTGAAAGCCAATGGCTGCGCTGCTATCAATCTATCCAATCAACAGCCAGACTCCGTGGAGAATAGGACGCCGGGGGATGCGCACAGCAGGTGAACGGGCTCAGGTAAGTAAAACAGGGGGGGCTGAGGGGCCCGTGACAGCGAGGTGTTTTTTCACCTTAATGCATAGGATGCATTAAGGTGAAAAAACACGAACCTTTACAACCCCTTTGTAATGGTCACCACCGCTTACGACCTTCCATCCACCCACGACAAGCTTATCTGACACACTCTGACAATACTGCATACACGATCCATATCCATTCCCATAAACAAGACGAGACTCAAGCTCTGCACTTTCAAAGCTCTGCTTTCAAAGATATATCAATTTATTGGTATTTTCTCAGCTTCTTATACAGTCTCAAGCATAATGCAGTTAGTCACAGGACAATGTAGTCTCCACCCCCCTTCACACCATGGGGGGCTTCAATCACACTCTAAAAGGCATTCAGGTAAGCTAACCATGTAGACTTGTCGGCACCGTATCTTCAATAGTGTTCAATTAACCTTGAATAGTAACACAGACATCTAGTTGAATAAGTTCTCTAGACAGTTTTATCACACAATGGCAGAGTCTTGTGAGAGTGGGTGCAATCAACACCTTTAACGGAATGTCTTTACAGTGAATAGCCAACACCTTAAGATATTTCAATAGCATATTATACAAAGGTATGACTCACTCTGGTCTTGTAGACCTGAATTAACACCTTTCAAAAGCATGTGTGCCCAGATTGAATAGCTACAGCTTTTGATATTTGAAGACATCCTGCAAACATGAATTATTATTAATGTCCCTTATTAATGTCTTCTGTAATATATGAATTATGATTCTTTGTCACCCTATGGCCCTAGTGGACATAAGGTGACCCTAGACATAGGAATATCTCAGTCTGTCACGGGCCATTCCGTTACACCCTTTAATTGCATTTACACACATTTGGAGACATTCAGAGTGTCCGTATTTGCAGATTTCTATTATTTCGATAACAAAATGAAATAGAATGCATCAGAGCGCAAGTCATCACAACCTCCAAAAACACTGAACTTCAGAGCCGGTTCACACAGGGGCAACCCGACTTACAGCGCGACTTTGCAAGGCAACTTCAGCGCGACTTGGAGCAACTTACAATGTGACTTAAACTTGCCTCCAGGACAGGCGACTTTGGCTGTGGCCAATCACAGAATAATAAGCTCTGTGGGAGCGAGGAGTTCGTCTGAGTAAACTATTTTCTTTTCCTGTAAAGTTAAGACAGTGATCCGACTTAGGAGGCAACTTTCATTGAAATCTATGGGTACAAGTCACCTAGAAGTCGCCTTGAAGTAGTACAAGATCCTTTTCTGAAGTCGGAGCGACTTCAGTAGTGTACATTAAGACGACTCTCATTCACTTCAATTGAATTTCTCATGTCGTGCGACTTGGGGCGACAAAAGTTGGATCCCAAGTCGCGGTAGTGTGAACCGCCACTTACTTGGGCAAAAAACTGAGTTGTTTATATGACACGGTAGATTGATTTTGTTTTACTACAATAAAGGTTAACAAACTGACTAAAAACAAGACACAAATTCGATATCAACTACACTAAATTATAGCACAGGCTTTTTTTTAATAAATTTAATTCTCTTCTGGAAAGCATTGCCAACAATTATGACCCATGGTTCTATGGAAACTATTTCCTGGCACTAATTTAGCTAGCTTCATATAGAAAATAAATCATAAACTCTCAAGAAAGAACATCAAGTGATAGGGGATTTATTTCATTTCTGGGGAAGTTTATTTTTTTTATGAGAAAAATGGTGCAACTAATATATTATAACAAATATTTTTTCTAGGATACAAATGTTTTTATGGAGAAAAAATACACTTCTAATCAAATCAATACATACTTTACTGCATATCCCTTACTTACTTTTGTTCTGCAGATGCTAATGGAAGACTTACCACAAAGTGAATGGTCACTTTGGAAATTAGGTGTAAGAGAATAAGGGGAAGCATTGTTCACCTTAACCACTTCAGCTCTGAAAGGTTTACCCCCCTTCATGACCAGGCCATTTTTTGCGATGTGGCACTGCGGTACTTTAACTGACAATTGCGCGGTCGTGCGACGCTGTACCCAAATAAAATTGATGTCCTTTTTATCGCACAAGTAGAGCTTTCATTTTGTGGTACTATATTTGGTTTATATTTTTTGCGCTATAAATAAAAAAAGACTGACATTTTTGAAAAGAACTATGGCCCGACATGCAGACCTGAGCATTTCTGGTGCTGACTTACACCTCTGTTATAGGGAATAACTTTAAACCGGACGGAAAACGTATGTGCGTTGTGTAGAGCCTGCGCCAGGCGCACGTACGTTCGTGAATCTGCGTATTTCCCTCATTTGCATATTTGAATGGCTAATCAATGGGAGCAGCAACATGCGTCCAGAAAAAAAATGCGCCCACGCCGGGGGTAAGTGAGATACGTCGGCGTAGGGTGGCCAGTTTTTAGGCGTATATTGGTTTGTGACTCAGGCGCACAGATACGCCGCCGCACATTTGCACTTAAGGTCGGCGTAACTTGATTTACGCCGGCGCAAGTGCTTTGTGAATCCAGGCCTATATTTTTTTACTTTCTGCTATAAAACACATTCAATACGTTTAAAAAAAATAATCAACTTTCTTCATCGGTTTGGCCCAATATGTATTCTGCTATATATTTTTGGTAAAAAACAAAACAAAATAAAACAAACAATAAGGCTCCATGCACACTGCCGCCTGAAAAAAAGGGCCCGGGACTTTTTTTCAGGCGGCAGGCGTACGGCGTTCGGCGTGAGATGTGAACCATCTCATAGACAGCAATGGAAATTCGCCTCTCCAGCGTATCGAGCGTCGGGCGTTTTGTCGCCAAGGTGTGAATGCAGCCTAAGGCTCCATTCACACCTAGGCGTTTTGTCGCCTGAAGCCCGACTCTATTGCAGCCTAAAATACGCTGGAGGGGTGATTTAACATTGTTCTCTATGGAGATGGTTCACATCACCACGCCGAACGCCAAAACGCTGAACGCCTGAAGCTCAAAACAAGTCTCGGACCCTTTTTTTCAGGCGGCTTCGGCGTTCGGCATAGCTGACAATGAACTGTTAAAAAAAACAAGGTTAAAACGCGGTACAAAACGCTGCAATTTGACGCGGCAAATCGCGGTACAAAACGCTGTGCTAAGGTGTGAATGCAGCCTTATAGCAGGACTGCGACATTGCAGTGGACAAATCAGACACCTAAGAGCCGGTTCACACAGGGGCGACCTGGGATCCGACTTGAAGTTGCCCCAAGTCGTGTGGTTGAGAAAATTAATGGAAGTGAATGGAGCCGTCTTAATGTACACTACTGCAGTCGCTCCGACTTTAGAAAAGGTTCCTGTACTACTTCAATCCGACTTGTAGGCAACTTGTACCCATTGATTTCAATGGAAGTAGCCTCAGAAGTCAGATCACTGTCTTAACTGAAGCAACAATACAGGAAGAGAACATACATTTCTCAGGTAAACTCCTCCCTTACAGCCCTCCCTCCCACAGAGCTGATTGTTCTGTCCTGGAGGCGACTTGAAGTTGCCTTGTAAGTTGCCTGATGATTCATACTCAAGTCGTGTCCAAATTGCCTCCCAAAGTCATGCTAGAAGTCGTGTTGCCCCTGTGTGAACCGGCTCCAGACTGTGCACTTTTGCAAGTGCAGTTGCTCCAGAGCTTAGTAAATGAGGGGGAACTCTGCTGACTTCCATCATCCAATCACGTGCAAGCAAAACATGCTGTTTTTTAATGTTTCCTTGAAGGTGATTGGCTATTCTTTGTAATGTGAAGCTTCACCTCATTTAATAAGCTTTGGAGAAACTGCTCTTGCCCAGTATCTCATAAATACAGTCCCCTAGAATTTCTGAACAACGCCTTAGGTGGTTAAAGTGGTTGTAAACCCTTTACAGCAACTTTACATTACAGGCAAGCCTATATTAAGGCTCACCTGTAGTTACCCAGGATATCTCCTAAACCGGCATGGTTTAGGAGATATCCCTTGTCCCCTGCATGTGCCGATGTCATCGGCACATGCGCACTAGCTCATTATGACTTTGTGTTGCAGTTTTTTTTTTTTTCAAATGTATATAGGGTTTACAACCACTTTAACCACTTCAGCCCCGGACCATTTGGCTGGCCAAAGACCAGTCCACTTTTTGTGATTCAGCACTGCGTCGCTTTAACTGATAATTGCGTGGTCATGCAATGTGGCTCCCAAACAAAATTGAGCTTTCTTTTGGTGGTATTTGATCACCTCTGTGGTTTTTATTTTTTGCGCTACAAACAAAAACAGAGCGAAAATTTAGAAAAAAAAAACTATATTTTTTTACTTTTTGCTATAATAAATACCCCCAACAAAATAAAAATAAATTGTGTTCCTCCGTTTAGGCTGATACGTATTCTTCTACATATTTTTGGTAAAAAAAATCTCAATAAGCGTTTATTGATTGGTTTGCCCAAAATGTATAGCATCTTCAAAATAGGGCATAGTTTTATGGCATTTTTATTAATATTTCTTTTTTTTTTTTAATAGTAATCGGCAGCGATCAGCGATCTTTATCGTGACATTATGGCAGCCACATGGGACCCTTTTGGCACTATTTTGGGACCATTCTCATTTATACGATCAGTGTTATAACCAGGGCTTTTTTTTCAGGGGGAACTGGGGGAATTCAGTTCCACCACCTCTGGCTCAGACCCTTTGGTGCCTGCTCACCACAATCACTTGTAAACACAGAAGTCCAATTTCTATGCTTACAAGTGACAGCTCTGCACTCTGTGTGTAACCACCTGAACTCTGCACTCTGTATGTAATTCAATCCTGATATTTAACTACTTGCCGACCGCCCACCGTCATATTACTGCGGAGCAGTGGCTCTGTCTCGCGGGAGCACGTAGCTCTACGTCCTCCCTTTAGAGACTTGTAGGGCGCGCGCGTGCCCCCACGCGCCCCGAGTCCCGCGTGCATGCCCGGCGGGTATGATCGCCACCGGGCACCCGCGATTGTAAACACACAGCTCTCGTTCCTGTCAGCGGGGGAAACGCTGATTTTCTGTTCATACAATGAATGAACAGAATATCAGTGATTTCCCCTAGTGAGTCCACCCCCCCCCCATACAGTTAGAACACACCCAGCAACACACTTAACCCCTTCCCTGCCCCCTAGTGTTAACCCCTTCATTGCCAATGGCATTTTTATAGTAATCCAATGCATTTTTATAGCATTGATCGCTATAAAAATGCCAATGGTCCCAAAAATGTGTCAAAAGTGTCCGATGTGTCCGCCATAATATCGCAGTACTGAAAAAAAAAAACGCTGATCGCCGCCATTACTAGTAAAACAAAAATAATAATAAAAATGCCAAAAAACTACCCCCTTTTTTGTAAACGCTATAAATTTTGCGCAAACCAATCAATAAACGCTAATTGCGATTTTTTTTAACGAAAAATATGTAGAAAAATATGTATCGCCCTAAACTGAGGAAAAATAATTTTTTTTATATCTTTTTTGGGTATATTTATTATAGCAAAATGTAAAAAATATTAAATTTTTTTCAAAATAGTCGCTCTATTTTTGTTTATAGCGCAAAAAATAAAAACCGCAGAGATGATCAAATATCACCAAAAGAAAGCTCTATTTGTGGGAAAAAAAGGACGCCAATTTTGTTTGGGAGCCACGTCGCACGACCGCGCAATTGTCAGTTAAAGCGACACAGTGCCGAATCACAAAAAGTGCTCTGGTCGTTGGGCAGCAATATGGTCCGGGGCTAAAGTGGTTAAGGTCCCTTTAAGACCCTTCTACTGTTTGTGAAATCTGAACGGGGTCTTGGTTGAGTTCCTGCATCTATTTTCAGAGAAAAAAAGCTCTGGTTATAACAATCCACTGATTACTGTGTAAATGTGACTGGCAGTTAAGGGGTTAACCACTAGGGGGCGATGAAGGGGTTAATTTTGTCCTAAGGATGTGTTCTAACTGTGTAGGGGCGGGGCTACGTGTGACATGACACTGATCACCGCTCCCGATCACAGGGAGCTGTGATCAGTGTCCTGTCACTAGGCAGAACGGGGAAATGCTTGTTTACATTAGCATCTCCCCGTTTTTCCTCTCTGTAAGATGGTCGCGGGACTCCCCGCGAACATCGAGTCCGCGCGACCCATGGCCAGACTCACGGAGATCGCTACGTATGTGTGCCCACAACCCCGGCCCTTAAAGGCGACGTAAATATACGTAGATCTGCCCAGCCGTGCCATTCTGCCAAAATATATAGTCGTGCAGTGGTCGGCAAGGGGCTAAACCTTCCAGTATCTCCCAGAAAGCGCAATGTTTTAGGTGAAATGGTCCTTTAAAGTGGTAGTAAACTCCTGAATGTTATTTTTACGTACAGGTAAACTGTAAGCTGTATAATAAAGCTTACCTGTAGGTAAAATGAATATCTTCTAAACGTCCACTGTTTGGGTGATATTCCAGTGAGCAGCAGCCAGTAACTTCACCGGCGCATGCGCTCTGAACGGCATACCCATGTTGTTCTTTCAGCATTGTGTGACGCGGCTGAGTTTCCCATGCACACGCGATTAAAGCGAACGCAGCCTGCAAACCCAGAAGGAAGGTCGGGTGAAGATGGAAACCTCTGCAGCGGTGACAGCTGGAGGGCTTTGTTTGAAGGCAAGTCTTTCATAATGTGCTTTACCTTGCAGAGAGAATTTTACGTTTTAAACGTATTTAAAAGTACAATTACGTTTTGCCTCAGAAAGAAGAAGCATTCAAATTGCATGAAAAACTAATCAGAACGTGTCCTTTATTTTCTCTATTCTCGTGATGTCTGAAATCTGACACTGAGGACCTACATATTGCTGCCTTTGTATTATATCATGAATTAAAAGACCTACATCATAAGGCGAAGCCAATCACTGTCCTGAAGAGAGAAAAAAAAAAAAGTTATTTTAAAAACCCAACCTTGTTCTTGTCAATGTGAGGAGTGATGGCAAACAGAAGAGGATAATGTGGTGAATGTCACTGATAAATAGTGATCATTCCTCATTTTCCGGCCTGACAAGCACCTGCCGACAGTTCAGTAACAACTCGTTATCAAGGGATGACTCTGACTCCAATCTATATTTAGATGTTTTCTGTAAAGTGACTGTGGGATTCTTCAAGTAAGCATGACGTGGATCAGCCTATTTGTCAGTGGTAATAGTCAGCTCACCCCCAGGTCTTCCTATGAGGAGAATATGAAGCCATCTATAAAACACCTCATTTTATCTGTCCTTTTCTCTGTCTATCTGCCACAACTGATACTGTAATGTAGGGCAGAGAAATAATAAACCACAAATTCTACTTTGTTCTGTTATGTTTGTGCATATTTATAATAGAATGTACAATATGAACCACCTCAGCTCCAGAAGGTTTTACCCCTACTTGACCCTACTTGCTATTCACTTTAACCACTTCTCATCCGGTCAATTCTGGCACTTCGCTTCTACATGTAAAAATCATAATTTTCTTTCTATAACGCCCAAACATTATATACCGCATAAAGTATAAGCCGAGGTACCTAATTTTACCACGAAAAAATGGGAAAACCTATTGACTCGAGTATGAGGCTGCGTACACACGACCGTTTTCCTCGACAGAATTCATCAAGAAACTTGGTGGCAGAGGTTTTTTGCCGAGGAAACCGGTCGTGTGTATGCTTTTCATCGAGAAAACTGTTGAGGAACTTGACGAGGAAAAAAGAGAGCAAGCTCTCTTTTTCCTCGACGGGAGTCTCAATTTCCTCGTCATGTTCCTCATCGGGCTGGTTTTCGACGAGAAACGCGTTGGGGTGTATGCTTAGAAACCCACGCACCTTCGGTAAAAGTAGCGTTTGTAATGGAGATAGCACATTCGTCACGCTGTAACAGACTGAAAAATGCAAATGTCTCTTACCAAACTTTTACTTAACACGCAGTAACATGAGATTAGCAAAAGCAGCCCCAAGGGTTGTGCCAGTGGGATCGAACTTCCCCTGCTGTTGTATGTATTGAAGTCACCGCGTTTGAGAACGAGGAGATTTGGTCTTGACTGTGTGTACGCAAAGAAAGCTTGTCAAGTTTCTCGACAAGCCTAACAAGGAACTCGTTGAGGAAAACAATGTGTCTTTCCCGTGTCGTGTGTACGAGGCCTAAGAGTCAATCGCGGTTCTTTTGAAATGACAGTCATTACACTCCGGCGGCAAGAGTTTCTTGCCAAGAATCTCGTCAGGGAAAACTACGTGTTTTTCCTGACGAGATTCTCAGACGTGTGTACTAGGCCTGAAGCCGCGTACACACGGCAGAGAACCTCGACGGGCAGAACACATCGTTCCGCCCGTCGAGGTTCTCTGCCGGCCGTCAAAATCGGCGACCCGCCTGTCGGGAATGGCAACCAGCCATTCATCCAGGCGGGCCGTTGAGCAAAAAGAGAGCGTGCTCTCTTTTCGCTCGACGAGATTCCCGACGGGCGGGGCGAGCGCTCTGTGTACACACGGCCGAGGTCCTCGCTGGAATGCAGCTTCCAGCGAGGTTCTCGCTGGTTTCCAGCGAGAACCTCGGTCGTGTGTACGCCGCCTAAGCCTTGGGTGAGAATGCAGCAGATACTGTAAGCTGAAAAGAGGGTCAAAAATGCCCATTTGCAGCTTCACTGTGCCTATTTGCAGCTTCACTGTGCCCATTTGTAACCTCACTGTGCCCATTTGCAACCTCACTGTGCCCATTGCAACCTCACTGTATAGTGATGGTAGCATTTAATTAATGATAGTAATAATGGCAATAATACTATTAGTGACATTACTAGTAGTAATGGTGATAATGCTAATGGTAGTATAAGTATACAATATTAACTATTTAACAGTGAACAGGTCAATACCAGGGGGAGGGCGCAAACATGAGATAGCAATAGAGGTAGACGATTAGTGTCAAATGCATGCTCAGGGGGCACTAGAGAATGATGATAATAGATGTGGACCTCTCACTGACTATAGCGCTATATAACATGCATATAAAAGGAGATCGCTAAGCTTACTTGTAAATGGGCACTAGGATAAGGTACCCCATAGACATCTCCCATTACGAAAGTCGCGTCTGCTTCTGCAATGTGGGCCGCGTCTGGAACGCAAGCCGACTTGTCTGCTTTCCATGCGGCAGTAAGTCCAGACCCTGCATCACTTCCTGTGCATCGGCGGTCGCTTACTAGTGACGTATACAGACTGAAGTGAATGGCCACCATTTTTGGAGTGGACCAAACAATAGAGGACAAATAGAGACAGTAAAAGAAGCAAGATGTCCGCCGGATCCGAAGACTAGGCTGAAGCCGCAGCTTATAATAGTGGCTGCCTCTGTGCGGAGGAGCGTTGCATCGTACAGGTACACTGACTCGAGTATAAGCAGAGGGGGGTATTTTCACCCTTAAAAAATATATCTTTTTTTTTTCTACCAGAGACCCCAGGGACTAAAATGGTGGTCATTGCAACTTTTTATGTCTCACGTTTTTTGCGCAGCGATTTTTCAAACGTGTTTTTTGGGGGGAGGGGGGGTGGGGAACAAACAGTTTCGTGAATAAAAAAATAAAAAACACAGTAAAGTTAGCCCAATTTTTTTGTATAATGTGAAAGATGATGTTACACCGAGAAAATAGATATCTAACATATCACACTGTAAAATTGCGCACACTCATGGAATGGCACCAAACTTTGGTACTTAAAAATCTCCATAGGCAACGCTTTAAACATTTTTACAGGTTACCTGTTTATAGTTACAGTTACTTTTATTTTTTTACACTTTCTCTTTAAAAAATTGATCACTTTTATTCCTATTACAAGGAATGTAAATATCCCTTGCAATAGGTATAGTGCATGACAGGTCCTGTTTATGGAGAGATGTGGGGTCTATAAGACCCCACATCTCTCCTCCAGGCTGAAAAGGCTGAGATCAAAAAACAAACTCTCTCTGCCTTTCCCGCAGCGTCCCCGGTATTGTTTACTAGGGTCAGCCTGGACGTGACATCATAACGTCGTGCCCAGGACTCCGAGCGTCATAGAGATGACTGGGGAGCACTTGGTCATCGAAAATCTCTATGCTAACTTCCGGAAGGGGCGAGCCAGGAGATGCACTGGAGGGCGGTGTGAGGGGAGGAGGCATCATTCAGATATCCCCACTCAAAATTTAGGACGTCTTATGACGGCCTATGGGTGGGAAGTGGTCTGACAACACAGTACACAAATTAAATATTTATAATTTTTTTACACAAATAGAGCTTCCGTTTGGTGGTATTTGATTTGGTGGTAAATAAATACAAAATTGGGTATAAGATATTTTTTACTTTCCGTTATTTACCATATCCAAAAAAATCTAATTTCTTCCTAAATTGTCTTTGGCAAAAATAAGAAAATCCCAATACGTGGTTTGTGAGCGTCATAGGGGTTGATTTACCAAAGGCAAGTGCAGTTGCTCCAGAGTTTAGTACATTAAAGGGGTAGTTCCCCCAAAAAACTTTTTTTTAACATTGATTGAGGCTCGTTTTGTCAAGGGGAATCGGGTGTTTTTTTTTTAGAATCGAAGCAGTACTTACCGTTTTAGAGATGCATCGTCTCCGTCGCTTCCGGGTATGGTCTTCGGGTCTGGGCGTTCCTATTTAATTGACAGGCTTCCGACGGTCGCATACATCGCGTCACGAGTAGCCGAAAGTAGCCGAACGACGGTGCGCAGGCGCAGTATAGAGCCGCACGGCGCTCGGCTTCTTTCGGCTACTCGTGACGCGATGTATGCGACCGTCGGAAGCCTGTCAATCAAATAGGCACGCCCAGACCAGACGATCATACCCGGAAGCGACGGAGACGATGCATCTCTAAAACGGTAAGTACTGCTTCGATTCTAAAAAGAAAACACCCGATTCCCCTTGACAAAACGAGCCTCAATCAATGTTAAAAAAAAGGTTTTTGGGGGAACTACCCCTTTAAGTCAATTTTCACTATTCAAAGAATACCCAATCACATGCAAGGAAAATAAAAAATAAAATGATGGTGCTTGGATTGGAAAGGCCTTTCCAATCCTAGCGCCTGCATCATCCTGTTTTTAGGCCTGATGAAGGGGGAGTGCTAAACCCCCAAAATGCGTTGGCGCACAAAGCACCTATCCCATCAAAACACATCCACATAAGGTTCAGCGCTCCTACATCATAAAGATAACAATGATGATCACAGTAACAGCAAAGTTTTCAACTGTCATGAATGGGTTACATTCATGACATTTGTGATTACTAGTGATCTGTGATTGGCTACAGCTAATAACATGGTGCAGGGTGCTGCGATTGGCCCAGGCACCATGTAATAGCTGTGGGCCAATCACAGCATAGAAAACACAGCTGTTATGAATAAATTCATTAATAACAGCTTTGTTGACATTGTCAGCAATCACATAAACATAAATACATTTTAAACATATGTTTTCTTCTTCTTTCTCTTTAAAGCTAAACTCTAGGCAGATGTAAAATACAAACGAATGCTGTTAGATATTGATTACTCATTTACACTAGATACCAGTGCTTTAAAAATGCCATGACACCCGAGGCCATCAAAAGGTGTTTCTAGTCATGCAGAATTCTGATTAACCACACTGTGCTGACCTCATCGGGAGACGGTCCTACCAACTCCTGATCATCACTAGTTCACTGTCTGTGACGGCTCACGGTAGGATGAACACCTGGTGTCGTCAGTGTGATGCACACATCTCTGGGAGGCTTTACAGAGGCTATTTTTAGCACTAAAGCGCCTGAAAAACGCCTTTAGCGTGAAAGGGGTCTTACGCCCACAGGTCTTCTCCCAATCCCCAGCCTGTGTCTGGGCAGTAAAAAGAAAAGCAGCAGACTGTTGAGTTCAACTCTCTCGTGCTTCAATCAATGTAACACACCTGACTGGCTCCTTGTTCTGCTTCTCCCTCCTCCAATTTGCACTCTGTTGCACAGGAATTGAGGCCGAGACCACGTCAGATTAGTATTTACACTGCTTGCATTTAAGGGTTCATTTGGATAGGCGCTGACATGCGTCCTGTGTGCAGACTCCCTTTGTTATTGCACCTGCATTTGCCCCAGGCAGCATGCGGGCAGACAGAGTGCGTTCTGGGCCTTGCGCCCACCCAGCTGTCAAATTGGGAGCAGTGACTTTGTCTGTGCAGCTCCTGAGCTACAACGGACATAAATGGGACTACCTCCACGGGGAGGCAAGGAACACCTGCAGGCAAACACAGCCTTTGCACTGTATTATGCCCATGTGAAAGAAACCCTAATACCCCTTTCACACTGAGGCGTTTTTCAGGTGCTTTTGGGCTAAAAATAGCGCCTGTAAAGAGCCCGAAAAATGCCTCCCCTGCAGTCCCAGTGTGAAAGCCTAAGGCCCCTTACACACTGGGCATGTGAGGGGTGGTGGCGGTATAGCGGCTTGATTTTTTGCGCCGCTATACCGTCGTATTTACCGCGATATTCAGCCGCTAGCAGTGCGGTTTTAACCCTCGATAGCGGCCGAAAAATGGTTAATACCGCCGGCAATGCGCCTCTGCAGAGGCGCATTGTCGGCGGTATTACCGCGGTTTCCCATTGATTGCAATGGGAAGGAGCGGTATAGGAGGTATAGCGGTATAAACACCCCGCTCCTATACCTCAACAAAGATGCTGCTTGCAGGAGATTTTTTTTCCTCCTGACAGCGCATCGCCTCAGTGTGAAAGCCCTCAGGCTTTCACATTGAGAATGCTGGGGCAGGAATATTTCAGGCGTTATTTAGCGCTAAAACGCCTGAGTGTGAAAGGGGATGATATAAAAAAAGTCCTGCAAACAGCATCTTTGGGGCAGTGAAGGAGCAGTTCTCCTACCACCGCTCCTGCCCATTGAAATTAATTGGCACCGCTGCCGAGGAGACTGCAAAGCCACCCGGCAGCGGCGCTACACAGGCGCATTTAACCCTTTATTCGGGCGCTAGTGGGGGTAAAAAGTGCCCTGCTACCAGACGAATAGCACCGCTAAAATGACGGTAGATCGCGGCTATAACTAGCGGCATTTTACTGTCAACGGCCGCCCGCCCGCCCCAGTGTGAAAGCAGCCTTGTTATTGACAATAAATTCTGTGAAAGATATATCAAGCACAAACTTCCTGGAATTCATAAGGCGTGTATCAAATACTCTTTAGAAGTCTTTCTCAAGCTTCGTACACATGACCGGCTGAAACTTCTTCTTGCCGAGATTCCCGTTGGTGTGTACGAGGCATTCAGGTTTCTCGGAAATCTGGCCAGAATTACCTGTCGCCGTGGAAACCCGCGCATGCTCGAAATGACTTTGATGCATGTGCGGTAGCTTCCACGACATAGGTAGGGTGAAGCAAGATGGCGGCGACGGCATCGAATGTGACAAGCGCACCACGTTCTTTCCTTTCAAGAGAACCACGGTTCGAAAGTCTGTACACTCCAGCGGCAAGAGTTTCTTGCCAAGAATCTCGTCAGGGAAAACAACGTTTTTTTCCTGACGAGATTCTCGGACGTGTGTACTAGGCCTCACAGTAGGACAACAAATAGCGGATTCTGTTGAAGACTCATGTACATGTCAGTAAGGTGTATATGATTCTGTCACAACTCTGAGGATGTGGAGAAGTTAACAGAGTAGCAGAAATGTATCAAATACCAGGTCCAGAGAAACGTATTGTATTATATCACATATATTGTAATATAATGTATTATGTCACAGCTTTCCAACTCTTGGATATAGTGGCTGCATTTGTTTTCTTTTATTTTTAGTCGGTTATTTTCTATCTTCCTTTAACCATTTGCTTACTGGGCACTTACTGTACACCCCCTTCCTGCCCAGGCCAATTTTCAGCTTTCAGCGCTCTGACAATTTTAATGACAATTGCGCGGTCATGCAACACTGTACAGAACCTATATGAAATCTTCTTAATTTTTTTCACACAAATGGAGCTTTCTTTTTGTGGTATTTATTCACCACTGGGGTTTTTATTTTTTTGCTAAACAAACAAAAAAGTTGGAAAATGTTGATAAAAAATGAAAAGGTAATTCATTTTTTTTCTTTCACTGATGTGCGCTGATGAGGCTACACTGATGTGGGCTTATGAGGATACACTGATGTGTGCTGATGAGGCTATACTGATGGCACCGATAGGCTGCACTGATGGGTACTGATGAGGCTGCACTAGTGGGCACTGATCAGGAGGCACTGATGAGGCTGCACTGATGGGTGGCACTGATAGACACTGATAGGCTGCAAGGAGAGGTGGCACTGATAGGCGTAACTGATGGGCACTCATAGATGGCATTGGTGGGCACTATTAGGTGACACTGGTAGCAACTGATAGGCACTGGTAGGTGGCACTTATAGGCAGCATTGATGATAAGGCACTGATACGTGGCACTGGTGGGCACTGATAGGTGGTACTGGTAGGGAACTGATATGGGCACTGATAGATGGCACTGATTATCAAGTAGTATATAAGGACACTAAGGGGACCGATGTCCATCTAATCCCTCTAACAGCAAGCTTGCCCACATTATCCGAGCCGTCCGTATTTTCACAGCATCTGCCCGCAGGGATGTAATCCCAAGGGAGGGGGCGAGCACGCTGACTAACCCCCAGCCAGAACCGCTCGGATGATGGTGGCAAGCTTACTGAGGAGGAACAGGAAGTGAGAAATTCAGACAAAGAAAAAAAACATTTAGAAGGGAAATTGAAGGAAAAGGTAAGTGAACCAACAATGCACTAGCTTAAAGGAACCTATTTAGAAAATAAAAAACAAACCTTTACAACCCCTTTAAGTTTGCCACAACGCGTCATGGTATGTAATACAGCCCCTTGAGATGTCAAACAGACTTTAGGTGTTTAGTAACACAGTGGGGGTTATTTACAAAAGACAAATCCACTTTGCACTACAAGTGCAAAGTGCACTTGAAATTGCACTGAAAGAGAGGCAGACAACAACATGCAAAAACTAAACTAGAAACTGCAGGTACATTATATGATTGATTTTTATTAGGGCCGTTACTGATCAAAATTTTTGTGTTCGATTAATCGTTTTTTATTTTAATCGATTAATCGACTAATTTCGATTAATTATAACACACTTACAGATCCAACTACTTTTAGCTGATCTCCTTGCAGGCCGATTCCCAGTGCAGCTCCCAACCACTGGAAAAATGGATAGCAGGATACAAAAAACACACAAAGGCAGCGCTCGATGGGAATAGCATTAAAACTTTTATAATCTTCAAGTAGGTAACCAAATAAATATTGCACTGGAGATAAAATCGATGGGCCAGATTCAGGTAGATGAGAGCATCTTTGCTCCAGAGTAACGCTTCATATTTACGTTACTCTGACGACCCTTTCGGCGCAAGTACTGTTATTCACATAGCAGTTGCGCGTAAACTTGCGCCAGAGTAACGATAATGCGCTGGCGTAACCCGACACAAGGGGAAGTGGGTGTGATCATATGTAAATGATGGGCGGAGCCCAGCGCAGAGGCTTACGTTCAGCGCATCAACCACGGAGCATGCGCAGTGAGTGAGGCTCCACTCGCCCCCTTTGTGCGCATGCTCACAACTTCCGTCGGCACCACTTCACGGGAAACGTCAGCGCAATGCCTTCCGTTGGGCGTTTAAATGCGCCCGTAGAAGCGCCATTCCGGCACTAAAGTATATCCTGCTCCCCCTCCCCGCAGTGATGTCACTTTTGTTCTGAGATGGCTGCTCCCGTTCCCCGCAAACACACAGGAGAAAGCTGAACTCTAAAGGCCAGGAGTTGTCAGCCGTCATCTCGGCTATGGAGACCTATGATGTCTTCCTCCATGGCTGTAAAAGTTGACAGACAAGCATGGACAGAGGTGTTGTCCTGCAAGTGGGGGTGCTCAGCTAGCTCTTATCGTCGGTAACGCTGCTGTAGCTGCTCTCCTGCTGACCTGTGGCCATATGGAGTAAAGATAAAGCAGCCTTTTGTAGAAATAACTTTGCGCCGGACGGACGAGATACGCGCGGCGCATGTAGCCAGCGTATGGTGCTAATCCGTTCGTGAATTGGGAAAAATCCCTCATTTGCATATTTGCAGGGGAAATCAATAGGCGCGACTGATGTGCCAAGCGAAATTAAGCGCCGACGATACTCTGGCGTCGGAACGTTCCGCCGGTCGCAAATGGCCCGTTATTGGGCGCATCTAGTTTGGTGGGTACGGGCACATAGAAACGACGGCGCATCTTCACAGTTACACGGCGCATATCGAAATACTCCAGCGCAAGTGTTGCTGAATCTGGCCCATAGTAGCTACATAAACTGTAAAAATGGTGCGAGTAATACCAAATGGTAGCAAAAGCAGTCATAAAATATGTAGCCAAGTATGATACTGGTATAAAAATGTGTACAACGATACCACTGCTGAATCCAGATGAGGAGAGGTTAACATCAGTCCGTCGGCATGTAGCTGTCCCATGAAGGGAACTATCACAACTCCCAGTGGATAGCTGTAGAATCCCAGGTTGATAGAGGGAAGTGATAGAGGGAAGTGTAACAGCCCTTGTGTGCAGATAATTAGGTCCCGCCGGCATGCAGATAAAAAGGCACAGCAAAGGAGCCCTTCAGATGGACACAGCAAGCCCCGCCAGTGTCCGTGACATTACCGGATCTCCGACGGAACTCCCTGAAGGCCCAAAAGCCGGCGGAGAGGCGAGAACCAATCAAAAGAATTTTAATCGATCAAAAATATTTTGATCGATCAAAATTTTTTAAGATTAATCGATTAATTAAAAGTTAATTTGCACAGCCCTAATTTTTATCTATTTTTAATCGTTTTTTAAAAGGAATTAGTTACCTATTATGTCTCTATACCCTGTAAACAGTTATTTCAGCAATCAATTTTTTTTATTTACAACTCCTTTAAGCCTCATACATACAATCGGATTTTACACAGACAAAGCGTAGGACTTTTGTCTGAAGGGCGTTGCATTGCATACAAACAGCAAAGAATTGTCAGCCAACAAACACAAAACTACATGTTTTTTTAGCTCTTTAGTGCCCCCCTTTGGGCCACTTCTGCTAATGCTGTAAAAAGGTTAGCATTGCTTCTGAGCATGCGTGTTTGTGCTTTGGATTTTTTTCCGAAAGGACTTCTGTACACACGATCGGATAATCAAACAGCACACATTTGTTGTCGGAAAATTTTAAAGCATGCTATCCAACAATTGTCCGATGGAGCATACAAACAGTCAGATTTTCTGACCAAAACCCTACCATCACACAATTCTCATCAGAAAATACGATCGTGTGTACGGCCTTAAGTTCATGACAGCACAAATGCAGTACGTTTGCCTGCACCAGATCGCGTGGTACAGAAGTACCATGCGATTTGGTTGCAGTGAGTTTCCAAAAGTAGTGCATGTATCACTTTTGGTGCAGTGCAGTGCGATTCAAACCCTTTAGAAATGAATGGACTGAAATTGCACCCCGCAGAATTGCATGTGAATCGCACGGGGACGCACTGCGCGTTCCTGTGTGATTCCCGGTGTAAAAGCATGCAGCAGTGATGTCATAGTGAATTGGGAACTCCTGATTTGCATATCAGTTCTATATCAATGATGGAAAAAAAAAATATGCTTTGGGATTACCGATCTAGACAGCTAGAAATGACAACTGTAGGGTTCAGTAATGGCAGCCTAGGTATTTTCTCAGGACAGGTTTGCTTTAAAACAAATCTGACTGCCACATCTTTGGGCAGCATTCAGAGCAGAGGCAACCCATTCATTATATTAAATGACAGTACAGTTTCTGTAATCAAAAAATAACAAGATTCTTATGGTAATAAGGTACTGATGTATGAACGCCAGACCTTCATAGAAGAAAAAAAAAAAAAACGTAGTGCATGTATTATATTGTATATATAAGTAGCAGCTACGTAACGTTGGACTCTTCTAGTGAATGTGACTCCTGGCTAGTTTAGTTTCTCCTTTTTTTGCTCTGCGTAGCCAGGAAGGAAAGTACATCCTTTGAAATAGCAGCAACTCTAGAAAAATGTAGATCAGAAAATGGAAGGTGAATCTGGATTTTACTGCCAGCTCCATTTTCCTTGGCTTAATTTTATGCGCATCAGTCAAAAGCAGTGGCAATCAACGTTCCTAATGTGCCGGACCAACATCACCAAAGGGCTTCTCATAGAATTGAGTGAATATTCAGTCTCAGAGACAACAGACACGCAACAGGATATAGTAAAAGACTGCAGACATGATGGAAGTCAAGGTCAGAGACTGCAGATACAGTATCATGCAAGAGATGGTCAGAGACTGAGAGCATAATACAAGAGATGGTCAGAGACTGAGGGCATAATACAAGAGATGGTCAGAGACTGAGGGCATAATACAAGAGATGGTCAGAGACTGTGGACAAAGATTGTATAACTTTTTAGTAAAGACCCTAGAGAATAAAATGGCGGTTGTTGCAATATTTTATGTTGCACTGTATTTGCGCAGCAGTCTTTTTAAATGCATTTTTTAAATGCACTGCAATCTCTGCCAACTGCATCGTGTGAATCTTGTTGCCCAAAAAAGGATGAGGAGTTTCTTCAGAGAATGCAGACATGGTCCACAGACTGCAGGCATTGAATGGTTAGAGACATCTGAAATTAGCGTTGTGCACACAGGCTGATTACAAGACATGTCATGCAGACATTAGAGGAGATGATAAAGTGTATATAAAGAGCGTTTTTCTTTATTTTACCTCATGAAATAAACAACAAAATATCAATCAACCATGAATGAATAATATAAATAAATCAAATACAATGCATAATTCACATAAAGAGCCACTTCTTAATCGGAATTAAAGTTCATTGTGCTAATCTGCTGAAATGCTGCGTGCTCCCCTCCTGTGTGCCCTCTCATCACCAGCTCAAAATGCACAGTTATATCCTACTCCTGAATGAGTTGGCGTGAGCCTTAGAGCAAAAGAGAATATGACTCCTGTCAGTCCATATTCTCATAATCTGCCATTGTAAGGCCTCGTAAGTGATGCAAAATGATTGATAACACGACAATTGATCAAAATCATAGAATCTCGTTGCTTGCAGAATAAGAAAAAAAAAAAATTGAAGGCATCGTTTTTTTTTGAATCCTCGACACTCTCTGCTAGTTTCTTCATTTTAATTGTTAGGCTGCCACGATGTCACATAATAAATCGAGAATTTTGACTAGCCCAAAAAAGGATTTCTTTGCGTACACGTTGTGTGACTGTCAAGACAAAATCTATGAATGAAGCGTTGTTCTGAAAAAAAAAAACACGTTTTCTGTGAAGTAAAAAACGCGTTTTTGTCACTTTTCAAAGATGTACAACACGTACGGTGTTCACCACTCTTTTCCATTGCTCGCTTCACTATATGCGCGGGTTGAGGGGAAGTTTTTTGTGAAACGATTTTGAAAAACCACTGGTTGGAATTTTTTTTTGGTCGTTTTTTTTAAGACCACCCCACACACGATTGGGGCTGCTTTTACTAATCTCATGTTACTGCGTGTTAAGTAAAAGTCAAGACAAAATTGTTCTCAAACGTAAAAGACGATTTGGGGAAGTTTGATTCGCTTTTCAATCTCATGTCTGTTAGTAAAAGTTTGGTAAAAGACAGCGTGACGAATGTGGTATCTCCATTACGAACGCTACTTTTACCAAAGGTGCGCTCCCGTCACATACTTTATTCTGAGCATGTGCGCATTTCTAAGCATACACATGAACGTGTTTCTCGTCGTAAACCAGCCTGACGAGAAACACAACGAGGAAATTGAGACTCAGCACAGAGCGATTTTGGAAAAGGTTCCTGTACTACTTTGATGCGATTTTTGCCCCATAGGATTTACAAACGACTTCAAAGTAGCATTAAAGCTGCACTACATAATCGTACTGAAATTCCGATCAAAATCCCATCACAGCAGTGCGAACCTTGTGTTAAAGCGGAGGTCCAGCTAAAAATAAATAAAAATAAAAGTCAGCAGCTAATAACACAGTAGCTGCTGACTTTTAATAAGGGCACTTACCTGTCCTACTTACCCGTGCTGAGTTCTTGTAGATCTAAACGCTGCATACCCACACTGCATGTGAACAGCCGCAGCTGTCAGATTTGTACCCTGTCCGTCGCTGTAACGGCTGGACCCAGACTGTGGGAGTCCAGGGTCAGGGTTTTCTCCTCACACATAATCAGACCGTTTGTTTGTGGCAAAGTTGCGTGGAAAAATAGCATTTACAGCAGACTTTCCGCCCACATCAACCTTGTGAATGTAGACTAAAGCCTGGTACACACGGTACGATTGTTGGCCAACCGAGCGTCTGATTTTTGTCAAAAGTGTGTGTGCCTGGATCTTAACTTGCATACTTACGGTACACAACGGTCTGTGATCACCGGTATTACCAGTAAAAAAATAAAAAAATTCCATAAATATATCACATAGTTTGTAGACGCTATAACGTTTGCACAAACCAATCAATTACTTTATTGGATGTATTTTAAAGCAGAAAGTAAAAAAGATTGAGTTTTTCAAAAATTGTCAGTTGTATTTTACAATACAAAACCCCCCTACAATACAAACCCCCCTACAATACAACCCCCCACAATGTTTATAGCGCAAGAAAAAAAAACCCCCCCCCAAAAAAACCCCCCCTCCTATAATACAGCAGTGGACCCCCCTACAATATAGATCAAATACCCCCTCCCCCCACCAAAAGAAATCAGACCCCCCCACAATCTATACAGAAGCCCCCCCACATTGCAGAACCCCCTTTGGGGAAAAATTTGACATAATTTTTGTCTAGGTACAGTGTTGCACTAGTAAAAAAATGTAATAAACCAAAATGGCGCCCTGTGCGAACACCCCAAAGGCCGGCCCTCCACACAACGGTAAATATATCATAAATATATCCATAGTTTGTAGACGCTATAATGCACAAACCAATTTACTTTATTGGATGTATTTTAAAGCAGAAAGTAAAAAAGATTGAGTTTTTCAAAAATTGTCAGTTGTATTTTGTTTATAGCGCAAGAAAAAAAAACGCAGTGGTGATCAAATACCACCAAAAGAAATCTCTATTTTTTGGGGAAAAATTTGACATAATTTTTGCTTATTGGTAAAAAAATGATAAACCAAAAAATTTATATCCCATAGTTTTACCAAATGTTTGCGCAACTATGTAGGGATTTTGTTTTACCAAAAACTATGTAGCAGAATATATATTGGCTTAAATTGATGACGGAATTCGATTTTTTAAATTTTTTTATTGGATGTATTTTAGAGCAGAAAGTAAAAAATATTGAGTTTTTAACCACTTAATCACCGAAGGACATCATATGATGTCCTCGGCCTGGTGCGGTGATATCTGAAGGATGCCTGCAGCTACAGGCATCATTCAGATATCGCCGTCTTCAGCCGGCGATTCTGTGCACCATAAGAATGATCAAAGCGCCGCTTGATCGTTCTTATAGGCAGCGGGAGGGGACGTCCCCCCCTCTCGCCCCCATCCGGTGCTTCTCCAGACTCTCCCGTGCCATCGGGGGCCCGGAGAGCGAATCGGCCGGCGCTGGCTGCAGAACCATAGAGATGACTGGTGACCAGATGGTCACCAATCATCTCTATGACCGTCAAAGGACCGGGCGCGACGTTATGACGTCATGCCCGGTACCCGGAATGTAAACACAGCCGCAATTGCGGCTGAAAGAATTAGATTTGTGAATTTTTTTTCACAATATAATGCGTTCCAGCCTGGAGGAGAGATGTGAGGTCTTATTGACCCTGCATCTCTCCATAAAGAGGACCTGTCACAGTGATTCCTATTACAAGGGATGTTTACATTCCTTGTAATAGGAATAAAAGTGATCAAAAAAAAAAAAAATGTAAAAAAAAGTGTATAAAAAAAAAATTAAGTAAAAAAATATATTTTTTTTTTAAAACACCCCTGTCCCGGTCGCTCGCGTGCAGAAGCGAACAAGAACACGAAACACCGTTCAAACCCCACATGTGAGGTATCATCGCGTGCGTTAGAGTGTGTGCAACAATTCTAGCACTAGACCTCCTCTGTTACTCAAAATAGTAAACTGTAAAAGCGTCGCCTATGGAGACTTTTAAGTACCGAAGTTTGGCGCCATTCCATGAGTGTGCGCAATTTTAAAGCGTGACATGTTAGGTATCTATTTACTTGGCGTAATATCTTCTTTCACATTATACAAAAAATTTGGGCAAACTTTACTGTTTTGTTATTTTTTAATTCATGAAACTGTTTTTTCCCCTGAAAAAAGGAGTTTGAAAAATTATTGCGTAAATACCGTGCGAGAAAAAAAGTTGCAATGACCGCTATTTTATTCCCTAGGGTGTCTGCTAAAAAAATATATATGTTTAGGGGTACTAATTAATTTTCTACCAAAAAAAAATTGTGATTTTTACATGAAGGAGAAAAGTGCCAAAATAGTGGTTAAAAAAAAAAACAGTTGTTTATAGCGCAAAAAAAAACGCAGAGGTGATCAAATAGCACTAAAAGAAGAAAATACAATGCATACCACCAAAAGAACAAAAAAAGAAAATAAATTCCACCAAAAGAAAGCTCTATTTATGGGGGGAAAAGGACATCATTTTTGTTTAGGTATTAGTAAAAAAAATAAAAAAATTCCATAAATCTATTTTATAGATGCTTTAACTTTTGCGCAAACCAATCAATATATACTTACTGGGATTTACTTTTTACCAAAATATGTAGCAGAATACATATTGGCCTAAACTGATGAAGAAATAGATTTTTTTAGATTTTTATCATAACATTTTTTTTTTTTATCAGCAGAAAGTAATTTTTTATTTTTATTTTAAATTGACTGTCGTTTTTAGTTTATAGCGCAAAAAAAAATATTAAAACCGCAGAGGTGATCAAATACCACCAAAAGAAAGCTCTATTTGAGGGAAACAAGCGTCGCACGACCGCGCAATTGTCAGTTAAAAAGACGCAGTGTCGTATCTGTACTGGTCAGGAAGGGGGGGTAAATCTTCCGGAGGTGGTAAAAAGAGAATTAAAAAGAAGAAAAGTTTTTCTATTTCTTTCTTTTTTTTCTGGAGGTAGTGTCAGTGTGTGGTGTGCAGCAGATCCCTAATGAGAAGTTAAAGGTCCTGCCTCCTAGTTTGCGAATTCTAATAATAAATAGTGCTGGTTGTCCATGTGATCATGTCACCAATCCCCCCCAATCAGTGATCGCTCACCACCTGCTCTCTTCTCTCCACAATGACAACAAGTTGTGAGTCTGCAGGAAGTCCCACAACACACTACATTACCTGTCACCAGCAACAAGCAGCCGATCATCGCTGTCATACACGTCCGATGACTCAGATCCATCCTATGGGGGATTAGGCACACTCCACTAAATGATCTGATCAGAGATCTCTAGGCGATCGTTCCACAAGGAGAGCACAATGGCAGCAGAGGTCCTGTAGAAGAGACCTGGGCAGCATGAGGAGCAGGTGTCACTGGGGAAGGGCTGAGATGACACCGTCTATTGTACAGCCTGCTGCTACTGCTACCAAGATCATTTACTTTCCACGCTTCCTCCTTCCCACGCCTCCTGTCAGCTGTGTGACCACAGGGCGATCCCTCCTGGCCGATACGCTGCAATGTCATGCTCTTGTACAGTCAGACCTGTCACACTACACCTGTCACATTAGCTTGTGATGTCATTGGCCATTCCCATGTGCTGCTTTCAAGTGATACCTGAACTAACCTAGAAATACAGGAATGTCTGCTTAACCACTTAAGACCCGGACCAATATGCTGCCAAATGACAAAGGGGTTTTTGCAATTCGGCAGTGCGTCGCTTTAACAGACAATTGCGCAGTCGTGCGACGTGGCTCCCAAACAAAATTGGCGTCCTTTTTTTCCCACAAATAGAGCTTTTTTTTGGCGTATTTGGCGTATTTTTGCGCTATAAACAAAGATAGAGCTATTTTTTTTTTACTTTTTGCTGTAATAAATATCCCCCGAAAATGTATACATTTTTATTTTTTTCCTCAGTTTAGGCCGATACGTATTCTTCTACCTATTTTTGGTAAAAAAAATCGCAATAAGCGTTTATCGGTTGGTTTGCGCAAAATTTATAGCGTTTACAAAATAGGGGATAGTTTTATTTTATTTTTATTTTTATTTTTCTACTACTAATGGCGGCGATCAGCAATTTTTTTCGTGACTGCGACATTATGGCGGACACTTCGGACAATTTTGACACATTTTTGGGACCATTGTCATTTTCACAGCAAAAAATGCATTTAAAATGCATTGTTTATTGTGAAAATGACATTTGCAGTTTGGGAGTTAACCACAAGGGGGTGCTGAAGGGCTTATGTGTGACCTAATGTGTGTTTACAACTGTAGGGGGGTGTGGCTGTAGGTGTGACGTCATCAATTGTGTCCCCCTATAAAAGGGATGACACGTTCGATGATCGATGACACACATCTCTCCCCGTTCTTCAGCTCCGGGGACCGATCAAGGGACTCCAGCGGCGATCGGGTCCGCAAATACCCCGGGGTCCCGGAGCTTTGGACCGGGTCAAGGGAGAGCGCCGCGGGCGCGCGCCCGAGACCCACGGTTGGGCACTAGCACAGGACGTATCAGTACGTGCATGTGCCCAGCCGTGCCATTCTGCCGACGTAAATGTCCCGGAAAGATTTACCCCCTTCCTGACCAGGCCATTTTTGTCAGGGTCGCTTTAACTGACAATTGCGCAGTCGTGCGGCGCTGTACCGAAAAAAAAAAGTTAATTATCCACACAAATAGAGCTTTTGGTGGTATTTGATCACATCTGTGTTTTTTTATTTTTGCGCTATAAACAAAAAATGAGCGTCAGTTTAAAATAAAAAAAAGTGCTATAAAACATTTCCAATTAAAAAAAAAAAAAAAATGTATTCATCAGTTTAGGCCGATATGTATTCTGCTACATATTTTTGGTGAACAAAAAATCCCAATAGGCGGATATTGATTGGTTTGTGCAAAAGTAATCGCGTCTACAAAATAGGGGATAGATTTATTGCCTTTTTTATTATTATTATTTTTACTAGGGTTGTCCCGATACCACTTTTTTAGGACCGAGTACAAGTACCGATACCTTTTTTCAAGTACTCGCCGATACCGAATACCGATACTTTTTTTAAATGTGTCCCCAAATGCAGCCATGTCTCCCACATATGCAGCCATGTCCCCCACATATGCAGCCAAGTCCCCCCAGGCATGTCCCCCACATATGCAGCCATGTCCCCCCAGCCATGTCCCCCACATATGCAGCCATGTCCCCCCAGCCATGTCCCCCACATATGCAGCCATGTCCCCCCAGCCATGTCCCCCACCTATGCAGCCATGTCCCCCCAGCCATGTCCCCCACATATGCAGCCATGTCCCCCCAGCCATGTCCCCCACATATGCAGCCATGTCCCCCCAGCCATGTCCCCCACATATGCAGCCATGTCCCCCCAGCCATGTCCCCCACATATGCAGCCATGTCCCCCACATATGCAGCCAAGTCCCCCATATATGCAGCCAAGTCCCCCACATATGCAGCCATGTCCCCCCAGCCATGTCCCCCACATATGCAGCCATGTCCCCCCAGCCATGTCCCCCACATATGCAGCCATTTCCCCCCAGCCATGTCTCCCACATATGCAGCCATGTCCCCCACATATGCAGCCAAGTCCCCCATATATGCAGCCAAGTCCCCCCAGCCATGTCCCCCACATATACAGCCATGTCCCCCCAGCCATGTCCCCCACATAGGCAGCCATGTCCCCCCAAGCCATTTCCCCCACATATGCAACCATGTCCCCCCAAGCCATGTCCCCCACATATGCAGCCATGTCCCCCCAGCCATGTCCCCCACATATGCAGCCATGTCCCCCACATATGCAGCCATGTCCCCCCAACCATGTCCCCCACATATGCAGCCATGTCCCTCCCGCCATGTCCCCAACATATGCAGCCATTTCCCCCCAGCTATGTCCCCCACATATGCAGCCATGTCCCTCCAGCCATGTCCCCCACATATGCAGCCATGTCCCCCCAAGCCATGTCCCCCACATATGCAGCCATGTCCCCCCAGCCATGTCCCCCACATATGCAGCCATGTCACCCCAGCCATGTCCCCCACATATGCAGCCATGTCCCCCACATATGCAGCCATGTCCCCCACATATGCAGCCATGTCCCTCCCGCCATGTCCCCAACATATGCAGCCATTTCCCCCCAGCTATGTCCCCCACATATGCAGCCATGTCCCTCCAGCCATGTCCCCCACATATGCAGCCATGTCCCTCCAGCCATGTCCCCCACATATGCAGCCATGTCCCTCCAGCCATGTCCCCCACATATGCAGCCATGTCCCCCCAGCCATGTCCCCCACATATACAGCCATGTCCCCCCAAGCCATGTCCCCCACATATGCAGCCATGTCCCCCCAGCCATGTCCCCCACATATGCAGCCATGTCCCCCCAGCCATCCCCCACATATGCCATGTCCCCCCGCCATGTCCCCACATATGCAGCCATTTCCCCCCAGCTATGTCCCCCACATATGCAGCCATGTCCCTCCAGCCATGTCCCCCACATATGCAGCCATGTCCCTCCAGCCATGTCCCCCACATATGCAGCCATGTCCCTCCAGCCATGTCCCCCACATATGCAGCCATGTCCCCCCAGCCATGTCCCCCACATATACAGCCATGTCCCCCCAGCCATGTCCCCCACATATACAGCCATGTCCCCGCAGCCATGTCCCTCCAGCCATGTCCCCGCAGCCATGTCCCTCCAGCCATGTCTCCGCAGCCATGTCCCCGCAGCCATGTCCCCCATACCTAGCCGCCGCCGCAACGAAAGCCGCCGCCGCCGCACGGGAAACATCACAGCTTTCATTTGAATAGCTGTTTTCCACGCCGCGTATAGACACTCCCCCTTGCTCGGGATTGGACAGATCACGATCACCCATCCAATCCCGAGCAAGGAGGAGTGTCTATACGTGGCGGGAACACTAAAGCTATTCAAATGAAAGCTGTGATGTTCCTGCACGCTGTTTAACCATGCGGCGGCTTTCATTTCGGCGGCGGCAGGGGACGGGACAAGTATTCTATTCAGGCATCGGGGGTATTTGCGGGAGTACAAGTACTCCCGCAAATACTCAGTATCGGTCCCGATACCGATACTGGTATCGGTATCGGGACAACCCTAATTTTTACTACTACTTTTTACTACTAATGGTGGCAATCAGTGATTTTTTGCAGGACTGTGACATTGCGGCATACAGATCAGACACCTAACTGACATTTTTTTTTAAAACCACTTCAGACTCCACCAGATCAAGAGACTTGCTCATGATTTTATTTGCTTATATCGTCTCTTCTACAGTTTTGCATTATTTGTGCTAACTGACATTTTTTTTGGGAACCAGTGACATTACAGTATCAGTGCTAAAAATATGTAGTTATCGTACTAATGACACTGGCAAGGAATGGGTTGTAAACCCTGATGCTTTTTCACCTTAAAGGGGTTGTAAAGGTTTGATTGTTTTTTTTTTAAACAACAAACATGTCATGCTTACCTCCACTGTGCATTTAGTTTTGAACAGAGTAGCCCCGATCCTCCTCTTCTGGGGTCCCTCTGCGGTTCTCTCGGCTCCTCTCCACTTCA
This sequence comes from Rana kukunoris, assembly GCA_029574335.1. Lineage (NCBI taxonomy): Eukaryota > Metazoa > Chordata > Amphibia > Anura > Ranidae > Rana > Rana kukunoris. The sequence goes on along the minus strand of CM056049.1, from coordinate 501,693,844 downwards.
GATAACACCCTTAGGTAGTGTTCTCCCAAGGGGGTTACCTTGCGGGCGCGCTCCCGAGTCCTGCATTCGGCGTCCATAGCCGCCAATTGCAGGTCTCGGCCCCGCCCCCGGCACCCACGTCATTGGATTTGATTGACAGCAGCGTGAGCCAATGGCTGCACTGCTATCAATCTATCCAATGAAGAGCCGAGAAGCCTGGGCAACAATCTAGTGTGTTCACGATGCAGGACTTTCAAGGGACTTTCCAGGGCTCAGGTAAGTAAAATGGGGGGGCTGGGGGGCCGGTAATCATCAGATGTTTTTTCACCTAGGTGAAAAAACAAGAGGACCGCCGCATGTACATATACGTCGGCAGAATGGCACATACAGGCAAATTGGCGTACCTGTACATCCCTGCCTAGATGTGGGTCGGGGGTCTGATCGGGACCCCCCCCCCCCTGGTACATGCGGCGGTTTCCCGTGGCTGTAGGAGCGATCCGGGATGAGGGGGCGGCTGTTGGTTTTTGTTCGCCCCCTCCGGATCGCTCCCAGCCAATGTGCGTCCTCCCCGCGGTGTCACTTCCCCTGCCTGTGTAATGTAAACACTGGCAGAGGAAGTGATGTCAGCTCTCCTCTCGGCGGTATTTTCAATCCGCAGAGAGGAGAGAAGATTCACAGTAAGTCGCACCAACACTACACTGACACCACACACATAGGCACATTTAACCCCTTCCGATCACCTCCCTGTCACACTGTCACTGACTGCAGTGATCATATATTTACTGATCACTGCATTTAGTGTCAGTGTGACAGTTAGTGTGACAGGCAGTTAGTGTTAGGTTCAGGGTAGCCCCGTACCCCTTCAAATAAAGTTTTAACACCTTGATCACCGCCCTAGTTAACCCTTTCACCCCCTATTGCCAGTGTCACTAAGCGATCATTTTTCTGACCGCTGTATTAGTGTCACTGTTGCCGCTAGGTAGCTAATTTTTTACTTAAGACATGAGGCTGAATACATTTTGGCCTAAATGTTTGACTAAAATTTAGTTTATTCGATTTTTCTTATAACAAAAAGTAAAAAATATAGATTTTTTTTCAAAAATGTCGCTCTATTTTTGTTTATAGCGCAAAAAAAAAAATCGCAGAGGCGATCAAATACCTTTAAAAGAAAGCTATATTTGTGGGAAGAAAAGGAAGCAAATTTTGTTTGGGAGCCACGTCGCACGACCGCGCAATTGTCTGTTAAAGCAACGCAGTGCCGAATTGTAAAAACGCCTCTGGCCTTTAGCAGCATATTGGTCCGAGGCTTAAGTGGTTAAAGGAACACTAAAGGCAGAATTTTTTGGTAAAATAACAAACATGTTATACTTACCTTCACCATACAGCTCATTTTGCACAGGGTGTCCCCGAGCCCGGTCTTCTGGGATCCCTCGGCGGCTGTCTCGGCTCCTCCTCGCGAGAGCTTTCCCTCGCATGGTGGAAAGCTTTTGCGAGCGCGCTCCTGTGAAACAACGGCGGCTATAGCCGCCGAGGCCCCGCCGCCATTGGATGTGATTGACAGCAGTGCCAGCCAATGGCTGCGCTGTTATTAATCCGTCCAACCTAGCCAATCAACGGCCAGGCTGGGAACCGAACAGGATGGCGGGGACTTTCGAGGGGTGAGGTAAGTAAAACGGGGGCTCGGGGGGGGGGGCGGTGCTGACGGATGTTTACCTTTACAACCCCTTTAATGCATCCTATGCATTAAGGTGACACTGAAGGCCCCCCCGGTTTTACTCACCTGAGCCTATTCGTTTCCTCTGCAGAGACGTGCTCTTGATTGGATAAATTGGATAAATTTATAGCAGCGCAGCCATTGGCTCCTTATGCTGTCAATTAAATCCAATGATGCGGGCGCTGGGGGACGGGGCCGAGTCTTGAATTCTGTCTGAATGTACACAGATGCAGGACTCGGGAGCGCGCCAACACGGGTGTCCACCTTGGAGAGCTTGTAAGCGGGGAAAGGGTGTTGCGTTTCACAGAGGAAGCCAAGTAAGTTCTTTGAACAAAGTAACGTTTATTACCGAAAGGCGGTAGTAACAACAGTCTTTATAATCAAACAGCAAACGGTTCTTCTCCAGGCACAGAGGCACACATATGCAACACAGCAGCTATTGTTCTAAGCGATGTGGCCTTCTGGGTAACACAGGCACTCCTCACTCAATGGTACGCTATATACCCCGGCACCCAATGCAGATTGGAAGAGGCTGGAAACACGTTACCCGTAGCAGCTGGGAGTCTTTCATCCGACCAAGGTTACCACTGCACGACTCCGTAGGAGCCCTGAACTATCCCTACAGGCCGGAACACTCTCCCTGACTTCTTCTACCTCTCCCTCACAAGTAGGGTCTCTCTCCCTCTCTACATCCACACGTGTTCTCCCCAAAAACGAGCCTGAGCTTTTTTATATAAGGAAACCACCCAAAAATGGCCTCCCAAATCTCTCGAGATCTAGTGTGGCCTATCAGGACGCAGGGCTCCTGCAAAATGGTGTTGGAGACACTATAGAGGTAAATAGTGGTAACATAATAAACATAACAACTAGCTACAGCGTGAAATACATACAATGCTTTACCACTTACTCTTGCAGCACTGAAATACCCTATCACTGACAGCTGCTTACATTTTCCCCCCGTTTGAAAAGTGCAATCCCTTGCATTACCTAGGGGAAGACAATTAACACAGTGGAAGAAGATAACATGTGAGTCAATAAGCAACACAACAGTTCAAGTTATAGTCAGCAAAGCGGACAGGTCTCCGTCCCTGTGTCGTACGCCTTGGAAAGCGAGGCTCCAGATCCCCCAAATGTCCATCTCTATCAGCTACAACAGGGTACTGTTCCTCACCCACGACAGGGTCAATAGGTACTACTTCATCCATAAGAGGTTCATCCTCCTCAGGGATGGGGGCCACTTGTACATCTGGTTCCCTCGCTAGCAAGTTCCATTCAGTTACAGCAGCCGGATTCTCTGTTTCTCCTTCTGCCGGGGATAAGCTCTCTATTGCAGGCAGAGGAGGCAAACACCATGTTGCAGAGTCATTGTTGAGGATTTCCTGGCTACAGTCCCGTCTAGCCGACGGTGGGAAGACAGGAACAGGATTATCCGTTCGTGACTCCGCACTGAACACACAGGGACGGAGGAGATTACGATGCAGTCTTTTGCGCGGCCCATCTGGCTTCTCTGCGACCAGATCGTACACAGGCCCCGTGAAAGGTTGCTGTTCGACTCGATACGCACATGGCTCCCACTTAGGCTCCAGCTTACTGCCCCTCAGATGTTTGGGATTCCTCACCAAGACTCTGTCGCCCGGTGCAAGTGGCAACAATTGGACAGCACTTTCCTCTGCTAACTCCTGGTGTTTTCCCAACACTATTTGTTTGGCTTGATCCAGCCGATGCCAGTGATCTTGGACCCACTCATCCGGGGTCCTTGACGTAATAGGCTCTGGGGTTTCTAGGAGTAAATCCACCGGTAACCGGCCGTAACGCCCAAACATCAGAAAATGAGGAGTATAACCAGTGGCTCTATGCACAGTCTGATTGTAAGCCCAAACGACATCTCCTACATACTGTGGCCAACGTACTCGGTGCTCCTGCTCTAAGGTGCGAATTAATCCCAACAAGGTGCGATTAAAACGTTCACATGCTCCATTTCCTTGGGGGTGGTAAGGAGTAGTATGCGACTTCCGGATACCACTAAGACGACACAGTTCAGAAAACACCTTAGGCGGCGTACACACGAGGGGATATGTCCGCTGAAAACGGTCCGATGGACCGTTTCAGCAGACATCTGGTGTATGGGCTAGCGACAGATTTCTCCACCCGACAGATTTCAAAGCATGCTTTGGGGCACCCATATTACCAGCAGCTGGGCTCCCACCACCGCCGCGCCGCTACGGCGCATGGGTGTTTTACTTCCTGGTGCGGTGAGTGGCGGTGAACGTCACCGTCACCACTTAGCCATGGTGGTGGCAGTCTGATCTTTAGTTGGCACTACGATGGGCAAACTTGGAGAAGTGGTCCACAAACACCAAGGTACAAACACCAAGGTAGCGATACCCTGACGATGTGTCCGCCACTGTCAAGAAGTCCATGGTCAGCAATTCAAAGGGTTCTCCCGTTCTCACCACCAGAGGGGTAGTGTGCTCTGTTCCTCCCTTGTGGATGGCACAACTCTGACACTCCTGACATGCCCTTTTCACCCAGTTAGACAGTCCCGGACAAAATATGTACTTACGAATAAGGGCCTCTGTCCGTTCCGCACCGAAGTGTCCTCCAATCCGGTGAAAAATTCGACAAACCTCCAAGGCCTCCGATTGAGGAATCACCAGCTGATGAACAATTCGCAGCTCTCCAGGAACCGGTGCTTGTCGATATAAGAGCCCATTATATCTTTCCAGCCGATCCCACTGTTTTAGCAGCTGGCACAACGTCGGTGAGAGCTTCCTTCGCTCCCTGGAATCTGGCTTCCGATTCCTGTCCCAGTATCTAACGAGCTGATCCAGATCAGGATCGTTCCGTTGAAGTTGTAACCATTCCCGAGGAGTGTGAATTTCGGACCCTCCTGGTAGGCCCTGATTACTTTGCAGAGTCGTTGAAGCCAGTTGCTCCTGCGTGTTGACCCCAGAGGGGACGACCTCCTCCCCCTCTAGTTGTTGATCTAGATCATCCTGAGGCCGATCCGAGGGAAATCGAGAGAGGGCGTCAGCATTACCATTGGAGCGCCCTGGTTTGTAGTGAATGGTATAGCTGAACCGGGCCAATCGTGCCACCCAGCGTTGTTCCAAAGCGCCCAGTTTCGCCGTCTCTAGGTAGGCGAGAGGATTGTTGTCAGTATATATGTCCACCCGGCCACTCACCAAGTACTCAGCAAACTTTTCGGTGACGGCCCAGACTACTGCTAACAACTCCAGTTTGAAAGAGCTGTAGTTGACTGGATTACGTTCGGTAGGGCGCAAGCTCCGACTTGCATAGGCAATGACCCGCTCAGTTCCATCTTGCTCCTGCGCAAGCACAGCCCCCAACCCTTGAAGGCTGGCATCGGTGTACACCCGGAAGGGTTTATGGTAGTCCGCGTAGGCCAATATGGGTGCAGAAGTCAGCTGCGCCTTGAGGGCCTCCAATGCCTCACTCTGTGCTGCCCCCCAACTGTCAATGATACTGGGAGAAGATTTACCTTTGCGATGAGCAGGCTGACCGCACAGCAACTGGGTTAAGGGGGCTGCAATAGTAGCAAAGTTCGGAATGAATCTGCGGTAGTAACCCACAAGTCCCAAGAAGGAGCGTAGCTCTGTTACCGTTTTAGGGCTTGTCCATGCCCGTACAGCCTGAATTTTATCTGGATCGGGGGACACCCCCTTTGCCTCGACCACATGCCCCAAATACTGGATTTTGGTTCTCATGAGATGACATTTTTCCGGTTTGAGCCGAAGGCCATACTGGGTCAGCCGTTGGAGGACTTGATCAAGATGTAGCAAATGGTCCTCGAACGTTCTGGAGAAAATGATAATGTCATCCAAATAAATCAAGACAGATTCAAAGTTCAAGTCTCCCAAGCAGCGCTTCATCAACCGTTGAAACGTACTGGGGGCATTGGTCAGGCCAAAGGGCATCCGATTGAACTCGAATAGTCCCAGAGGAGTGATAAAGGCCGTTTTTTCACGATCTTCCTCTTTTACGGGGACCTGCCAATATCCGCTGGCCAAGTCGAGCGTGGAGAAGTACTGTGCCTGCCCCAAGGCCATCAAGGATTCCTCAACCCGGGGCAGTGGGTAAGCATCCCGATGGGTGCAGGCATTCAATCTGCGATAGTCCACACAAAAGCGTAAGCTCCCATCTTTTTTCCGCACCAGAACTATGGGCGCAGCCCAAGGGCTACGACTCTCTCGAATCACCCCCCCCTTTCAGCATACCGCGTAACAAGTCTTTGACCTCTTGACAAAGAGCGGGGGGTATATTACGATATCTTTCCCGAACCGGAGCAGCGGCTCCGGTGTGGATGGAATGATCCAAAGCGTTAGTACAACCGTAGTCCTCAGGGCCTTGAGAGAACGCCATCAGATGTCTATGAACTAATTGCTGGAGCTTGTTACGTTGGTCAGGAATCATTCCCGGCACCGGAAGCGCTAGTTGTTCTAACAATTTCGGAAGATGGTCTTCTGCTGAATCAGGTAGAGCCGTTTGCAAGGCAGCGCAGGCGGCCTCCATCCCAGGGCAAGGGTCAGTAATGCAGCTTTTGGGTACTGTATATAACTCAGCAATGGTCATGTCTGTGGGCACTTGAATAGGGGTGGACCCCAAGTTAACCAGTTGCACCAACACCTGTCCCTTACGGACAACAGACAAGGTTCTGGCTACCAGCCATTCACCTTTGGTTTCCAGATTGCGATGCGGTTCTATCATCACAGTGGCCCCTCTGATGGGTCTTCTAGCTGCCACCGGAAGGGGGCACACCAACTCCTGGCGTGGGGGTATAGTAACCCGATGTCGGGCAGGGAGGCGGATGAGCCCCACTTTCTCAGTATGTTTACGGCTCTGCGTCTGAACTGCCCGACACGCTTTGATCAGATTCTGCAGCCGTTGTTCCGATTGTCCAGATGTTTGTGATGAAGCCTCCCGAAGAAGGCGTGTTAAGTCCAGTTCCTTTAGGGCGTTCATGCCCAACACTACTGGGATCTCCGGGAAAGAGGCATTCCGGGTCACCACGATTCCAACCCTAGGAAGGGTCTGCTCATACACATTCATGGACATCCAAGTGACCCCTACTACTGGAATAGGAAGGTTATTGGCAGCTTTCAGTCTCAACCAGGAGGGGTCTAACGTTGTGGTCGGCCCAAAATGTTGTTGGTAGAACGAATAGGCCATGGTAGTGACTTCTGATCCAGTGTCCACCAGACAACTGGCCGGCTGTCCGTTGAAGATCACTGTCGCCACGGGGCAACCAGAAATCATTGTAGGATCACATTGAGGAGGGCTACGTTGAGGCGGTGACTGAACATTTCCCGCGGGTCGCCCCTCTACCACGGGAATCATTAGTTTAAAGGATGCCTTTGTACGTTCTGGGCTCCCCGTTTCATAAGTCCCTTGCGAGGTGGCCTAACCGTCCGCACTGCCAGCATTTTCGGTCAGTATCTGGGTTCCTCCGGAGTGGGTTGATCTCCACTCGGGGTTGTTCTGACCCTCTCCGCAAGGCCGCCACCTCTTGGCTGAGGGAGGCGACCTTCTCAGCTAAGTCTCGTACGACCTTCTCCATCGAGGGCGTCTCCACCGTCGAGACTGTGGCAGGGCATGGAGCAGTCGCTTCCACCCGCCCCACCGGCCACCCAGCTCCTTGAGTGTGGGTAACCTGGCTTCTGGCCCCAGGCCGTTCATGGTCCGCCTCTTCCTGTTCCCTCTCGATGGCTTTTTGTAGGATCACTGCAAACTTCACTGTATCATCAGCCCTCACTCGATCCTTCAAGGCTCTTTTTAAGGAAGGGGACCACACACCAGCGAGAAACTGGTCCCGTATTAGCTGATCGGGGTTAGCAACCCCAGTTCCTGCGGGGGCCATTTTCTCCTCCAACCGGCACCAGATCTCCTGCAATGCCACTGCAAATTGAGGAATAGTCTCTCGATCATACTGCTCCCGACTGTAGAAATTCTTCCGAAGTTCGGCTATGGAGGTACTCTCACCATACAGACTTTCTAGGCGGGCCACAATGGCGGCTCTGTTATCTCTCTCCTTCTCGGGCAGAACCATCACAGCCCGGCAGGCTTCTCCTTCTAGCGCATTAACCGCCAAATCTGCAAAGTGTGCTGCGGGTATTTCGAATAATCGGACCGAGCTGTCCAGTCTCTCCACCCAATCTGTCAAGGGAATATTGGCACCATTAAATTTTGGAATCAGTGCTAAGGCCGCTCCATGCGGTGCCATGAAGGACCCTCTAGCCACTCCCCCGCTTGAGGACGATGGTTCTGACATCCTGCCGACTACGCCAAAATGTAAGCGGGGAAAGGGTGTTGCGTTTCACAGAGGAAGCCAAGTAAGTTCTTTGAACAAAGTAACGTTTATTACCGAAAGGCGGTAGTAACAACAGTCTTTATAATCAAACAGCAAACGGTTCTTCTCCAGGCACAGAGGCACACATATGCAACACAGCAGCTATTGTTCTAAGCGATGTGGCCTTCTGGGTAACACAGGCACTCCTCACTCAATGGTACGCTATATACCCCGGCACCCAATGCAGATTGGAAGAGGCTGGAAACACGTTACCCGTAGCAGCTGGGAGTCTTTCATCCGACCAAGGTTACCACTGCACGACTCCGTAGGAGCCCTGAACTATCCCTACAGGCCGGAACACTCTCCCTTACTTCTTCTACCTCTCCCTCACAAGTAGGGTCTCTGTCCCTCTCTACATCCACACGTGTTCTCCCCAAAAACGAGCCTGAGCTTTTTTATATAAGGAAACCACCCAAAAATGGCCTCCCAAATCTCTCGAGATCTCGTGCGGCCTATCAGGACGCAGGGCTCCTGTAAAATGGTGTTGGAGACACTATAGAGGTAAATAGTGGTAACATAATAAACATAACAACTAGCTACAGCGTGAAATACATACAATGCTTTACCACTTACTCTTGCAGCACTGAAATACCCTATCACTGACAGCTGCTTACAAGCTTTCTCCAACGTAGACACTCAATGCGGGGAGAAGCTACCAGAGCCACCACAGCACACAGCACAGCTCTCCCTGGGGGTGACTTAAGATTTCAGCCCTTTACTTATCCCGTGGAGGACTATTGGATGTTCAGTGGAGACTGAAAGGAAAGAGGAAATCCGATCTGAGAAGGAGACTTGACTCAACCACTAATCTTTACAGGCGATTCATACCACCTAAATCTGGTGAGTAGAACTCCTAAGGGAGACGTTTGTGGAAAAAGTACAGTAATACACTCAAGATTAACCCCTCACTAAGGACGTAACAATGATTAAGAGACTCTGCTGATGTTTTTTTGATAACATTATGCGACATTCATATCAATGCTGCTGTTGTTGATGGACAATATCACCTACAATTTATTTAACATTGATTATATGAATGATTTTTTTTTGTGATTTTCACTTATTAATCATAGCAGATTTGGGTATACTGTATTTGGGCTCACACGTACCCTAAATTAACCCATACAGCGCTGTTAATGTTTCTCACTTCTTAGAAACATATCCTTTTATACTTACTTTCTGTTATAATAGCTGCTCATCTGCAAAAACCCATTTACATTTTATAAACTACACCACCATAGAGCGCTAGGATCAGACCTGCCTAATAAGCAGAGACTGATATTCTAATTTCACTTAAAAATCCTCATAGGCAAAACTTTCATTTTTTTTACTGGATACATGTTTTGAGTTACAGAGGAGGTCAGAGTTAGAAATATTGCTCTCGCTCTAACGTTTGAGCCGATACCTCACATGTGTAGTTTTAACAACAACATTTTCATATGTGGGCGGGACCTACATATGTGTTTGCTTCTGCACACAGGGACAGGGGCGCTTTAATTTTTTTCTTTTTTTATTGTTATTGTTAATTTTACTTTTTTTTTTTAGTTTAATTTTACTTTTTTTTATCCCTTACCTACGACTATGGCATGATCGGACCCCTTTACAGTGAGATATGGGGTCAATAAGACCTCTAGGCTGGGAAGCCTGAAATAAAAAAATAAAGAAAGTTCTTTGCTTCCCAGCCAAAGCGGCACTATTTGTTTGAATGCAGAGGCCGGGTGTGACGTCACAACATCGCACCCAGCCTCCGAACGATCATAGACACTCCGGTGACCATCTGGTCCACCGGAAATCTCTATGGTAAACATCTGGGGCCGGCGGATCCGTTTTCCGACTCACCAATTGCAGCGGTGAGTTTGTTAGAAGCACCAGAGGGCAGCGGGAGGGGGGACGTCCCTTATCGCCGCCCGTAAGAATGATCAAGCGGGGGAACAGCCACCATGATCATTCTTATGATGCAGAGAATCGCCAGCTGAAGACGATATCTGAATGCTGACTGTAGCTGCAGGCATCATTCTGATGTACCGGCACAAAGTCAAGGACGTCCTATTTCGTACCTTGGGTGGAAAGTGGTTAAAAATAATAAAAAAGAGGGTTTACAACTCCTTTAATAGCAAGATGGACTCGTTTTTTTTTGTTTTTTTGCCCCTGTAGAAGCCTCAGGCTTATGTCCTATGATACAATTAGACCATTTCATACTCTATTTACAGATAAGATATTATCAGTATAATTTGACTGCATAATTTACTACTTTGTGGACTAATATCATAATGTAATGCAATTACCTGCAATGTGTGGTAAGTAGGAAGTATCACACGCCCAATCTGGCAGTTCTCTAAACATGTATGCTTAGCTGGCAAGGAGACAACAGCAGGCAAGAGAGTTCAGAGTTCTTGGTTGGAGAGAATAATAACAATCTGCCAAAACTTTCAAACCTGTAAGATCGTGTTTTTCCCCCCAAGGTCTGGCAGGGCCAACTTGTTGCTAGCAGCCACATAAGACCATCATTAAGTCCATCCAAAACAGTCTGATCAAGCAAATGTCATTTGACATCTATGGTCGGCTTACAACCCCTAGTTAGTTAATGAATGATTCATTGTGAATGGTGTCTGTTAAAAGGATGCAGGCCAGTGCTCACATTTTAAGTGATTTTTAATAATTAAAGAGCTCTGTTCTAGGTTATAATTACTGTATTCTTCTAATTATATGTTATTTTGATCACTGGACAGAGACAGCTGTGACAGATCTCATTGTTTACCTGACTAGAGGCTAAAAGTTATGTTGTTAATAAAATGCTCATTAGATACCAGGTATATACTAGGTAGTGGGAGAAAATGTCATGTCTATTATGGGTTTTGCAGGTTATATGTCATTTTTATGAATATATATGTAGCGCAAGTTTGTTTGAGTGAGGGCCTAATGGAGAGGGAAATCTATATGGGACAGCAGTCAACAGAGTTCCAATAAGAAAACACAACACACCTTTTTTGATAAATTTTGGCCGCTGCCTTTATATTTTTTATTGGCTTTAAACAATAATTACTGTATTGATCGGCGTATAACATGCACTTTTTTTCCCTGAAAATCAGGGAAAAATCACGGGTGTGTGTAATACGCCGACAGCGTACCTCAGAGGGGAAGGAGGGGGACAAGCGCCGCCAGAATTCACAAGCCACCATCTCCTGTTTACTAGGCTCTAACTCGGCTCTCGGTCAGCTCTAACTCGGCTCTCACATCACACACACATTTTTGCCTCTGCCACTGGCATTGGACCAGTGTTGTGTCTATCACAGGAGCTGGTCCAGTGCTGATAGCGGTGGCGGGACTGTGTGTGTGAGACCCGGGAGATGACGGCTCAGTGATTTCCTGAAGTTCAGGCTGCTTTGATGATAGATGGTGAGCCTGCAGATAAGGTAAACAAAAAAGGCATTAATCAGGCTGCAGTGATGCATTTATGGGCTGCATTGAGGACATTGATCAGGCTGCATTGAGGACATTGATCAGGCTGCAGTTGGGCATTGATCAGGCTGCAGATGAAGATTCATGGCCACTGATCCTTAATTTGCTTCAAAGTGGTTTATTTAAAAAAAAAAAAACTGAAACATTCCCTCTTAAATTGGGGTGCCCGTTATATGCCAGCGCGTGTTATACACCGATAAATACAGTATTTCATATATTTGAGTCACTGTAAACTTTAAAACCATGACATCAGCTTGTAGACGCTATAACTTTTGTGCAAACCAATCAATATACGATTATTGCGATTTTATTATACAGGGGATATTTATTATAGCAAAAAGTAAAGAATATAGCTTTTTTTCAAAATTGTTGCTCTTTTTTTGTTTATAGCGCAAAAAATAAAAAACACAGAGGTAATTAAATACCAACAAAAGAAACGTGCATCAAGGTTTTTGGCGGGGGCGCATGCACGGCGCGATGCAGGAAGGACTCGTCTGAGCTCAGCTCCGTCGGACTCGGTCCTTCCAGGCCAGCTACCCAGGGCAATTCTACTCCAAACTCTGCGTTTTCACCCTGCACTCCTGTGGGAAACATCCGTGCATGCCATCATCTAAAAAACAGCGAAAACAACGCAAGAAACACAGTCTAAGGCCGCGTACACACGACTAAATAAATCCGATCAAATCGGATTTGTCTGCTGTGCTATTTTGGTTTGATCGTGTACACACAATCAAACCAAAATCCCCGCCGGCAGACAGCGCGGTGACGTGGCCGCACCAGGAAGTAAAAAACTTCCACGCATGCGTCGAATCCATTCGAAGCATGTGCGGGCAGATATGTCCGCTGGTTAGTTTACTAACCAGCAGACATGTCGGACAGACGGGTTCCCAGCAGACAGATTTTAAAGCATGCTTTAAAATTTGTCTGCTGGAAAAACCTGTCTGTCCGCCTGTACACATGATCGAATTTGTCTGCTGAAACGGTCCGTCGGACCGTTTCCAGCAGATAAATTTGATCGTGTGTACGCGGCCTAACTAACTATCTCCTGAACATGGAGCAGAAAGCTGGCAAGGCCTCTCAAAATGGCGCTGACGCCGGACAACACGCGGTATCAGACAAAACACCTCCGGACCCCTCACCATCCTGCTCTAACTGTGAGTACAATGCTCCCCTGTCCAAGGCTAAATTAGATGCCAGCCTCACAGCTATCTTTGACAAACTAGTGGAGAAGATTGAAAGGGAGGTCCATAGTTCCACAGCAGCCCTGTCACATGAGATTGCTAGCATTGGCAACCGTACGGATCTCTTAGAAGCCAAACATGATGAACTCTCATTGTCACACAATGATTTGAGGAAAGATTATGAGAACCTTGTGATAAATTTTGCCTTTATGCAGGCCCAGGTCGAGGACTTGGACAACAGAAACCGCCGCCATAACATAAGGATACGCGGTGTCCCAGAAACGATCACTGACCTTATGCCTACGGTTAACAGGATTTTTCATGATCTCCTGCCTGACAGGCCTTGTGACAGGATTCACAGGGCCCTTAGCCCTAAACCCACTCCAGATAAGCCACCCAGGCAGAGGCGTTGCTAGCGGGGTGCGGTGGGTGAGCTCCGCACCGGGTGACACCCGCTAGAGGGGTAACAGCATCTGACTCTTCTGAGGGTCCTGGCCAAACATCTCTAGCACTGTGCGCCGCAGCCGCGCGTGTGTCCTTACTGCCTCCAACTTCCCAGTGCTGCGTGCTGAGCCTGTCACGTGTCTGTACTATCTCTGCCCGGGCGGCGCGGCTGCACATTGTTCTCTCCTCACCAGCTGCCGCCCGGGACATGTGTCTGCGTGGCCCCAAGCTGGTGCTGTAATGGGCGGAAGAGCCAGGAGCGTGTCAGCACATTGAGGCGGTGACCGCCGCCGACCCGAGGTGAGAGGAGGGGTGGGGGGGATTGCCATGGTGTCTATGTGTAGCACGTGCTCGTCTGATGATGTTGGGGGGGGGGTGGGAACTGGACACAGCTCTCATATATATATATATATATATATATATATATATATATATATATATATATATATATATATAGGGGGTTCTGCACTGAGGGGGGTTTATGCTTATGGTAGGGGGTTTTGCACTGAGGGGGATCTTTGCTTATGGAGAGGGGGGTCTGCACTGAGGGGGATCTATGTTTATGGAGGGGGGCTGCACTGAGGGAGTCTACTATGCTTAGGGAGAGGGGGTTTGCACTGAGGGGGATCAATTTTTTTGTAGAGGGAGTCTGCCCTGAGGGGGATCTACTATGCTTATGGAGATGGGGGCTGCATTGAGTTGGGTCTATGCTTATGGAGAGGATGGTCTGCCCTGAGGGGGATCTATGCTTATGGAAAGGGGCTGAACTGAGGGGGGTCTATGCTTATGGAGGGGGTCTGTTCTGGGGGGTGTCTATGCTGATGGGGGGGGTCTGCACTGAGGGGAGGTCTATACTGATGGATACGTACTTAATGGGAGTGGATTATATTGAAGAAAGGGAGTCTGTAATTAGTGGGGGGGTCTATAATGAGTGAGGGTGGTCTGTACTGAAGGGGGACTATAGTTGGTCGAGGGGTGGGTGACACCAATTTTTTCCGCACCGGGTGACACCCACCCTAGTGACGCCACTGCAACCAGGGACATCATAATGTGCATTAAAGACTTTCTTGTCAAAGACAACATCATGCGAGCCTCTAGAAACACCCCCAACATCACACTGGACAGCAAAAAAGTGCAGATTTAACCAGATATTTCTCCTGCCACCCTGGACAGAAGGCGCAGAATGAAAGATGTTTCCAATATATTACAATCTGCAAGAATCAAATACCGCTGGGGCTTCCCCTTTAAAGGGGTGTTCCAGCCTGTTTTTAAGTTTATTAAAAGTCAGCAGCTACAAAAAGTGTTTTAATAAAAAGACACTTACCTGCTCCATGGTTCCAGTCTTCATTCCTAGTGTGGGCACCCGGCAGTGACAGCTTTCGGCTTCACGGCCGGGCACCCACTGTGCATGCGCGAGCGGCGCGGCGCCGTCCGATTGGACAGCCGATCGCCTACAGGGAGGGGCTGCAATAAGGCGATTAAGATAGTCGCCTTACCAGCCCCTCGGCGGAAGGAGGAAGTGGGACAGGAAGTCCCACTCCTCCTGAAGCCCCCACTCCCCCCCAAAAAAAATTACATGCCAAATGTGGCATGTAAGGGGGCAAGGAGTAGATTAAGTGGAAGTTCCATTTTTGGGTGGAACTCCGCTTTAAGCTCTCCATTCCCTATAATGGCAACACCTACACAGTATATAATGTGATTGAGGGTAAGGAGCTTCTGGTGAAATTGGGCCTGCTGGCACAAGAGCCTCCCATTCGTCTGCCATCCACTCCTAGGCCCTCTCCTATATGATCTACACCACCAGCATCCAGGCGTAGTCAAAGGGATCAAAGGAGAATGTTTCACCCCTTTCAAGATCTTGCTGCTTGACTTTGTTCTGATTACTCCATGATCAACGATATACATACCCTCTTCTCTGGACCCACTTCCCTCCACATCCTCTATTATAAATCACTGGTGATCTAGGAAACTGGACTGACACTTTTTGTCTCCTGTTTTATTTATTTTTTATTTTCTTTTGCTAGCTCCTGTTTGCCTGGAGCCACCAGCCCTGTTTTGAATCTCCCACCCCCTTCCTGTTTGCCCATGACATTTTTGTGCCACAGTTCATTAGCACAGTGTCCATAAGTTTCTATTCCAAACCTTCTCCCCCCCCTGTTCCTGCTTCACCAGACCCACGTCTGGTTTTCCCATTGTGTTAATGTAAGAGACTTCCACTTCTGAACTTGCAGTATGCTCTGCCGCTGATTGGTCTGGAGTTCTTTCTTAGTTTATTTTGGGCCCGCTGGCCCTGCCTATGTTCCTCACATTTTACTGTTTCTATTGCATGCACTTTACTTTGTTTATGCCTGGAACATCCGCCGTCGCTAGATTGACCCCCACCTACTCCGTGGCTGGCTATTTCACCATACTTATTGCTGTGGCACCCTGCCCGGTTGCAGGTTCAGGACTTATTTTGTCCTCGGTTCTACTCTGGTAGTTTGTGTGACAAGTTATCCCTTGTCCCCATGTTTTTTGGTATTATATAGTTTTTTCAAATTTTTGCGGCCCTCTTGGCCAGTTACTCTTCTTACATGCAAATTGATGGCCATAGTATCTCCTTTTACATGTTACAGTATACTGTACTCATCGCTTTCTTTTGTCATTTAATGCTATTTATAGACGCTGGTATGTATTTTATATCTATGCTTTCCTATAGACTGATAGCTATAACTCTCATTATGTTAGATCGCACTACAACTCTGCCCTGTAGTCTTCCCAGATCACTGGCCTTATTTCATCCCCAGACCTATATGCTTAAACAGATTTTTTTTCTTACAACTCAGCTCCCCACAAATAATTTTTAATGGGTCTTAAGATTATTTCCCACAATGTCCAGGGCTTTAATTCTCCTCATAAACGCAAAAAGGCATTTCATCATTACAAAAGACTCAAAGCTGATATTATTCTACTTCAAGAAGCGCACTTTGCATCTGATAATCACACTAAATATCCTACAGCTAAATTCATTATACGACCTTCACCAACAAAACTCGTGGAGTTGCCATCTTTGTCCGTAACTCCATTATCTTTAATATTCAGAAAGTATTTAAAGACTCTGATGGGTGTTTTATTATACTTAAAGGCACTATCAATAACCGTACAATCACTATAGCATCAGTATATGCCCCTAACGAATCCCAATCAACATTTTTTGCAAGTTTTTTTGAAGTTCTGGACCGATTCAACTCCCCCCATATGATTGTAGGGGGGGATTTCAATCTCTCCGCCCACCCCGCTCTGGATCGTAGTAAAGTTACCCCCTCTTCTAAGGCCTTCTCTAAATCAACGAACCGTTCATTGAATAGACTACAACTGATTGACTCCTGGAGAGCCCATAACATACAGTAGGTTTGAAAGTATATACCCATTATTCCCACCCCCATGATTGTTATGCCAGACTGGACTATATTTTTTGCACCCCTATCCTGCTGGCCAACTCATCCCACGCACATATGCACCCCTGCCCCTGGTCAGACCATAACATTACCTACTTTGAAACCTCTTGCATAGGCCTCTCCCCTTCACCCTTCAACTGGAGTCTAAATCATTCACTTTTAACAGACACACATGACACCCAATCTATGTCCACCCATTTTGAAAACTATTTCTCCGAGAATTCCAATGAGGAAACCTCGTCCTCCACCCTGTGGGTTGCCCATAAGGCTGTGCTGAGGGGACATCTAATTACCCTGGCCGCATCCAAAAACAAGGCGAAACTAGCGGATATTAGAAGACTCACTAAAGAATTGGAGCACTTATACAATAAATTACACCAATCCCCCTCTCAGGAAATCACCCAACAGATTTGCATCAAAAGTCAGGCGTTAGACCTCATTCTCTCCGCCAATACGGAAAAATCTCTTAGATTTTCTAAGGCCAAATTCCTCCAACATAGTAATTCCCCTTCGACTATGTTCGCAAGGAAAATCAAGATAACAAACCCACTCATGTATACAAATTAAGAGATAACAATGGTAATTTAGTTACTCACCCCCAAGAGGTACGAAAATATTCACCTCCTTTTACAAAGACTTGCTAGCTAGTCCCCGTGGCCCCCCGGACCCCCCCCCCCCCCCTCTAAAGCCTGGCTAGACAGCATACAACTTTCCTCCCTCAACCAACAACAAATTGATTCTCTTAATGAACCATGTTCACTAAATTAAATTCTTCACATCATTAAGTCATTGAAATCCTCCAGGGCCCCTGGACCAGATGGTTACACCTCCTCCTACTATAAAAAGTTTGCACCTATTTTTGCTCCTCATCTCACTATATTGTTTAACCACATCCTGGCCGGCAACCAGTTCCCGGATGAGATGCTCCTTGCCAACATGTCTCTCATCCCCCAACCCCACAAAGATAATTCTCTCCCTCAAAACTTCCACCCCATTTCTGTTCTAAATAACGATGTAAAAAACTTTGGTAGATTACTGGCCCGATAGACTGTCCAAGGTCATCTCACCTTTAGTTCATTCAGACCAAACTAGTTTTATCCCGGGCCGTCAAATCGTAGATAATATTAGGCTGGTAACCAATATAGTACAAGACTCCAACTTACACTCCCGCCAAGCTTGTCTCCTTAGTTTAGATAATAGGAAATAATTCCCAATTTTTCACATTAGGCAGAGGCACAAGACAAGGTTGTCTTCTGTCTTCTGTCTCCTCTCCTTTTTGCCTTAGCTATTGAACCTCTTGCTCAAGCCATTAGGAACAACCCAGATATCAGGGGATATACTAAAGATCAAAACACTTTTAAAATCAGTTTATATGCGGATGATGCCCTTGTTTTTCTTACTGAACCTCTCCTCTCTATCCCTGTCCTTTTAAAAGAACTTGATAGATTCAAAAATATCTCAGGCCTTGTGATAAACGCTAATAAATGTTTGGCCCTCCCAATTAATCTTCCTCAAGACCTACACAATTTACTTCAGAGCAGCTTCTCTTTTACTTGGTGCTCCCAGTCATTCAAATATTTAGGTGTTCATATCTCATCCAACCATAAACTCTTGTACAAATCTAACTACACCCCTCTCTTTTCACATAAAAAGCAACTACTCACAACTTGGTCCTCATACCACATATCATTCCTTGGTAGAATCTGTGCCATCAAAATGAACATTATTCCCAAACTCCTCTCCTCTAACTCCTTCCCATTAATATTTCCAAATCCAAATTAGATTTCCTCCAACGAACTTTCAATAAATTTATATGGTCAGGAAAAAAATCTAGATGCAGCTACACACTGTTACATAGACCCCAATCCAGAGGGGGCCTGGGTCTCCCAAATCTCTGGCACTACTTCCTCGCAGCGAAACTGACTCAACTTGCTCAGTGGTTCTCTCTATCCCATGACATCCCTTGGAGGAGATTTGAGGCGGCATCTATCCGCCATTTCCATCTGCAAGGTATCCTATGGGCCAATTCTGTTTTATACCGCAACCTCCTCAAATGCAACACTATAGTGGCCCATATGGTACAGCTATGGTGCAGAATAGAAGCCCAATTTGGCCTTTCATCGAACCCCCCCCCCCCCACTAGCTTCGTTCCTGGGAGACCCCAGACTCCCAATTGCCTACAATGATGAGAATCAATTTTCATCCTGGATTGCTAATAATCTAGTTACTCTGAAGTCATTTCTAACTAAGTGGGAGTTCTCTTTATTCCCCTCATTGCTGGCAAGATTTGGTCTCCCAGACTCAGAACTTGATCATTACACTTGTATCAGATCATTTTTTGCTAAATACTTTTCGCTGTCTGCCTGTATCCCTAACACCATGTGGCTCTGAAAGACGAGGACGTCATATGACGTCCTCTCAGAACAAGAGAGCTATCATGCACCCGCAATTGCCCAGTAACTAAGCAGGACCGTGGATCTCCGTGTGTAAACCAGTGTTGCCAACTGTCAGTTTTTTTACGGACAGTTTGTGAAAACGGGCACTTTTTACCCCTGTCCGTAAATGTCTGTAATTGCAGAAATGTGCCAGTAAAAATTGCCGAGATCGGTTTGGCTTGGAACTGTGCATGGAGATTGGAAGCAGGGAGTGATTGGAGGCAGGGAGTGATGGTGGCTGTGGTGGCACCGCAGAGGGGGATGGAGGCAGGGGAAGATTGGAGGCAGTGGGAGATTGGAGGCAGAGGGTGTTAGTGGCAGGGGGTGATTGGAGGCAGGGGGTGTTGGTGGCACCGCAGAGGGGAATGGTGGCACAGCAGAGGGTGGGGGATGGAGACAGGGTTTGTTGGTGGCACCGCAGAGGGAAATGAAGGCAGGGGACGATGGAGGCAAGGGGTGATTGGAGGCAGGGGGCCTGGGGGAGATTGGAGACAGGGGGAGATTGGAGGCAGAGGGAGATTGGAGGTAGAGGGAGATTGGAGGCAGGGGGAGATTGTGGCATTGCAGAGGGGGGTGAAGGCAGGGGGTGTTGGTGGCAGAGGGGGGTGGAGGCAGGGGGTGATGTGACTAAATGATTTGCCCTTATTATATCGAAAATAACAAAAATATTTTTTTTTTACCTTAATATCTACCTTAAATCACATTGCTATTTGCCTAGTGTACTTGTTTGTAGCCTAAATACTGACAGTTTAACCTAAAAATGTAATTTGGTAACTTTTGTGAATTGCCAGTAAAAACGTGGCTGCGCCAGTAAAATTCGGGTGTCGTGACAGTAAATTTCAATCTGGTAGGTTGGCAACACTGGTGTAAACACAGAGATCCACGTCCTGTCAGGGAGAGGAGACAGATGCTGTGTCCCTTGCACATAGGGACACAGATCGGTCACCTCCCCCAGTCAGTCCCCTTCCCCCACAGTCCCCCAGTCAGTCCCCTTCCCCCACGTCCTCTCAGAACAAGAGAGATATTGTGCACCCGCAATTGCCCAGTAACTGAGCAGGACCGTGGATCTCTGTGTGTAAACCAGTGTTGCCAACTGTCAGTTTTTTTTACGGACAGTTCGTAAAAACTGGCACTTTTTACTCCTGTTCGTAAATGTCTGTGGTTGCAGAAATGTGCCAGTAAAAATAAACACAGAGATCCACATCCTGTCAGGGAGAGGAAACCAATGCTCTGTCCCTTGTACATAGGGACACAGATCGGTCACCACCCCAGTCAGTCACATTTAACCCCTTCCTCGCTCCCTAGTGTTAACAACCTCCCTGCCAGTCACAGTTATACAGTAATCAGTGCAAATTGTGTCAAAAGTGTCCAATGTGTCCGCCATAATGTCGCAGTCCCAATAAAAATTGCAGATTGCTAGTAAAAAAATAAAAATAAAAATCATAATTATGTCCCCTATTTTGATTTGCGCAAACCGCTTATTGCAATTTTTTTTTTTAACCAAAAATATGTAGATGAATACGTATCGGCCTAAACTGAGGATTTTTTTAATTTATTTTTTAATTGGGGTATTTATTATAGCAAAAAGTAAAAAATATTGTTTTTTTTTTTAAATTGTCGATTTTTTTGTTTATAGCACAAAAAATGAAAAACGCAGAAGTGATCAAATACCGCCAAAAGAAAGCTCTATTTTTGGGGGAAAAAGGATGTCAATTTTGTTTGGAAGCCACGTCACACGACTGCGCAATTGTCAGTTAAATCGACGCATTCCCTTAAGCTGAAATTTCGCCTGGGGAGGAAGGGGGTATAAGCAAGTGGTTAAAGTTAAAACACACCCCTTTCTTGTAACCTGAGGTGTGGGATGATTGATTTGAGGGTGCTGCTTGTCTGACAAATTGTTGTCGCTGGGGATGAGAAAGATTTAACCATAATCCAACGTCCTTTGTTCCCATAAAGTTGGGTGGACTGCCATCTTTTGACGAAAAGATTTGTCGTATGCAAACCAAGCCCAATTTCTGTCTAAATGTTGAAAGAGGCCAGAACTTTTTTTCAGCTGTTTTTCACAAAAAAAGCTCTGCAAAGATGCAGAAAGCCTGCAACCAATTGTTGAAAGATTTGGTTACAGGCCCTCTCCTATCCTCATCCATTTTATCATCCTAGCACTAGATATGTGTATGAATTCATTGGACGAGGGGGTTAATGATAATAAGTTCAAAAATTCCCCAATATTTTTTCTTTAATTGCAACTAGGGTTGTCCCGATACCACTTTTTTAGGACTGAGTACAAGTACCGATACTTTTTTTCATGTACTCGCCGATACCGAATACCGATACTTTTTTTAAATGTGTCCCCAAATGCAGCCATGTCCCCCCACATATTGCAGCCATGTCCCCCCACATATTGCAGCCATGTCCCCCCACATATTGCAGCCATGTCCCCCCACATATATTGCAGCCATGTCCCCCCACATATATTGCAGCCATGTCCCCCCACATATATCCAGCCCCACATATATCCAGCCATGTCCCCCCACATATTGCAGCCATGTCCCCCCACATATTGCAGCCATGTCCCCCCACATATTGCAGCCATGTCCCCCCACATATTGCAGCCATGCATGTCCCCCACATATGCAGCCATGCATGTCCCCCAAATATGCAGCCATGCATGTCCCCCACAGATGCAGCCATGTCCTGTCCCCCATATATGCAGCCATGTCCTGTCCCCCATATTGCAGCCATTTCCCCTATACCTAGTAGTAGATGATGCCGATGCCACCGCCGCCGCCGCTGCTGCCGCGTTAATCTCCGTGCATTACAGCGCGCATTACAGGCAGCTTTCGTTTGAATTCTTGTAATGCCCGCCGCGCCATGTATAGACACTCCCCTTCTCGGGATTGGACGGATCCGTTCAATTTCCGAGCAAGGGGGAGTATCTATACACGGCTCCGTGCATAGACACTCCTCCTTGCTCGGGATTGGACAGATCCGTCCAATCCCAAGAATGGGAGTGTCTATACACGTTGCGGCGGACATTACAAGTATTCAAACGAAAGGCTGCCTGTAATGCGCTCTGTAATGCACAGGGATTAATGCGGCGGCTTTGCTGTATGCGGTATGCGGCAGCGGTTTTGTGGTATGCGGCGGCGGGGGGGGGGGGGAAGTATTCTATTCAGGCATCGGGGGCATTTGCAGGAGTACAAGTACAAGTACTCCCTCAAATACTCGGTATCGGTCCCAATACCGATACTGGTATCGGTATCGGGACAACCCTAATTGCAACCAACGGACATAAAATACATGACAACAATTCTTTTCTACTAGTTTCTAGTAAATTTTAGGGTTTTACCCTATTCTCATTGACAGTAGAGGATGCCAGTTGACTTAAAGTGGAGGTCCACACAAAAATGGAACCTCCGCTTTTCGGAACCCCCCCTCTAGTGTCACATTTGGCACCTTTCAGGGGGGAGGGGGTGAAGATACCTGTATAATACAGGTATTTGCACCCACTTCCAGGCATAGACAGTTGCAGAATCTGTGGGCGTCTACGCCACATCCTGTCACCCCCAGCTGTCTTCTGAGAAACAAAAGACAGGAGGGACCATTTTGATTGTGCAGCGCGACTCGCGCATGCGCAATAGGGAATCAGGAAGTAAAGCCGCAAGGCTTCATTTCCTGATTCCCTAAGCAAAGATGGCGGCGGCAGAATCGGAGAACCAAGGCACAGGTCAGCCTCGGGTGCCGTCATCGCGGGCGCGCTGGGCTGGTCCATATTTTAAAAGTCAGCAGCTGCCGTATTTGTAGCTGCTGACTTTAAAAAAAATATGTTGGCGGACCTCCGCTTTAATACATTAGGATTTAAACAAGTATAATTTTCGCCACTAGATGGCACCGAATCCTCTACTGCTGATGAAACAGAGCTGTTTACGCTAACATCAGCGAAGATGACGGGAGCAGCATCCGAGAACCAAGGCACAGGTCAGCCTCGGGTGCCATCATCGCGGGCGCGCTGGGCAGGTAAGTGTTTATATTTTAAAAGTCAGCAGCTGCCGTATTTGTAGCTGCTGACTTTAAAAAAAATGTTGGCGGACCTCTGCTTTAATACATTAGGATTTAAACAAGTATCATTTTCGCCACAGATGGCACCGAATCCTCTTCTGCTGATGAAAAAGAGCAGATTACTCTAACATCAACAGGAAGAGAAACATTAGCAGCAGTATGTAAATTCTGAAAAAACTGCATTACTAAGCTCTCAGACTGTCCTAACTAGAACAGAGAAAAATAATTCTAATAATTGTGGGGAGAACTCACCAGCCCCAGGTACTGAAGAGGATGGTCCCACCTATTGGTCCTTTGATTGGCAGACCACTGAGATTGGACAGGCTGTCAGATGCTGTATGTGCTCTCGAGGGGCTTGCCTCGCAGAAAGGGGTCCCCTAGCTGGAATGATGTTCTGGCACCCTCGTCTTCCTAGCGGCGCCAACTGCAATAGGGCTTTCTTCCTAGCATACAACCCCCCGCAGTGTTGCAAGTTGTGCCACACTTATGCTGAGGGAGACCCCCAGCGCAGTTAGCGGAGACAGTGCGGGGTGGTGAGGGGGATATGTTTTGTTCCTGCATCTCTGCCTCTTTGCTGGCCCAACAAGAATTGACACACTGGGTCACCTGTTGAACCAGGTCTTCCTTCTGGGGTAGCATCTCATCTTCCTCCGGAAACTCCAGGGGGATCCATTCCTCCAGATCCACCAGTGGGGAAGACTCTCTGAGCATTGACATGGTGGCGTTAGCGGCAGCGGTAATGGTGGCGGAGCTGTCTGACACTATGTTGGCATATGGGGGGCAGACATCCAGGGGGACCATTGGATTCTTGACCCCACGTCCTCGGTAGCTCCAGGCATCTCCAGATCCAGTCTTCCCCTCTTCTTCGCCAGCTCTCTCAATCAGGCGCCTCATATTATCTTATCCCTCTAGTGCCCAGTGTTACTAAACTGAAATATTTGTGAACCCAACCAAAGGGATTGTGGGATTAGTAGTTCCACCAGATGGCTATTCTCTTGCATGGCTATACGCCCGGACCACATATCCCAGGGATCTTTGCTACTATCAGGGAGATTGCTGGAAGGTCCATAAAAGAAACCAGAGACCTGCCCCAGCCTCTCTTCTTCCCAAGCCTTGTGTGTGATGGATCTCTCCGTGCAAGGAGAGCAAGATTTCAGCCTATCATGCGGGGTACAACATTCCTGCCTGATGAGGCCCATGATCTTATCTTGGATCCTGCTTCTGATTTGTCACTTAGTCCCTGACCCTGGCCTGTTCCTGACTTCATTTCTGCCTATGATTTGCTGCCTGACTATTGATGACCCTGGCTCTTCCTGAGACCATACTTCTATCTCCGATCCTGGCTGTCCATCCTGCTTGAGTCCTCACCTGGCTGTCCACTGTACCTGCTCTGCATTTCGCTGCAAGCTTTGACAAGCCACGTATCCTAAACCTGCAGCGTAAGTGGAGTGCCTCTTTAACCTTAGCATTTTTTTTTTTAACACAGCTTCTTTTCCTGGCCTAATGTTCCTCCAGTTTCCGAGGATCTCCTTCTCCAGCTGCAAGTTTGCCCATCAACATCTGGCACTCGTGTTCCTCCTGTTCCTTTGTACTCTCTGTTCCACTCTCAGTAGGGCCAGGACTGGAGCTATAAGAGAGGCCAACCTCGTCATGTCAGTCTCCTATCAGGTATGTGACAGGGACAGAGCAAATAGCCAGTGACAGACAGTCACTGATCTCTGCTTACTAAAGACCAAGAACTGAGCAATCAGTGGTTTTATCACTCAGTTCTCAGTCTTAGGCCTCGTACACACGAGCAGACAGATTTGTTCAAATCTGTCTGTCCGACAGATTTGAACAAATCTGTCTGCTGGGATTTTGGTTTGCTCGCGTGTACACACGAGCAAACCAAAATCCCCGCCAGCAGACAGCGCGCTGACGTGTCAGTGACGTGGCGGTGACGTTGACGCCACCACGTCACCGCACCAGGAAGTAAAACACTTCCGCGCATGCGTCGAAACCATTCGGCGCGTGTGCGAGAAGACATGTCTGCTGGTTAGCATACTAACCAGCAGACATGTCGGGCGGACGGGTTCCCAGCCGACAGATTTCAAAGCATGCTTTGAAATCTGTCGGGTGGCCAAATCCGTCTGTTAGCCCGTAGACACGGTCGAATCTGTCTGCTGAAACGGTCTAGCAGACCGTTTCCAGCAGACAGATTTGATCGTGTGTACGAGGCCTGAGGCTGAGTACACACGATCAAATCTGTCTGCTGGAAACGGTCTGCCAGACCGTTTCAGCAGACAGATTTGAACGTGTATACGGGCAAACAGACGGATTTGGCCAGCCGACAGATTTCAAAGCATGCTTTGAAATCTGTCGGCTGGGAACCCGTCGGACCGATATGTCTGCTGGTTAGTACGCTAACCAGCAGACATATCTGCTCGCACATGCGTGGAATGGATTCGACGCATGCGCAGAAGTGTTTTACTTCCTGGTGCGGTGACGTGGCGGCGCCAACGTCACCGACACGTCAGCG
Organism: Rana kukunoris; assembly: GCA_029574335.1. NCBI lineage: Eukaryota > Metazoa > Chordata > Amphibia > Anura > Ranidae > Rana > Rana kukunoris. The sequence continues at coordinate 501,668,251 of CM056049.1, read as the reverse complement.
CGCTGTCTGCCGGCGGGGATTTTGGTTTGATCGTGTGTACACGATCAAACCAATACATCCCAGCAGACAGATCTGTTCAAATCGGTCTATCCGACCGATTTGATCAGATTTATTTGCTCGTGTGTACGGGGCCTTAGGCCTCGTACACACGATCAAATCTGTCTGCTGAAAACGGTCTGCTAGACCGCTTCAGCAGACAGATTCGATCGTGTGTACGGGCAAACAGACGGATTTGGCCACCCGACAGATTTCAAAGCATGCTTTGAAATCTGTTGACTGGGAACCCGTCCGCCCGACATGTCTGCTGGTTAGTATGCTAACCAGCAGACATGTCTTCTCGCACACGTGCCGAATGATTTCGACGCATGCGCGGAAGTGTTTTACTTCCTGGTGCGGTGACGTGGCGGCGTCAACGTCACCGCTACGTCACCGACACGTCAGCGCGCTGTCTGCTGGCGGGGATTTTGGTTTGCTCGTGTGTACACGCAAGCAAACCAAAATGCCAGCAGACAGATTTGTTCAAATCGGTCGGACAGACCGTTTTGAACAAATCGATTGACTCGTGTGTATGAGGCCTTAGAGGTGGCGAGGGACAGATGCTGCTTCACCAAGATGTGTATGATTGTTTGTTTTTGATAATACCATACAATTCCTTCCTGCTCCAAGGTAGCTTTGTGACAGAATGAAACTATCCCTGACCACTTCTTAATTTTACATCTTTTTAAAGTAGAAATCTTCAATAAAAAAAATCTGTCTTAAGCCCCATACATACGGTTGGACTTTTTAACAACAAACTTCAAAATGAGCACGTTTTCAGAAAAATCCTACCGTGTGTACGCTCCATCGGACAAACGTTTTAATTTTCTCATCACACAAAAATTCGCTCTGCAAACGGACAAACTTTTTGGCAACAAAAGTCCTACGGTGCAAAGTCCTATCATGTGCACAGAAATCCATCAGACTTTTATCCAAAGTGCAAATACACATGCCCAGAACCAATGTTAAAATCAGCCAACAATAGCAGAAGTTGACCAAAGGGTGGTGGTAAAGAGCAGAAAAACCATGTGGTGTTGGGAAAGTTTTAGGAAAGTTGGCAGAAAAGTCCTACTGTGTGTATGCTATGGGTGTGCCCTGCCAACTCCCTTCGGACAAAAATCCACGGAAAAGTTTGTCTGAAGTCCTACCGTGTGTATAAGGCTTTAGAACTTTGAAAACTGTTGCACATAGCTGCCCAGGAATACAGACAGCCAGGTCAGTAAATCTGTTACAGAGACTTTGCTGAAGGACATGCAGTCTGATTTGTGAATAATTGTGTTGCCAATTTACTTGATACATGTCCCCATTATGTTACATTTTAGTGTTTGAGCTGACTTTCAAATAAATGCTAAATGCTCATATAAATTAATTTCTGATGGTAGTAGTCTCTCATTAGTTAACACTACTGTCTTTCCACAATGAGACCCTGAGTATGACTCTCTTGTCTACATTATGGTTGTATGTACCCCTTTGTTATTGTGTGTATTTTTTCCTACGCAATATGCTTGAGGTGATTGTAGCCATATTAGTGCATTATTGCAACAAAAACAATTGAGTACTGTCCATGATACTTTTTTTATTTGCATTCGGATGTTAGTCCAAATTACAGTATCAGGGACAGTACTCCATTATTTTCCTCTAGAACAAAAATTACTCCGATAATTTAACCTCTTTGGGCCAGATTCAGGTAGATGAGAGCATCTTTGCTCTGGAGTAACGCTTCTCATTTACGTTACTCTGCCGAAATTTTAGGAGCAAGTGCTGTTATTCATGAAGCACTTGCTCCTAAAGTTGCGGCAGCGTATTGCAAATGAGCCGGCGGAATTCAAATTGGGCGGGTACGGGGCGTGTATTATTTAAACTATGCGCGATCCCGCGGCGAACGTACTGCGCATGCGTCGAGTGTCAATGCATCCCAGTGCGCATGCTCCAAATTCTGTCAGTGAACGTCAATGACGTCACATCCCCATTCATGAACGTTTTACGCAAGCGACGCAATTATTTTTTTTTCCGACGCGATGACGACGCCTATACTTAACATAGGATACTCCACTAGGGGGCTGCTTTATCTTTACGTCGCGTATCGCTTCCGGAAACGTCGTAAAGTCAATGCGTCGCGCCCGAAAAAAGATCGTGAATTTCCGACTCCCGCTGATTAACATATTTTTTCAGAGTTAATCAGCGGGAACGCCCCCGGCGCCATTTTTAAGTTGAAGTAAAGATGCGATGGCGAAATTCAATTACGCTGATCGCATCGGAACTCCAACCTGGCGTTTCTTGTTTTCTGGTTACAGAAAACAAAAACGCCGGCTTAAAGCGACAGTTAGGCTGGAGTATCACTGATACTCCAGCCTAACTCTACCTGAATCTGGCCCTTTATATTCAAACTGACCATATCAAGTTTATGGCTGTAGAACTATAAAAGCACCACAAGATGTCACCTTTTTCATGTGTAAACTATCTTAGTTCTCTGTTCCAGCCCTTTTCTTGTCGAATCTACTTTACTGGAGTCACAAACGTTTCATGCATAAAATACATATGTTTGCTTTAGGAGATTCCAGGTAAGCAGGGAGCCCTATTTAAACTTAAAGGGCCAGATTCAGGTAGATGGGCGCTTCTTTACTGTGGAGTAACATTTCTCATTTACGTTACTCCGGCGAAACTTTAGCAGCAAGTACTGTTATTCACATAGCACTTGCTCCTAAAGTTGCGGCGGCGTATCGAAAATGAGCCGGCGGAATTCAAATTGGGCGGGTAGGGGGCGTGTATTATTATAACTAGGCGCGATCCCGCGGCGAACGTACTGCGCATGCGTCGACTGTCAGTGCGCATGCTTCAAATTCTGTCAGTGAACGTCAATGACGTCAATCCCCATTTACGGACGTTTTACGCAAACGACTCGATTTATTTTTTTTCGACGCGATGACGACGGCCATACTTAACATAGGATACTCCACTAGGGGGCTGCTTTATCTTTACGCCGCGTATCTCTTACGGAAACGTCGGAAAGTCACTGCGTCGTGCCCGAATACGATCATGAATTTCCGATTCCCGCTGATTAACATATTCTCGGCGTTAATCAGCGGGAACGCCCCGCGCGCCATTTTTAAAATTGAAGTTACGATACGACGGCGAAATGCAATTACGCCGCTCATATAGGAACTCCAACCCGGCGTTTCTTGTTTTCTGACTAAAGAAAACAGAAACGCCGGCTCAAAGTGAAAGTTAGGCTAACTCTACCTGAATCTGGCCCATAGTATGTCTTAAGCATGGACGCCTAAAATAAAAACCTTGAACTATAGCCATAAACACTCACATACTGTTTTTATTCATTAAAAAACATACAATTTACACAGAACTTAAATGGACGAATAGATAAGCGATCATTTATTTTGTTTATAATGTTTTTATTTTAAAGTAATAGATTACAACAGTTACAGTATGTCAGATGACAACAACTTAGAATGAGATACAGCATTGAAATACAGATAAATGCAATAATAATTGTACTGTTGTAGGAGTTGAAGTATTATACAGATATAAATAAACATAAATAAAAAAAGTTACTAATAAATGGGAATGGGAACTAATGGAGGGAAGGGTAGTGGTGTTCCGAAGGTGGATTTCATTTATTTTATTTCACTATTATCCATGAAAGGGTATCAATACCATGACATGAGAACTCTTGAGTCAAAAGTGTCTGACGTTTAGTATATGGCCCAGGGTTTCCATATGCTATCGAATTTTTCCATTCCATTTTTGTCTAGCGCTTCTAGTTTAGCATGTACGAATGAAAGATTCATTATTTTTTCGGATTCCGACAACAGTAATGCAGGTGATTTCCATGCACTATCTATTACCTGTTTTGCGGCTATCATAAACAAAAGAAAGAACTTATGCTGATTCTGAGAAAGGGTTTCTGGTTTAATGTTAAAGCGGAGGTTCACTATAATACTAACTTTGCATGACTCAGAGCAGCAGCCTTAATACATGTATAATCCATGTTTTTTTTTCCCTCGTAGGTCAATGTTTACCTTGATTCAGCTGCATGTAATGTAGCTTCCGGGTTTCGTTCCCCGCAGGAGTGGGCGTGTCTTTAGTTTTCCCCCGATGTCCCAGTGTGTTGTGGTTGCTGAGCTGAGCGCAATGTCCTGGGAGTGATGTGTCGAGACTCCCAGGAGACAATTCAGTACCTGTATCGCTGGAGATATAGTGCCGTTTTTTTGCTTCTGGTCCTCCGCTGTATAGTCTGCAGCAGAAATAGGCGGTCGTTTTTGTTTCCAGCATGTAATTCATGACAACGGGGCATGTATGTGAACTGACGTCTCCTGTTGTCATGGTAATGAGGAAGTGTTGACGGCGCAGCTCGCACTGCTCACCGTTAACACAGCACAGCTACCAGGAAGTATTTGCTTGTGGGCTTCACAATGCCCACAAGCAAGATGGAAACTGACAGGAAGAAATTTTATAAGTTGTTCTATATCGCAAAGTTTTTGCTTGTGGGCTTCACAATGCCCACAAGCAAGAAGGAAACCGACAGGAAGAAATGTTATAAGTTGTTCTATACCGCGAAAAACAAAGCAATTCTCTAGGATGCGGCAAGCCAGTGAGTGTTACTCTTAGGCCTCGTACACACGATCAAATCTGTCCGCTGGAAACGGTCCGCTGGACCGTTTCAGCAGACAGATACGATCGTGTGTACGGCCGAGCAGACAGATTTGTCCACCCGACAGATTTCAAAGCATGCTTTGAAATCTATCGGGTGGGAATCTGTCCGCCCGACATGTCTGCTGGTTAGTACACTTACCAGCAGACATGTCGTCCCGCACCGCCGCCGCACCGCCGCCGAATGGATTCGGCGCATGCGCGGAAGTGTTTTACTTCCTGGTGCGGTGACGTGGCGGCGTCAACGTCACCGTCACGTCACCGACACGTCAGCGCGCTATCTGCTGGCGGGGATTTTGGTTTGCTCGTGTGTACACGCGAGCAAACCAAAATCCCAGCAGACAGATTTGTTCAAATCTGTCGGACGGACAGATTTGAACAAATTTGTCCGCTCGTGTGTATGGGGCCATACATGTACATTACTATGCATTGCACCTGAAAGAAAAAAATCGAGAATCAGCGGAACCTCCACTTTAAGTAAGGCCGTCACTGGATCTGGTCATATAATACAGTCAAATATTTTAGAAGCAATTCTAAAAATCCCTTCCCAGAATTTCCTTTCAAGTGGACACTGCCACCAGATGTGGATATATGTTCCTTTGTCTGGGCAACCGCGGAAACAGAGATCTGAACAGTTTGCTGAAAATTTTGCTAATCTACTGGGATCCAGGTACCAACGAGAAAGCATAAGCATATGATGTTTCCATTGCTGATACATTTATAGATAAAGAGCTAGTATTAGACCAAATTCTTGCCCCGGTTTCATTATTCATTTTACATTCCAGGTCTAATTCCCATTTAGCAATATAAGAAGGTATTATGGTATTTGTTTTAGTGATCAATTGGGAATAAATGATTGAAATACGACCTTTGGCATGTGGATCTTTGATACATATCCTTTCAAATTGGGTAATATTATTAAAATTATCGCTAAGGCTAAGGGAAGGTCCACAAAAGTTTTTGATTTGAAGGTATCTGAAAATGTCTGTAGTGGGGAGGCCGGGTGCCTCACAAAGGTCTGGAAAAGGTCGAATTGTAGTTGTTGATGCTATGTGATATAAACACGTAATACCAGCCCTGATCCAAGCCTTAAAAGTTCTTGGAAATACCCATTCTGGATAAAAGGTCGGATTTTTATAAAAGGAAAGAAGCGGGATGTGTGGGGATTGCAATCCATGAGAGGTTTTGTACCTATCCCATAATGACAATGAGTGTTTCGAGATTGGATTTTTCATTTTTCTACGGTCTTGAGGGCTCAGCCAAAGGATATTATTAGTAGGAAGAGGGTCAAAGTCTATTGCCTCAATAAGTACCCACAATTAGATTTCTGTGGTTGAGTGGTACTTTGATAGTTGCGCCAATTGTGCTGCTTTGTAATATGTTGCAAAATCTGGAAATCCCAGCCCACCCATCAATTTGGGTAGAATTAATGGCCCAGATTCACAGAGCGATTACGCCTGCGCAACAGGAGATGCGCGTGCGTAAGTCGAAATGTGCGCGTGCGTTTCGATGCACGGCATCCCCAGAACGAGATACACAAAAAATCTACTTTTTTTTGTCCCACGTAATTTCGTTAGACTGGCGCATCCGTCCGCGCAAAAGTGTGCTAGACAGACCATTGATTTGCTAGTCAAATATGCTAATGAGGGACTTACAGGGATCCACAAAAGAACGTTGGGGCAGCGCAGGCTACGCAGCGTGCGCAACAGCAAAATGTCCTGTCTAAAATTAGAGCATATAAAAGCTGGTCTAAAAAGAGAAAAAAAGTCTACTTGTCAGATAAAGCAACACTGTTAGTGAGGAGTTCAGCAGTCACACGTGTTGCACAACAATCTGTATGCCAACATGCCAGGGGCATCGTTGCACATAGCTATACTACTGACTTTAGATGAACAAAGAAGGATGAGGGCACGGAGGATGGCACGGAGGATGGCACGGGAGAGGATATACCGCACCCGCATAGACCTGTTTGGCATGAGTGATTCTGAGGTGTATCGCATCTTCAGATTCACCCCTCATGTCATCCTGGAATTAACCACAACCCTGCAGGAGGACATCACCAGCCCAACACATCGCTCACATGCAGTGCAGCCACTGGTCAAGGTCATGGCAACACTCCATTTCCTTGCCAGTGGCTCTTTTCAGCGTACAAGTGGAGTGGTGGCTGGGATGTCACAATCCTCCATGAGCAGATGTGTGCACCAGGTTGTCCCTGCAATCCTCAGACGCATGGCCAACCAAATCATCAAACCCACCACTGAGGACCTGCGGCTGAAGGCAATGACAGATTTCTACAGAATTGCCAGATTCCCACGCACTGTGGGGGCCATTGATTGCACACATGTGGCACTCCAGCCCCCCCAGGAGACAGAGCACATGTACCGCAATCGGAAGCATTGGCATTCCATCAACGTACAGGTGATAGTCGATGCCCAAGGCCTCATATGGCACGTCCGTGCCAAACACCCAGGGTCCAGCCATGACAGCTACATATACAATCAATGCCACATCCGAATGGAATTCGATCAGAACGTGTATGGGGACACCTGGCTGGTTGGTGAGTGACATGGGAGTCAGGCATGACTATCCCCTCCCATGATGCACACATCACAAGGGGCACATGCATGACGAACATCCTCCTGTCTTTTCCCTTACAGGTGACTCTGCATATCCACTGGGACCCCATCTCATGACTCCTATCCGGAACCCCCAAACCCCAGGAGAGGAAAGATACAATCAAGCACATGCCCAAACACGAGCAGTGGTGGAGCGCACCTTTGGCCTCCTAAAGTCACGTTTCCGATGCCTGGATAAGTCTGGGGGTACCCTCTTGTATTCCCCAAACTTCGTGTGCCAGATCATCGGTGCATGTTGCATGCTGCACAACTTTACAGAAAGAAAGGGCCTGCAGATTGACCTACGTGATGACCTGACCCCTGAACCAGACAAACCCCCCCTAACCGAGGGTCCCCCGTCTTCTGAGGGAAGAGCAGCCAGGAGACAGCTCACATTGGGCATCTTTGCACGTTAAACACACACATTAATCATGGCACAATGAGAATGCATGCATGCACACCACTGTGGTCCCTAGCACAGACACCCCACATCCACATCAAATTGGATTGGCACCAGTCCACCATGCTGGACTTGTGAGCAGCAACGCCATGCCAAGGCTCCAATTATGTCACTGTACATTCATACACCATTCACACGGACCTGGGGATCACTTCTCCCTGGTCCTGGGGAACCCTTCTCCACCAAAATTGAGGGTGACACCCCTTTTCCGGCAGGAATGTCACCCCCACATTCAAACAGCATTCACAACCCAAAAAAAAAATTACCAGCAAAATCAAAAAATTTCCAGCAAAAAAAAAGAGGGGAAAAAAAATTATTGCCCTTGACGTGAGCCACGCCTGGGGCGGCCCCGGCCACGGCCCCCGGCTCCTCAGGGGAGACTCATGGGGAGGGGGAAAACCGGGAAAGGAGGAGCAGCCCCTGATCTCTGCCCACCTGGCGGCCTGCCCTCCAAGGCCACGGCTATTCTGTCCAGGGCAGCACCAAGTGTTGCCGTGTTGGCCTGGATAGCCTGGGTAAGGGCCCTCACATCCTGCCCAACGCCTGCTGATGTAGTCTGCAGGTCGTTTAGGCAGGTTGTGAAAGCCCGGGAGTGGGAGTCCAGGTTCCCAAGCGTATCCTTGATGGAGGACAGGCTCTCCTCCATCCGCACCAATGTCTGGCTGAACTGTCCCAGATGGCGGGTCTGGAGGAACTGGTCCCTTCTCAGAGTGGCGGGCAGGAGATCGGCCAACCCCCTGGTGTTCTGGGATGAAATCCTGCCTCCAGCTGATGCTTGTGGCCGGGGAGAAGGGGAGGCCCTTGGGAGGGGAGCCATGTTGGGGGAGGAGGGGGGGCTCCCCCTTAGGGAGGGCTGCCTGCTGCCAGCCAGAGGGGAAGAGTCCTCAAAAACCAAACGTCCAGTGCCTGACATGGACTCCTCCTCCTCATGATTCTCCTCCTCCTCATGATTCTCCTCCTCCTCTTGAACCACCTCCGCGGACTCCGGCCTTGTTGGGGGGGCCTCATTAGGCTGCTGTCCTGGGGATGGTGCGGTCAGGCCAGATGGCCCTGCACCCTCCTGCACATCTGTGGATGACACAAAACATTCACAGGTTGGAGGATCCACACACTTGCCACATATTCCCTTTCACCCCCTCCCCCACACATGCTACACACCTGATATTAAAAAAAATACTTACCTGGCACCACGGGCTCCGGACTTGAGTCAAAGCCGGGCAGGCCCTCAACTTCATGCCGATGAAAGGTCAGGTCAAATGGTGGGCCCCCTCCTGTGCCCCTGGCATGGGCATGCATTCTGGCCAGCTTCTGTTTGACCAGACGTCGGAGGTCATTAATTTTTTTGTCAATCCCAGACCGGGTCCGTGTCTCCCCCTCCCCCGCTGAATTGACCTGCTCAGTGATCATATCCAAAATCTCCCTCCTCCTGGCCGGGGTGGTGTTGGCACTGTCTGGGCCGTGGAGGAAACGCCCATAATCGCTAATGGCCCGGTCAAGAATTCTTTTTTCCCCCACAGTAAAATTGAGCTTTCACTTTCTCTCTGTCATACTTCCAAAAAAACTCACTCCCAGTCAACAAAAATCACTCACAAAAACAAGCACAACCAATCAAGCAAGAACACACACAAAGAGAAAACTAACACCCAAAAAATCACACTAGCACTCAGCAAGAAACAGTCACAAAAACAAACAGCAAAAAAACAGCAAGAAAACAAACGAACAGAAATATATCAAACAAACAGTCACTCAAACACTTATCAAAAAACACTTTCAAAGATCTACTAACAAACACTTGATCACACAGAACACTAATCTGACAACTACAAAACACAACGCAACGAACAATAGGACAAAAGCACTTGGTTAAATGGGAAGGGACAAAGGGATGTACTTTTGCAATGCAAGTGCGTTTGTGTCTGTCTATTTATGCTGTTTGCGTAGTTCACAAAGTTGCCCTAGTCCATTTCCAATTTCACTGATTGCGCCGCTCCCGAGTTGTGAGCATGCGCACAGCGGAGCTGACCATGGTCTCCTTCAAGCGCGCATGCGCGAGCCGGCCGGCCCTTCATTTGCATGGGGTCACGGCTCATTTCAATGTAACACGCCCACGTCCTTCCCAATTTGTATTACTCCGCCTTACGCCTCTGAAAAAACGTTACGCATGCGCAATTTTCTGCGCAAAAGCTACGAGAATAGGGTGATTACGCGGCAAAATTGCGCAAGTCTAACGTAAAGGCGGTGCGCTACGCCGGTCCAATAATGCGCAGATGTACGTGAATCTGGGCCAATGTTTTTTTAGGCAATCTGGGTTTTTTCTTCCCCCACGTGAACTGTGTTACTTTATGCTGGATCAATCTAAGAAAATAAGCAGGAATGTGAATTGGAAGGGTTCGAAATAGAAATTGGGGAGTATAGCCATTTTTATTATGTTGATTTTCCCAAACCAGGAAATCGGTAAAGAAGACCAGGCGGATAACAATCTAGTGACACTTTTCAGTAAGGCCGCATACACACGATCAAATTTATCTGCTGAAACTGGTCCGACGGACCGTTTCAGCAGACATCTCCGATCGTGTGTACGACCTAGCGGACAGGTTTGTCCATCGGACAAATTTCAAAGCATGCTTTGAAATTTGTCTGCTACAAACCTGTCCATCGGATATGTCCGCTGGTTAGTACACTAACCAGCAGACAGAAATGTCTGCGCATGCGTTGAATGGATTCGACGCATGCGTGGAAGTATTTTACTTCCTGGAGTGGTGACGTGGCGGCGTCAACGTCACCGTCACGTCACCGCGTCCTCAGCCCGAGGGGATTTTCGTTCGATGGTGTGTACATGCCATCGGACCAAAATCTGATGAGACATGTCCGCTGCAAATGGTCCGTCGAACATGTTTGAGCGGACATGTCTCATCGTGTGTACTCGGCCTTAGGGAGGGTAGTTGGTGGTAAATAATTCAGAGGCATTAGCTGTAAGGTGCATATGGTATACTAAGGTCTGCCCATTTAAAGGGCAGTGAGGACTGTAAATTTTGTTTCACCGTGTCACTGAGTGAAATATTCAGTGCCAGGGATTTTTGGTTATTATCTGTAAAGGCCGGAAATGTGGGAGAATTCGTGAAGTACCCGCATTAGATTAGGGGCCGATATCTGCGGTGAGGATAAAAATAAGAGTATATCATCCGCAAATAAACCGCAAATAGACTTATTTTGTGGTGAAATCCGCCTAGCTCTATACTCGTGATCGTTGGTTCCATCCTTATCCTTTGTGCTAGAGGTTCGATAATTAAAACGAATAATAGCGGTGATAGAGGACACCTTCAGTCTCGAGGCCGTGGGCTGTCTGAGCAGTTCCGGGCCAGATGGCTCACAGGCACAGCGAGCAGAGTGAAGCCGCTTCTCCCTCCAGTGTTTATGTGTACACAGGGGGATGGAACCTGCTGCCTGTGCCATACTGTTGGCTGATCTGAGGTACTGAATGGGGTGGGGGAGGGGGGTTCCATCTGTGCTGAAGGGGGGGTTTGTGCTGAATGGGGGTCCATTTGTGCTGAAGGGGGGTATGTGCTGAAGGGGGGGTCCATCTGTGCTGAAGGGGGATCTGTACTGAAGGGGGTATGTGCCGAAGGGGGGTCCATCTGTGACAAAGGGGGGTCTGTGCTTAAAGGGGTCCATCTGTACTGAAGGGGGGTCTGTGCTGAATGGAGGGGTCTGTGCGGAATGGGGGTCTGTGCTAAAGGGGGGGGGGTCCATCTGTGCTAAATGGAGGGGTCTGTGCAGAATGGGGGGGTCTGTGCTGAAGGGGGGTCCACCTGTGCTGAATGGAGGGGTCTGTGGAGAATAGGGGGGTCTGAGCTGAAGGGGGGGTCCATCTGTGCTTAAGGGGGGGCTGTACATTCTCTAGGCTATATTTATATAGGCATGGAGTGAAGCTGAATTATCTCAAGAGCTATTTCACACTGCCAGCTGGCCGAGTTATTGGTAAAGCGCCGCTAAAATACAGCGCTTTACCATCGTATTAGCTGCGCTGTTCGACTGCTAGCAGGGGGCTTTTAACCCCCGCTAGCTTTGAACAAAGGGTTAAATGCGACTGTGTATCGCTGCTGCCGACTCCCATGGTTCCATTATGAGGAAGATCGGCTGGGGTTCCGACATCACATGCTCCCTAGACAGGTAAGTTTACATATATTAAAAGTCAGCAGCTGCAGTATTTGTAGCTGCTAACAAATTTTTCATGGGGGGGGGGGCCTCCATTTTAAGGGGACACTAAACTCTGTCTTATATTAAGACAAGTATGTATTCTTAGCTCAGAAAAATACATTATATTGCTCTTACTTACCGCAAACTCTTCGAGTTAAAGGGTAACCCCACTTTTGTTGAGAAAAAAAAAAAGATTGCAAATTCAAAAGGAAAGGTGATTTTTTAATAACATTCAACTTTATTATGACTTGTGTCGCAATTGTATATGCTATATATTTTTTTCCCCACTAAAGTGGAGTTACCCTTTTTTTTTGTTGGTGCTGCGATCCAACTCTTCCTTTTAGAGGATGGCTACCATCATTCTCCATGGTGCCACTGTAACTTCATGAAAAAGAAATGACAGGGCAGTTAAAGCGAATTTCCACTTAGAATTATTATTATTATCTTTTTTTATGTAATCCGTTCTTTTATTTTATATTAAAACATTAAATCCATGTCATTTAACCATTAGCCGACCAGCCGCCGCAGTTTTACGGCGGAAGGTCGGCTCGGCTGCGCAAAATCACATAATATTGCGTCATTTCGCATTTCAGCCACTACTGGCACCCCTGCTCGCCCATGGTGCCATGCACGTGCCCGGCGGGCGTGATCACCGCCGGGCACACGCGATTGCTCGTTACAGAGCGAGAATCGGGAGCTGTGTGTGTAAACACACAGCTCCCGGTCCTGTCAGGGGGAGAACTGCCTGATTGTTTGTTCATACAATGTATGAACAGCGATCTGTAATTTCCCCTACTCAGTCCCACCCTCCTTCAGTTAGAACACGCCTAGGGAACATAATTAACCCCTTCCTTGCCCCCTAGTATTAACCCCTTCCCTGCCAGTGAATTTTTTACAGTAATCAATGCATTTTTATAGCACTGATCGCTATAAAAATGCCAATGGTCCCAAAAATGTGTCAAAAGTGTCCGCCATAAGGTCGCAGTAGCGATAAAAATTGCAGATCGCCGCCATTACTAGTAAAAAAAAAAAATATTAATAAAAATCCCATAAAACTACCCCCTATTTTGTAGACGCTATGGGGCAGATTCAGGAAAGAAATAAGCCGGCTTATCTCCAGATAAGCCATCTTATTTCAGCGTCTGGCCCTCCTATCTATGCTCCTGATTCATAGAATCAGTTAAGCATAGATTTCCATAAGATCCAACAGGCTTAAGTCTCTTACGCCGTTGAATCTTATTTTCTTATTTTAGGCTGGCCGCTAGGTGGCGTTCCCGTCTAAAATATGTAAATGAGCCTATACGCCGATTCCCGAACGTACGCCCGACCGGCGCTATACTATTACGTCGTTTGGGTTAGCCTAGTACCGTCATAATGTTATTCCTGCTATATGAGGCGCAGGCAATGTTAAGTATGGACGGCGTGCCGATGCTTTTTTTCCCTTCGTTTACGTAAAACGTTCGCGAATAGGGCTTTGTGTAAGTGCCGTTCACGTCGTTTACACGTCGAATTGACGTAGAGATTTGGAGCATGCGCATCGGGAACCAATCACGGCCGGCGCATGCGCAGTTTGTTCGCCGCGGGGACATGCTTCATTTAAATTATACACGCCCCCTACCTGCCAAATTTAAATTTGGCCGGGTGATTTACGCTGCCCAGCCTCAACTTTACAGGCAAGTGCTTTATGAATAAAGCATTTGCCTGAAAAAGTTGTGGCGGCCTAACGTAAATTAGATACGTTAGGCCAATTTAAAGATAGGCTCTCCATCCTGAATCTACCCCAATAACTTTTGCGCAAACCAATCAATAAATGCTTATTGCGATTTTTTACGAAAAATATGTAGAAGAATACGTATCGGCCTAAACTGAGAATTTTTTATGTTTTTTATATATTTTTCTGTATATTTTATATAACTTCCTGTCCAGTGTCCACACATGCCCAGGAAATGTGGGCAGGGCAGACTCAGAAGGAGGAGAAGCAGATGAGCTCTATCTCTCCTCGTGTCTGTGCAGAGAGAGAAGGGGATGTCAGCGCTAGTGTGCACTGAGGCTGAGGCTGAGCTATGTGTGAGACGAGACATAGCTCAGGTCTGTAGCCATCTACCTCGGAGCTGACACAGGCACGGCTGCACAGTGGGAGGTGAGCAGTGGCCGTGACCTGTGTTAACAGAGCCCCAGCAGGCATATTCCTGCTCTGCAAGAACAGCACTTGGTAGTGGCAGCCGGTGGCTGTGCATAGTGTCACCAGCCCGGGGGGAGATTTCCACCCTACCGCCCCTGCCATCCCTCCCCTGTCTCTATGTAAGTTGCATCCCTTCTTCCCCATCCCCACTCTTGTTATTGTGTTTAATCATGTTAGGTCATGCCACGTAAACAAAAGGAGTGGAGACACATCCCATCAGGGGATATGTAAGGAGGGCCTGCCTGCTGATCATAATCCCTTGGTGTGTTTCAACTGTAGTTGTTTGACTACACAAGTGTGGAGTTCCATTGGTTCTTCCTTGCCCCCTACCTCCTCTATGACAAGGGTAAGGGGACTGTCCCTAACTGTGTTTAAAGGTGTATGTTTTGTACCTAATAAAGAGTTGTATTCTCTGCATGGTTAATAAGTCTAGCGGCTGCGGGTGGGTTTGGAGGACAGGAGACACAGGTCTGGCAGAGGTGCCCAGCCCAGGATATCCATGATCCGTCACAGTATTGTTCCAATAAAGTACTCCTACTTTGTAAAAAAAAAACTTTAGACCTTCATAGGACCCTACATTGCAGCTTCTAAACATGTGGCAACATCACCATGATTGCCCAATAGCCATCTACAAGAGAAAGCCATTTGGCCTACCAAATATTATTTGCAGAAGTCAAGTCAGATCCCCCCATCCAATAGGTTCCTTATTTCAATATAGGGATCTATGAGACAAAAAAAGCTTTTAGTTATATTTTCAGATGTTTTAAAAAAATATATAATTTATAAATAACGCAATACAATGGAACATGTAAAGGAAAATTAAAATTTACATCAAGATAAAACGCATGGAGTACATCTCAATACATGCAGATTTTCCCATATTTCATCTATTTAAAGCGGAGTTCCACCCTATTAACAGCTTGCCTTTAATGTAAAAAATATTTTTTTACTCACTTGTATATATGGCTGTTACTAGGCAGATTTTGTAATCTGCCTAATTCCTGCAGTCTGCGGTGGTTCAACTTCCTGTTCTAAGACCCCAGTGCCTCCTGGGAAATGATGACACTCATTTTCCAGGAGTCTCTGGGCATTACTGTCCCTAAAAATCCCAGCATGCACCTCTCTAGGGAAATCCAGAAAGACACAGGAACCGGGCTTCTCATGCCCACAGCTAACATGGAAACGGCCACAAGATCGCTGAGCAGATATCAAGTAAGTGTTACACTGTTTTATGTACCGATTGTGTTTTTTTGATAATTGTAAAAGAATATTAAATGTAATGTATTGTGGATTTCAAAAAAATAAATAATATGCCCGGAATCCCGCTTTAAAGACCCTGCAAAGTACTGAAGAGTACCTGTTCATCTGCTAGAAATGCAATCAGCTCTTAAAAGGGTTGTATGCATTAAGGTGAAAAAACTTCTGTCACTCAGCAACCCCCCCGAGTCCCCGTTATACTTACCTGAGCCCTGTGTTTCCCACAACGGGAACGAGCACACCAGCTCAGGTCAGTGTCTCGTGTCCTGATTGGATAGATTGATAGCAGCACAGCCATTGGCTCCCGCTGCTGTCAATCAAATCCAGTGAAGTTTATTGAAGACCCTTTCTGGAGTAATACAGAGGGATCCCCATATCCTGCACCATCCTTGTCAGCCAAAACTGCCCCTTTATCCAACTTTACTGGCATTACGTGGCAGCCTCTCAGAAGAAGTCCTATTTGAGACTGCATGACAAATCTAGTAAAACAAATTTACAATAAATCCAGCAGGGTTCATGTGAACAGCCATTGTATTATACAGTATGTGCTGCACACATAAGTCACATGTGACCCTCGCTTTGCCCATGTGTGCAGAACTAGGAACAGCTGTGTGTAAGATTGGAGTTCTAAACGGAAGCATACACAAGGTGGCAATTCCAGGGAGACTCCATAGGTTCTGCCAGGCAGTGGGCACAGAGAGCACCCACATACCTGGAGTTGGCCAGTGAGGTTAGAGCACAGTTTGAAGAGCAAGTACAGAGGAAAAATAAAAATAATAAAAATAGCAGGAACATACATTCTGCATTACAAATTATATTTTTGGAAAAGAAATTGGCTTAAATATCACTTTAAGGCTAAATATCATTTCCATGGTTACTTTAACATTTTAGATTTTGTAGCCAATGTACATAATGTTAATAAATATACAAGTTATAGGAAAAACACATTTTTTTAAAATGTGCATAAGGCCGTAAAATTCGTTTTTACTCTGTTTCAGTTGTTAATTCCAGGGCAATTAAATCCTTATTAAAGTTTGTGTTAATTATAAACTCACACCCAGTAACTGAAACATAATTATGTTGAAACTGCCGGTCTCTAAAAACAGTTCATAAAATGTACATCTGCACCAGCAGCCCAAATAGGACACTTTCTTAGGTTAGGAGCTGCTCCATCTTCTGCTATCTTCATCCAGGTAGCATATGCCCTCTTATGCCAAGAAAAAGTTACTTCTTGGTTCTCTGTATTGGCAAGATTCCCAAAATGCAAGCTGATAGTAACCCACCATCCAGCTTTAATAAGCAGTTTAGTAACAGCAAGGAATGTAGATGTGGTTCCAGCCCTAAACCTGTTCTGCAACATAAATCCGTGCATGGTTAAAACAAGAACAAATAAAAAGAAACAGAGTTGTTTCTTTTTAATATCTGTATGCATTTATTTATTTACAAATATGCAGAAGTTTGTAAGCATGGCTGGGAACATTATGTATAAATTATTTAAAGTGGAACTGAATTCATAGCTCCCAACTGTCCCTGATTTTAAGGGAATGTCCCTGATTTGGAACAATGTCCCTCTGTCCCTCATTCCTCCTCATTTGTCCCTCATTTTGGTCTGATCTATATAGCTGTATATAAAATTCACATTTTATCTATTAAAACGTGTTTCATCTGATTTCTAAATGGCTGCATTTGTAAATTCCAAATGCCAATATAAAGGAATAGTAGCAAAAAAAGCACTTGTGGGTTTAACCAATCTTATTTGTTTTGTACAATTCTCCTTTAAGGGGGCATGGCATGGGGTGTGTCTTATGCCTGCATACTTTTGCTGATAGGTGTCCCTCATTCCCATCTCAAAAAGTTGGAAGGTATGTGAATTTACAACATAAGCACCCTTTCTGCCACCCCCTTAGCACTCTGAGAAAAACTGTAGATGAAAACTAAACCAAACAGGCAAACAAATAGTCTTCACTATTTTCTGCTGGTAGGGATGAGCTTCGAGTTCGAGTAGAACTCATGTTCGACTCGAACATTGCCTGTTCGCCGAACAGCGAACTATTTAAGGGGGGGTTCGCGGCAAGTTCGTGTGATTTTTAGAACCCTGTTAAAGTCTATGGGACTCGAACCTTTGAAATCTAAAGTGCTCAGGGGACATGTATCAATGCAAAAAAAAGTTTTAAAAACTGCAGTTTTTTTGGCAGCACTGATTTTAATAATTCATAGTGTATAGTATGCCTATACACATCATCCATTTATTTAAACAAAAATCTCCTAAAATAGGACAAATCCAAAACATAAGGAAGGCAGCAATAGAACAAATGGTGGCATTTGCAAAGCCTCAGTGCATACATAACAATTTTTTGGTAAATCTCCAAACTTGGGGACCTGAGAATTACAATAAAGGGAGCACCAGAAGATCATGGACTCCAAAAGATGGGGAGCAGCAGCAGAAGACATGTCTGTCCCCAGGCTGTGGTACTTCAACAGGCTGATATTTTTTGCCGACCAAACTGAACCAAGAACAACACTATCCACACTTCTCTCCCCATCAGCTGAGGCCATTTTTTTTCTTTGTCACTCCCATCACAATAATACAAAATCCAAAAAAAATTAAAGATACATGTTTTCGCCCATTTGTCGTTCCATTTTTGAAGCCAAACATAAAATTATCCCTAAAATGGATCTAAATGGTTAAAATTTTTAACCAAAAATAACAACCCATCAAAATATGTACCAAACCATTATGTTGGTGGCCAAATTAGTAGCCCCTAAAATCTGGGCTCTGAGTTGGCCACTGACCCCCATGCTGCTGGGGTGGTTGGGCTTGCTGGGGTGGGAAGGTTGGCTGTTGTGGGTAGGTTGGCTGTTGTGGGTAGGTTGGCTGTTGTGGGTAGGATGGCTGTTGTGGGTAGGTTGGCTGGTGTGGGTAGGCTGGGTGGGCTTGGTAACTTGTCTGGGTTTGGTAGGCTGGCTGTGGTTGGTAGGCCTGTTGTTGATTAGCTGGAGGTGTGTGATCTAAATCACAGACATGGGAATTAGGGGTTAGCTCCTGTTTCCTGGCCTTGCTAAGGAGCTGTACCATCATCCCCTCACACAGCTCCCTTTGATCTGCCTCTATTTCTCGGAGCTTGTTGGCAATGAAACAGCCAAACCCTTCTGCACTATCGGGTGCTGAGGTGATGACCGATGTGGCCCTACTTAGAAATTCAGCAGTGGCGTCATCTAGCTGTTGCCTCTTCTTGGCCCTTTTTCGAGGAGGGTTTAGTGTAGGGATTTGGCATTGTGTTGATAGGCTGCTGGGCCCAGCCTCTTCTTGGCTGCCAAGGTCCTGTGTGTGAAAAAGGAGCATCATTTCAGTTTTGTTGCCATCATAACAACACATTAACATCATAGTATATTTGAATGGCCAGTTGTTGAAAAATACTAGACCTGGGTAAAGCTGATCTCCTCCTCCTCCTCCTCCTCCTCCTCCTCTGTTGGTTCTGCCTCAGTATCTGTGGCCTCTGCTGATAGGGAGGGTAGTGTGGATAGATGTTTTCTTGGCTCAGTTTGGTCCTTTAAAAACATCAGGCTGTTGAAGTACCACAGTTTGGGTACATACACGTCATCTGCTGCAGCTCCCGATCTTTTCGATCCCTCGACCTTCTTTAGCTCTCTGAGAAAAGTGCTCCTCAGGCTCCCAATTTTAGCTTTAATTTGTGTTGCATTGACCCTGGGGTACATAGTCTTTGCTTCTGCCACCAATGTATCTATTGCTGCCTGTCTTTTATTTTTATCTGAATAATCTTTATGTTTCGACTGCCACAGACAGGTCTGCGATCTGTAGAGTTCGATAAAAGCACTGACGAATTGACGTGAATTTAGTTTTCCACCCTTAGGTTTTGGCATGTTTTTGATCAGATCTCTGCAATAAAGGTTACAATACAACCAATAAGTGCTTGCTTTGAGTTCCTAACATGCTTATACAATGTGTGTTTGGTTCTCTAAGCTAAATCATGCAGTAACCACTAGTGTCACAATGTATGCACCTACCTTCGTTCAGTGTATTCCTTTGCCTTAACGTGGAGTCGCAACAATGGATTCGTTCATGCGTGCGGGACCTCGACCGCTCGTTATTGATTTATATAGCCTACGCATGTGTGAAGCTCCGCTCTACGTGCGTCATGACGCTGGGGCGTGACCACATTCTTTTTTATTCCTGCGCCATTCTGTGAGGTACATGTGTGAGGGAGAAGATGATGGCGCAGTCAACGAATACAAACAGGCCCCGCAGTGGAGGAGTTATATTAAGCACAAGGCCACCCCCATGAGCAAGGGGGAGATGGTGGAGATGGTGCGCATCTTTGAGAAATACGATTACGATTGCAAAATGGAGAACTATGATAGACCCAACAGCCATAAAGACTGGGTTCTGGAGAAGGTCCTTGCAGTATTGGAAGAAGATTATGGGGTAAAACGAACAAAAGATCAAATCAGAAAACGATGGTCAGATTTGAAGCACAGAGAGCAAGATCATTTGGACTCCATTCACTGCACCATTATCAAAAAAAGTAAGTACATGTAATTATGTCAATATGTGTCTGTACATTAGAGATGGATTAAATTTAATGGTGATTTGTTATTGTGAGGGCTCCAGAAGAAGATAATGCAAGTTTTAATGTAGTTCATTATAATGTGAAAGTTGTTCTTTCTGTCTTGGCTACTTTTCTGTAATAAATAATATACTGTATTTTAATGTTTTCCACAGAAAAAAGGCAAAGAGAAAAACACCACAGGGGACAAAAGGAGGCTTCCATTGGACGGGCTCCAACAGGGGAGACAACATGCCCAAAATCACCCCCAAAACGTAAGGACAAAATTAGATAATTAGCATTTTCACAGCGACAGGGGTGTTTCTAGGTAGGACAAAGACCATGGGCTCAGGCCATATCTTAAGGGGTAAAATCAACTTTATGTTAGATGTGTGGCTCATCACTGACCATTAATGATGCATTTGAATGATAGACATGGGTAGAGGAGAGGCCCTGGGGATCAGAGTCACAGAGAGTCACGCCTGCTAGATTTCACATCATATATCCCATCTTGCCATTGCAAACAAGAGTGATGCGTGCCATCTGTCTGATTTTTTGAATGTGGCCACTAAAGAGATTTGTACCCACTTTTTAAATGACATCATACTCCTGTTCCATAACATTTTGTATATTATAATAATGCCTAGTGTAGTGCACTAGTCTCGAGCAAACTTTGTCACCAGGGCAAGGTTGGTATATATTTTAAAAGCAGCAAATGTGATTCTGGTAAGATAATGTCATTTAGGGGCGGCTTTATGGATGTTTTATTCTTTAATTTTAGAGGATCAGGAGTGTGGTCAGCACCAACCTTTGCAGGATAATGATGATAGTGCCGGACCCAGCAAAGAGCCACCAGTGGACAGCACATCCCCAGACACCAGATATGCTGAGGGTGAAGGAGTGCAAGAAATCCAAGATGACCCTTTGGAGGCTGTTGTTTGCCCCAGTAAGTTTTTTTAACATGTGCTTTCCACAATCAATACATGGTTACTGATTATATGTCCACTACAAACACGCCCACAACACACTAGCAAATTATGTAGTGCATTCAACATTTGAGCATGTAGAAGGGAGAGCTGGCAGTGTTGTTTAGGTAGCTGCACGTGAAGACACATGCATATGCACCTGGTCCAAGATTTTCGGAGTATATCTGTAGTGTGTACATTACCTAGTAGTGTAGCTGTATTTAGAAGATCAAGCATTTTGCAAGCACCAATTGAGTGTCTATGTTTAGGTAAGTATTTTCATAAAGTAGCCCTGATTAATAATGTATCCCTATGTTTTTTGCCTCAGTCACTTGACCATCAAACACATTCTAATTTATTATCTTCTTCCAAGGCCACCAACTACCAGGATGCACTATTGGTCGGATCAGTGCTGATATGCTGCAGGCAATGACAGAGCTTGAAAATCTAAAGGAGGCTGCCACTGGTGTTCAGAGACGAATCAGGGATTATTACGACCTGTTAGCTAAATTTTAGCTGTTTTTGTGACGTTGGTTTATAGTTTACATTTGTACCTACTGTTATTTAACTTTTCAGTGAACTTGATGCAACTAGACTTGTTAGCACAGGCTGAGTTTTGTTATTTGTTTAGAAATGGCACTAATTCACTTTGCAATACGCAGATGTTAGCAAATGTGACTTTTGAGGCTATTTCAATACTGTAATTTTTACAAAAATAATGTTTTGGTGTGATTTAAGTGTCTCAGCTGAGTTTTTATCTACTCCTCTTCTTCTGGTGCTTTCAAGAAACAGTATTACAATTTTGAAGGGCTATACCTGACCAATTTTGACATATGCACATCCCAAAAAAAAATATGTACCTATGGCAAAAGTGAAACATCTGGGAATGCACCAGGAGAAGGAGAGTGGAGAAAGACTGTGCTAAGGGGCATTTTGCATCAAACGCAGTTCCGTTCATTTTGGGGTGCATTTTTGTATGCGACAAGGATGCAGGCACAGTGTTTGACATGCACTCCATTAAGGTTCTGGTCGGCTCTAGCTCACAACATGGTAGTTCCGTTTCAGGTGCTAAGGATGACTGCATGTTGTGAGCTACAACCAACCAGAACCCCCGTAGCGCATGGAGAGCACTGTGCATGCATTTTTGACCCACAAAAAAAGCGCCACAGAATAAACAAAACTGCATCTGGTCATACATTGTGTGTGTATAATAATATTTTGGGCCGAGAATTCTGCCAAAAATGTTTGAATTTCTGCTGTAACCACTTGGCAAGGTATATTGCTCTGTTGGAAAAGATGCATGTTTATCGCCAAAATAATACCAACCGAATTATTGCGTTCTTCATGACCTACCACTGTTTTGCACTTTTGTAAAAGGAAAAAATGGCACATTGGATTGTGCTTGTTAAAAAAAATTATGTTTTTTCTAAAAAAGGTGTGGCTTCTTATTTATAAGATCAGTACTACCAGTATATTTTGAATTTAGGGTAAGAACATTGACAGTGTATTATTCGAAAAGGGGTGTAGCAGAGCCCTAAAACATAATAATACTCAACATAGATGTATTGAAGTTTAGAAAGGTGTATTTGCACGTCTGCTTGTTTCCCTAAAGTTTTGACAATTCTCACCAAAATTCTAAGGACATAAAAAAATTAAAACCCAACCACAGATAACAGTAGCTCAACATTTTAATTTTTAAGAGGAAAATAAACTAGATAGAACAAACTCTACAGGACATTTTGCTGCCAAGGCACTGCCCCTCTACCAACAAAGTAGTCCATATACTGCTCACGCACAAGACGTGCATTCTGGGAGGAGACAGCAGGTCGGGTAAGTTGCAGGGCTGGCATTACTGCGTCTTCAGCTGCCCGTCCACCTGAGGGGTCATCAGTATTGCCAGACCCAATGTAGTTGGTAGCATTCCTCCGTAGAAAATTATGGAGGATGCAGCAGCACAACACCACGTGGTTCAGCTTGTATTCTGCCAAGTGAATGGCAGTAAGAAATAGCCGAAAATGACTTGACATAATGCCAAAGGTGTTTTCAACCACCCTTCTGGCACGTGACAGTCTGTAGTTGTAGATCCGTTGCTCAGGGGTGAGGTTCCTCATCGGAAAGGGCTTCAACAGATGTTCCCCAAGAGCAAAGGCCTCATCTGCCACAAATACAAAGTTGAGGCCCTCCACGTTGTCCTGCGCAGGTGGCAAACTTAAGGTGCCATTAGTAAGACGCTGATAGAATTCGGTATGAGACATCACACCTCCATCAGAATGACGCCCATTCATACCAACATCAACATAAATAAACTCATAGTTTGCAGAAACTATAGCAAGAAGAACTATGCTGTTAAAGCCCTTGTAATTATAAAAATAAGAGCCAGAGGCCGGCGGAGGAACAATCCTGACATGTTTGCCATCAATGGCACCCCCACAATTGGGAAAATTCCACAGATTGGCAAACTGGGCCGCAACATCCTGCCATTCCTGAGGGTTGGAAGGAAACTGTGGAGTCAAACAAAGAACAATTAGTTACTACTTCAGCATAATAAATTGCAACCTATTTTTACACATACATTATAGGGGCAACATAACAAGGAAACAATTCAAGCAGTTTGTGGACTAAAAATTTGATATAATTCTCATTTATATGCTTCATGACTCCCTCTGGTGGCACATTCCAAAAATGTTAGGGAGATGAGGTTGAATGTTTAAAGTTTGGGGAGTGGTAAAAAAATCTCTCCTTTTCAATGTGACCAATATGGTGAACAAATGAAGGTTCATGTTTGTTGCAAGCCATTCTGATTTTTGGGCTTGGCACACCAGAGGCAACAGAATAACATACCATATACAAAAAAAACCACAAAAAAAATAATATCATTTTCTAAAAATGGGACAAATATGACAAGCAGAAAAGGGGTATAATGAAGATATGTTTAGCTAGAGTACACAGATATTTGGATCAGATGATTCACTATTTGGGAAGGGGAAGGTTAATAAACAGTTTGTGCACCCCAAAAAATGTACTCTGCCACTCTGCTGCCAGTTAAGGATAAACATTTTAAGATGCCCTAGTTTATAAGGGTTGTTAAGGGAAGGCCAATAACAAATTGGGGTCCCAGGGTAGCTTGCTAGGGAGGTAAGTGAAGGCAAATATCTATTTAGGGCAAGGAAAAGTAGTCAGCATGCCACCAAATAAAAATTATTTGAACAGATTCTAACAAGAATGGGACTGAACATTGTGGAAATGGATATAATGTGATATCAACTAAAATAACTTACCCAAATATAGTCCTTCTGCAGGACTTGAATAATGGCACAGCAAGTATCAGGAATTATGTGTCCCAGAGCCTGGGGAGAGATCCCAGTAGTAAATTTAATATCCTGGAGGCTTCTCCCTGTCGCCAAATAGCGCAAAGTGGCTATGAGCCGTTGCTCTGCAGGAATAGCAGGCCTCATACATGTGTCCTTCTTGGTGATATACGGAGACAGCAAATGTAAAAGACGCTGGAAGCAGGAATCTGACATCCTAAGATAGTTCCTAAAATCATTAGGATTGTTTTCCTGCAGCTCCCTGAGCAATGGCATATGGGAAAATTCTTCACGGCGAAGCAACCAATTTTTGGTCCAAACAGTCCTCCTCCTACTCCTGGACCTGGACCGAGCTTGAGCAATAGCCAGAACTCCTAGACCGTAAACAGCACGCTCTCTCGCAGGATCGCGCAACATCTCGGAATTTGGCGAACGGACACAAACGTTCTGAAACGCACGAAACTGGAAATGTGGAAAGCACTCACACGAAACATCAACTAACTATAGAGTAGCTGAAGGAACGCAACGGGTGACGTCGGAGAATTTCACTTCCTCTTTTAAATGCACGGCATTACGTTCAAACGTCACTACGTTCGTGTTGGTTGCCGGAAAAGTCCGAGTGTGTGTATGCTATGGGTGTGATCGGACAAATCAATTAGGACAAAAATCCAAGGGAAGTTTTGTTGGATGTCCGACCGTGTTTTCGGGGCTTTAGGCGTACACACGATCAAATCTATCTGCTGGAAACGGTCTGACAGACCGTTTCAGCAGAGAGATTCGATCGTGTGTACGGGCGGACAGACAGATTTTTCCAGCAGACACGCGCTCGCGGAAGTGTCCGTGCTCGCCGGATCTAGAAGACCCGGCGCATCACGGATCACGGTAAATTGCCACTGATAGCGGCCGTTTACCACGTGATCGCGCCGTCAAATGATGGCTCGATCACTTGTAAACACGCCGGTTCCTCCCTCTCCTCTCTGTACCGTTCGGTACAGTGTGAAAGGAGGGGGGGGGAGCGGGTGGCAGCAGCAACGCTGTGGCTGGATCTGTGACAAAAGCCCAGAGGCGATTCAGTTTGCATGTGCCGCGCTATATAAGTTTTCATTCATTCATTCATTCATTCAGATCCATCCATCCCAGCTCAGCCATCCCTGCCCCATACTGTGCAATACCCCAGTACTCTGCAATACCCCAGTACTCTGCACAATACTCTGCAATACCCCAGTACTCTGCAATACCCCAGTACCCTGCACAATACTCTGCAATACCCCAGTACTCTGCAATAGCCCAGTACCCTGCACAATACTCTGCAATACCCCAGTACTCTGCAATACCCCAGTACCCTGCAATACCCCAGTACCCTGCGCAATACTCTGCAATACCCCAATACCCTGCGCAATACTCTGCAATACCCCAATACCCTGCGCAATACTCTGCAATACCCCATTACCCTGCGCAATACTCTGCAATACCCTGCGCAATACTCTGCAATACCCCAATACTCTGCAATACCCTGCGCAATACTCTGCAATACCCCAATACCCTGCGCAATACTCTGCAATACCCCAATACCCTGCGCAATACTCTGCAATACCCCAATACTCTGCAATACCCCAATACCCTGCGCAATACTCTGCAATACCCCAATACTCTGCAATACCCTGAATGAATGAATGAATGAAAAACTTATATAGTGCGGCACATGCGAACTGAATCGCCTCTGGGCGCTTGTTGTTCCTGTCCCTGCGCAATACTCTGCAATACCCCAATACTCTGCAATACCCCAATATCCTGCGCAATACTCTGCAATACCCCAATACACTGCAATACCCAAATACTCTGCAATACCCATTTTTTAAAGCACCCCTGTCCTCGTGTGCTCGCATGCAGAAGCGAACGCATACGTAAGTCCCGCCCACATATGGAAACGGTGTTCAAGCTACACATGTGAGGTATCTCTGCGAACGTTAGAGCGAGAGCAATCATTTTGGCCCAAGACCTCCTCCGTAACTAAAAACATGTAACCAATAAAAGTAATTAAAGCGTCGCCTATGGGGATTTTTAAGTAGCAAAGTTTGGCGCCATTCCATTAATGTGCACAATTTTGAAGTGTGACATGTTGGGTATCTATTTACTCGGGCGTAACTTCATCTTTCACATTATGAAAACAAATTGGGCTACCAAAAGTTTTTTTTTAAGCACAAAACAGTTTTTTTTTTAAAACACGCGTTCAAAAAATGTCTGCGAAAATACCATGCAAGATAAAAAGTTGTAATGGCCGCCATTGTATTCTCTAGGGTCTTTGCTAAAAAAGCATATATAATGTTTTGGGGTTCTATGTAATTTTCTAGCAAATAAATGATGATTTTTACATGTAGGAGAGAAATGTCAGAATTGGTCTGGGTGCTCCAGAACGCCTGACGGCGTTCCCTGCATGTTGGGCCTCTGTATGTGGCCACTCTGTGTAAAAGTCTTACACATATCGCCATACTCGGGAGGAATAGCAGAATGTGTTTTGGGGTGTAATTTGTGGTATGCATATGCTGTGTGTGAGAAATAACCCGCTAATATGACAGAAACAAGATTTTTTTTTTTACAGAATTTTCAGTCGTTTTTCTTTTTATAGCGCAAAAAATAAAACACCCAGAGGTGATCAAATACCACCAAAAGAAAGCTCTATTTGTGTGAAAAAAAGGACAACAATTTCATATGGGTACAATGTTGTATGACTGAATAATTGTCATTCAAATTGTGAGAGCACCGAAAGCTGAAAATTGGTCTGGTCAGGAAGGGGGTTTAAGTGGTAAAGCATGCTTTAAAATCTGTCTGCTGGGAATCTGTCTGTCCGATATGTCTGCTGGTTAGTACGCTAACCAGCAGACATATCTGCTCGCACATACGTCGAGTGGATTCGCCGCATGCGCGGAAGTGTTTTACTTCCTGGTGCGGTGACGTGGCGGCGTCAACGTCATCGCCATGTCACCACGCTGTCTGCCGGCGGGGATTTTGGTTTGATCGTGTGTACAGTGATCAAACTAAAACAGCCCAGCAGACAAATCTGATCAAATCGGCCTTAGGCCTCGTACACACGAGGCAATTTATTTGTTCAAATCGGTCGGACCGACCGATTTGAACAAATCTGTCTCTTTGGATTTTGGTTTGCTCGCGTGTACACACGAGCAAACCAAAATGCCCGCCAGCAGACGGCGCGCTGACGTGTCGGTGACGTGTCGGTGACGTTGACGCCGCCACGTCACCGCACCAGGAAGTAAAACACTTCCGCGCATGCGCCGAATCCATTCGGCGCCGGTGCGAGACGACATGTCTGCTGGTAAGTGTACTAACCAGCAGACATGTCGGGCGGACGGGTTCCCACCCGATAGATTTCAAAGCATGCTTTGAAATCTGTCGGGTAGCCAAATCCGTCGGCTCGCCCGTACACACGATCGAATCTGTCTGCTGGGACGGTCTAGCAGACCGTTTCCAGCAGACAGATTTGATCGTGTGTACGCGGCCTTAGAGTTCTATACCTTTTTGACGCTATGCGTTCTTATGCCATGAATGTATCTGTATAAGTATAAACCCATCTCGTACATTGTGTTAGATGTACTGATCTCATATGCTGATACTGTCTTATGAAATTGTGTATACAAGTTTCTATCTATGCGTTTTTTACAAATAAATATTTATAGATATTTTACATTAACTACCTGTACCGCCAAAAGTCCAATTTATTAGTCCATCACTTTCCCTCCTCACTTATCTGTAGGCATGTGCAAAAGTGAAAAATTCGTTTCGTTTCGTTTCAATTCGTCATTTAATACATTTCGTTAAGTTAGGTTCGTTACATGTGTTGAATTAGTTTTCGGAATTCGTTCGTTTTCGACCGAATTTCAAAAAATCCGGTCGAAATCGAAAATATTTCAACCAGATTAGAAAACACATAGTCTCTTTTCGAATAGAATTTTTTTTGAATTAAATCCGAAAACATTTTTTTTTTTTTCGAATTCCGATCGAATTTAGTCCACGGGTATTCGATTCGGAATTCGAAAAAAAAAAATATTTTCGAATTTAATTCGAAAAAAATTCTATTCCAAAAGAGACTTCTAATCTGGTTGAAATATTTTCGATTTCGACCATTTTTTTTTGAAATTCGGTCGAAAACGAACGAATTCCGAAAACGGTCGAAATATTTCGCTAATATAGCAATTCGGGAATTCGTATGCATCCGAATGTCCGAATAATGGAAAATTTGTCCGAATTTCGATTCGGAACGAAACGAAATGCACATGCCTACTTATCTGTCCGTGCTCACACAGCACTGAGGTTGATGGCTCAGGACAGGTGGAGAGGGCATTGGCTCTGCGTGTCCCTCCAGAATGCACAAGTGACATTGTCGATGCCCGTTTCCTACTGCGCATGCAGGAGTCACGCGGTGCTTTGTGAATGGGCGGCTGCCTTCTGGGACACACGCAGGTCCCAGGAGACAGCGCTCCACATTTCCCATCTGTGACACGTCACAGGTCCCAGAAGATTGCCCGGCCATTCACAGCGCACATCGCTGCTTGCGCATGCTTATGGCGTGCGCCCACAGTTAGGTGCCGTTGAGAGGAGGGGGGAGAAGCGAAGCTTCGTGCACCCGCATCACTGGACCGTGGGTCTGATTATTAAAGGTCAGCAGCTACACTTTTTGTAGCTGCTGACTTTTAAATGGGTGGAACTCCGCTTTAAGATCATTTTCTGTGGGTGCTAGATCCTGCACAAGTTCTTGCTCTTCTAGGGAAAGCACTGGCTGACTGGCTGTTCCTCAACCATAGCTCTTCCTCACAGCTTTAGTCTTTTGCTGCTAACAGGCACCCAGAGCCTGTTCTGTTGTCTCCCAGTCCTCCCCAGGCACGGCAGCCCGGGGAGAAGAGTACCACAGTACCTGTGGGCCAGGGAGAGGGGGAGCGCAGTCTCTGGGGGTGGTCCAGTCGCAGCCATTTTGCCACCATGACGCAGGTGCTACGTAGAATTCCTTTAGCAGTATGTTTTGGAACATGAGAGAAAACTAGAGCACCTAGAGGAAAAACACACAAACCCCAAGAAGACAAACGCCAATACTGATTTCTAACACATAATAATTCATTCTAGTCAGCATCTACTTGTTTATTTTACCACACAGCCACGTAAGAGGTAAACTGATAATATATTGGTTATATTTATATATGATCTACGTTTGGCAAAGAACACAGTTTTCTTGGACAAGCTTAATTACTGGTGCAAGGATCACTTCCAACAAAAACAGGCACACTAAATATATCCCATGTGCCAAGTAAGAAAGGTCAAAGACTCAGAGAATGGTATACAGTTACCATGGTAAACCCAACCAAGTATGTCAGCCCAGGAAAATTGTGTTGCACACCCATTTTATTGCTTAAAGGACCATTACAGTTAATATATACACAGTATGACTAAACATGCGTATGGCAAGCGGTAGTAAATTATCATAACTCTTGTTGTGCTTTTTGGTTTTACTGTTAAAATATTTAAATACTCACTATTGAAAACGTTATTTTCACCTGGTGATCTGGCCAGTAAGCGTGTTATTTTGCATCTTTCTTTAACAAACCAAACTGCCCAACAAAAGTGTCAGTTAGAGGGACGAGACAAGCCATTTACCACTGACAGTGGTGCTGCCATAATGTCGCAGTCACGAAAAAAATCGCTGATCGCCGCCATTAGTAGTAAAAAAAAATATTAATAAAAATGCAATAAAACTATCCCCTATTTTGTAAACACTATAAATTTTGCGCAAAACAATCGATAAACGCTTATTGTGTTTTTTTTTACCAAAAATATGTAGAAGAATACGTATCGGCCTAAACTGAGGAAAAAAAATGTTTATTTATATATTTTTGGGGATATTTATTATAGCTAAAAGTAAAAAATATTGCATTTTTTTTTTCAAAATTGTCGCTCTATTTTTTGTTTATAGCCCAAAAACTAAAAACTGCAGAGGTGATCAAATACCACCAAAAGAAAACTCTATTTGTGGGGAAAAAAAAAGGACGCCAATTTTGTTTGAGAGCCATGTCGCACGACCGCGCAATTGTCAGTTAAAGCGACGCAGTGCCGAATCGCAAAAAGGGGCCTGGTCCTTTACCTGCATATTGGTCCGGGCCTTAAGTGGTTAATAATATGTAATCATACATTAATAAATAATAATTAGGGGAGCTGTGGTGGCACTGCGTTGACAAGCCATTCACCTCTGCAGCCAAGGGTTCGGATCCCGGTCTCGGCTACATGTGAATTGAGTTTGGTGGTCTCAGCCCGGCTCCCGGTGGGTGTGCTATGCAAGGTACGCCTGTGCTTAGTACGCCCACCCCCCCCCAAAAACCACCACACTTGCACGCACACGAAATTGGTTTAAAACACACGCACTTTGGCCATGCGGTCTCTTAAAAATAAAGAGAGGCGAAGGACCTACGGGGCTGGCTGGGTGGGCTAGGCCCCCTCACTCCCTCATAGGGGGAGTCCCTCTGCCCCATTGGGGTCCGTTGGGCCCCCAGTTGGGCTCCCAAGAGGAGCAGGTAGGGCGGGGTGAGTGGGAGGCCCCCCTTCACACCCGCCATTGCCACCAGGGGCATGGAGAAGGATGGCGAATGCCTCCGGGGGGAGGGTCTGCCTACTCCCAACTCCTGCAGTCCGGCTCCTCTCTCTCTCGAGTTCACGCACAAAAAATACACTTTAAAAAAATAAAAAAATAAAAAATAAATAAATAAATAAATAAATAATAATTAACCTCTAACCTCTAAATATTAAATACATCATTATTATTATTATTATTATTATTATTAATAATAGTAATATAATACACCCAAACTCAAACAAAAAAATACATTAATAATAATAATAATAATAATAATACATTTTGTGTTAGGGTGTTTAGTTATTTATTATCACTTTTTTTTAAGGGGTAAGGGTTAAAGTTAAAGGTAAATTATTTATTGTTACCTAGTAATAATTTATTAAATGTATTTCTTTTTTATTTATGATTTTTTTTCTTTTAATCTTGATCTTTATTGAATATCGTTTTTATTTATGATTTTTTTTATTTGTGTATTTATTTTACACTTGTCTATTCATTTATTATCATTCATATAATAATAAATAAAATAAAAATAAATAACCTTAAAGGGTCACTAAAGGAAATTTTTTGCTAAATAGCTTCCCTTACCCTAATGCAGTCCTGGTTTCATGCCCTCATTGTTCATTTTTGCTGTAATCCTTCTCTGTTCTGCACACTTCCTGGTTGTCTGTTTCCTTATGGAAAAGTACTGGGAGCTTCTCTCTGTGGTCTCTAATCAAGAACGTGTGGTTACTGTGTGTCGAAAACCCCTCAGAACCACTCAGTTTCATTTTAAAAACAAACACTGCCCTGTATTGGCTCTGTGTCTCTGTCCTTCACAGAAGCATGAAACTAGATGAAAGTACCGATACTTTTTTTCATGTACTCGCCGATACCGAATACCGATACTTTTTTTAAATGTCATGTGACAGTTTTCAAACCACAATACAGACTAAGGATATTTTCTTTAGAAATATGAAAAACTCTAACTCAAGACATTATAAAAGAATAAAAATGAATAAAAATGTTTTATTTGCTTGTCACGCAGTAGTAAAAAACTCAAAGAATTTTCACAGAACATGTTGATAAATACAAAAAAAGTATTCTATTTAGGTATCGGGAGCATTTGGGCGAGTACAAGTACTCCCGCAAATACTTGGTATCGGTCTCGATACCGATGCCGATACTAGTATCTGGACAACCCTATAAATTACAAAAGCCAATATAAAGGAAAAGTAACGGTAAAAACAGCACTTGTGGGTTTAACCAATCTTATTTTTAATACGATTCTCCTTTAAGGGGGTGTGGCAAGAGGGGCGTGTCCTATGTCTGCATACTTTTGGTGATAGGTGTCCCTTATACTCATCTCAGAAAGTTGGGAGGTACGCTTACCCCAATGAAAAAACATTATAAAAAAAGAAATATTATAATAAAAGAAGAAATAAAAGCTAATGGAAAAAGCGAAAAATCTGAAATACCTAGCAACAAATGATGCAACAGACAATAGTTTTCCCTTTTGGTTAATAAAAAAAATCGCAAGTCGCTAACAAACAAAGCTGGAAAAATCACTCAAAGAGGCTACGTTCAAATGTTATTGCAGCCTCAGATTTACCAAAACCATATAATATGCGGTCAAACCTTAACCACTTCCCGCCCGGCCAATAACAGATTTACGGCCGGGAAGTGGTTATGAAATCGTGACTGGCCGTTCTCAAACGGCTAGCACGATTTCAATGCCGCGCGCGCCCGTGGGGGCGCGCAGCGCGGCGATCGGTGATGCGGGGTGTCAGTCTGACACCCTGCACCTCCGATCTCGGTAACGAGTCTCCGGCGGAGCCTCGTTACCACGTGATCAGCCGTGTCCAATCACGGCTGATCACGATGTAAACAGGAAGAGCCGCCGACGGCTCTTCCTCACTCGCGTCTGACAGACGCGTGTAGAGGAGAGCCGATCAGCGGCTCTCCTGACAGGGGGGGTTCGCGCTGATTGTTTATCAGCGCAGCCCCCCCTCGGATCGCCACAATAGACTACCAGGGTACTAAAAAAAAAAAAAAAAAAAAGAACAAAAAAAAAAGGAAAAAAAAAAAGAAGGGGGGCAGTAAAAAAATAAATGATGCCAATCAGTGCCCACACATGGGCACTGATTGGCAACATTGATCCATCAGTGCCACCCCTCAGTGATTGTCAGTGCCAATCCATGCCCAGTGCCCACCTATCAGTGCCCACCTGTGCCACCTATCAGTGCCCACCTGTGCCGCCTATGAGTGCCCACCTGTGCCGCCTATGAGTGCCCATCTGTGCCGCCTATGAGTGCCCATCTGTGCCGCCTATGAGTGCCCAGTGCCGCCCATGAGTGCCCATCAGTGCCGCCCATGAGTGCCCATCAGTGCCGCCCATGAGTGCCCATCAGTGCCCCATACCAGCGCCGCCTATCAGTGCCCATCAGTGCTACCTAATTGGCGCCCATCAGAACTACCTCATCAGTGCCCATCAGTGCCACCTCATCGGTGCCCATCAGTGCCACCATATCAGTGCCGTAATTGAAAGAGTAAACATACTCATTTACAAAAAAATTAACAGAAAAAAATAAAAACTTTATTTTTTTTTCAAAATCTTCGCTCTATTTTTAGTTGTTGCGCAAAAAAAAAAATCGCAGAGGTGATCAAATACCACCAAAAGAAAGCTCTATTTGTGGGGAAAAAAGGACGCCAATTTTGTTTGGGTGCAGTGTAGCATGACCGCGCAATTGTCATTCAAATTGCGACAGTGCTGAAAGCTGAAAATTGGCTTGGGCGGGAAGGTGCGTAAGTGCCTGGTATGGAAGTGGTTAAAGCCCCGCACACACGATCGGAATTTCTGACCGTGTGTATGCCCCATCGGAAATTCCGATGAATTCCATCGGAGTTTACATAGAGGACACATTCTCTTTTGCTCCGGAATTCCGATGTGAATTTGGTCGGACAAAGGTCCGATCGTGTGTATAAGAGTTTCAATCTTTCTTTTCGTTCTTCTCAAGACCTCCTGCACTCTAGTTCTCTCATCACCTGCTCCCATGCTTGTCTCCAGGACTTTTCCAGAGCCTCTTCAACCCTATGGAACTCGTTACCCCAATCTGTCAGTCTATCTCCTTCTTTATAGGCTTTTAGAGGATCCCTGAAAACCCTACTCTTCTGAGAAGCCTATTCTACCCACATCTAACAACTGTATTTTCATTTTTGTCCATCTGATCATCCCCCCACAGCTACTACCCTTTGTTCCACTTGACCCTCCATTCTAGATTGTAAGCTCCAACGAGCAGGGCCCTCTGATCCTTCCTGTATTGAATTGTATTGTGACTGTACTGTCTTCCCTGATGTAAAGCGCTGCGCAAACTGTTGGTGCCATATAAATCCTGTATAATAATAATAATAATTTGTATGCAATCAAGCAGGCCCTTGTACTACATGGTTTTGGTAAATCTGAAGACAAAAATCAAATAGTGTGTATGGGGCTTAAGCAGCTACAGAAACAGACCTTTGTTTTTGTCTTTTTGGATAAAGGTCTTAGGCCCCGTACACACGAGCAAATAGATCTGTTCAAATCGGTCGGACAGACCGATTTGAACAGATCTGTCTGCTGGGATGTATTGGTTTGATCGTGTACACACGATCAAACCAAAATCCCCGCCGGCAGACAGCGCGCTGACGTGTCGGTGACGTGGTGGTGACGTTGAAGCCGCCACATCACCACACCAGGAAGTAAAACACTTCCGCGCATGCGTCGAATGGATTCAACGCATGTGCGAGCAGATATGTCTGCTGGTTAGCGTACTAACCAGCAGACATATCGGTCCGACGGGTTTCCAGACGACAGATTTCAAAGCATGCTTTGAAATCTGTCGGCTGGCCAAATCCATCTGTTTGCCTGTACACACGATCGAATCTGTCTGCTGGGACGGTCTGGCAGACCGTTTCCAGCAGACAGATTTGATCGTGTGTACGCAACCTTATACAAATGAAAAAAAGCTGACCGTTGTGCGCACCGATGTCAGTTTTAAATAGTTTGTCTCAACCTTCCAACTGCCACTTTTGCTGTACAGCTAGGAAGTAAAAAATAAAGTTTTGAAGAGATATAGAAAAAGAAAGACTGCAGTATTAATACTAATAACAGACCGCATCATATAGATCATGTTAGTAGCATTTTAGGAAGATGCAGTAATTGATAAGAGGAAAAGTGGAGGGCATGTGGAGTTTCCCCTATGTCATAAGACATGGCAATCCTTTAGGAGGTGTGAGTGGTATAGGACACATCACGGTGTGATTGTTTTGGGAATAGCTGGGAAGGGTTTTCAGTGACAGAGGAGGAGCATGTCCCTAGGACTGAACTAGCTGTGTGCTGAGCTAGTCACCTCCCTGGTCTCATACACAGTCAGTGTGTCTCCTTCTAGATCTGCATGAACAAGGCAAGAGACCTTCTGAAGTGTAGAGTCCTGGTGTGGCAGGAGCTCTGTGCCTGCCTGCCCTTCATACCCCATGTGTGCTGGCTGGGCACACATTGATGGACGCCCTGAATGTCACCGAGCACCTGCTGCTGCTGGCCCTTGTGTGTGGTAAGGAGCATTTTCTGCATTGATCTCTGCTTTACTAACTGCAGCTGGGTTCTGTAAATCCACCTAAAGTAATAGCAGTAAATGTAATATTAGCACAGATCAGGTGACATTCACAGCTTGTGTTTCACAAGGCTTACAGGAGGTGACAGGCTATTATGTCAAATTATAAAGTCTGCATGTGTTTTCATTTAGAGCGTATACTGTGTGTGTGTGTGTGTGTATATCTCAAACAATGACAACAAAGTTGCAGCAGTCTTTATTGTGCTGAAACATTTTTGTTATTGTTATTATTGTTTGCTATATATTTGGGATCCTGGACTAAATCCTGGTTGATGGCACCAAAGTGGTGAGATAAAGGAGTAAGGTACACCTGTTGGTTGGTTCATTATATATATATATATATATATATATATATACTGTATATAGTATATACATTTCATTTTGTTTAATTGATAAAGAACATGGTTATTTAAAAACTGTTGCTAACCAGGAAAATGTGATTTGTATACCTGGGCTTAGATTTACAAGTAAAACAGCAATTTAAAAAGATTTATGGACTACACATCCTTTTTATCCGTTATATGTTTGCAGCGAGTATAGAGCCGGCTTCATGTAGTGGTCTTCTCCTTGGATTCAGATTACAAGAATAACTCACTCTTCAGTAAATATATACACTATATTACCAAAAGTATTAGGACGCCTGTCTTTACACGCACATGCACTTGAACCACTTCAGCCCCGGACCATTTTGCTGGTCAAAGACCAGGCCGCTTTTTGCGATTCAGCACTGCGTCGCTTTAACTGCCGATTATGTGGTCGTGCAACGTGGCTCCCAAACAAAATTTACGTCCTTTTTTCCCCACAAATAGAGATTTCTTTTGGTGGTATTTGATCACCTCTGCGGTTTTTATTTTTTGCGCTATAAACAAAAGTAGAGAGACAATTTTGAAAAAAAATCTATGGGCCAGATCCACAAAACTTTTACGCCGCCGTAATTTCAAATCTGCGCTGGCGTATCTTTACGCCGATTCTCAAAGGCAGATACGTCTAAAAAATAGGCTTCCTCCGCCGACGTAACTTGCCTGGCTGCTAGGGGCGCTTCCATCGTTTTACGCGTCGAATATGCAAATGAGCTAGATACGCCGATTCACGAATGTACTTGCGGCTGGCGCATTTTTTTTTTACGTCGTTTGCATAAGCATATGTCCGGCGTAAAGGTACCCCTGATATATGGAGGCGTACGCAATGTTAAGTATGGATGTCGGAACAGTGTCTAATTTTTCATGTTTTACGTCGTTTGCGTAACTCGTCCTTGAATGGGGCTGGGCGTAAATTACGTTCACGTCGAAACCAATGAGGTCTCAGTGGCATAATTTGGAGCATGCGCACTGGGATACGTTCACGGACGGCGCATGCGCCGTTAGTAAAAACGTAATTTACGTGGGGTCACACTTAATTTAAATAAAACACGCCCACATCAAACACATTTGAATTAGGCGGGCTTACGCTGGCCCATTTACGCTACGCCGCCGTAACTTAGGACGCAAGTGCTTTGTGAATACGGCTCTTGCCTCTCTAAGTTGCGGCGGCGTAGCGTAAAGAAGATACGCTACGCCCGCACAAAGATACACCGATCTTTGTGGATCTGGCACTATATTTTTAACTTTTTGCTATAATAAATATCCCCCCAAAAATATATAAAAAAACTTTTTTTTTCCTCAGTTTAGGCCGATACGTATTCTTCTACATATTTTTGGTAAAAAAAAACCCGCAATAAGCATTTGTTGATCAGTTTGCGCAAAAGTTATAGCAGCTACAAAATAGGGGATTGTTTCATGGCATTTTTATTAATAATTTTTTTTTTTTACTAGTAATGGTGGCCATCAGCGATTTTTATTGTGACTGCGACTTTATGGTGGACACATTGGACACTTTTGACACATTTTTGGGACCATTGTAATTTTTACAGCGAGCAGTGCTATAAAAATGCACTGTTAACTGTAAAAATTGAACTGTCAGTGAATGGGTTAACCACTTGGTGGCACTGCAGGGATTAAGTCAGTACTAGGGAGTGATTCTTACTGTTAGGGGGCATGGCTACACGTGCACAGAGTCCTGACCTCAACCCGATAGAACACCTTTTGGATGAATTAGAGCAAAGACTGCGAGCTGCGAGCCAGGACACTCTTGTCTACATCAGTATGCTGCCGTGATATTAATCATTCTGACCTCTTGCGCATATTTTACTTGTTGTACTTGTCTACATCAGTGCCTCATCTCCCATACTGGGTGGATGTCATATGACCTCCTCGGCTTTCCACCGCTACTGTGGGCCCCCAGGGGCCCGCAGAGCAGCGATCGGGGATCCGTTGTGTCCCTCGGACACAGTCGTCCCCCTATGGGGGTAGTGAAGTGGCGGTGCAGCAGCGGCGGAGCTTTTAATTTGAAAAACCATATCCCAAATGCAGAGCTACAGCAGCAGCGTGCATGGCGCCCCTGCGCCCCCAGGGGCGCGCAGCACGTCGTTAGGGGATACGGTGTGTCCCTCGTGACACAGCCGATCCCCAATGGGCTGAATGTTGCGGCAGGCAGCGGAGATTCCGGTATTACTTAACGGATTTGATGATGCAGAGTGCGCAGCGAGGTGCACGGCGTCCGCACGCCACCGGGGGGGCGCACATCGCGGTGATCAGGGCTGAGGCTTTTCCCTTGGATATAGCCCAGCCCCGATAAGGGTAAAGAGCCAATTTCATTGGCTCTTTACCATGTGACTGGCTGTGTCCAATCACAGCCAGTCACTAAAAGTAAACAAAAACACACCATTGTGTGTAATTTACTGTTGCTGGGTTCTCCTCTTCACACACTGATCCAGTGTGAGGAGGAGATCAGCTAACAGTGTATTACACATATGTTACACACTACATATGTATTATTGTGCCCAGATTGACCCCCCTGAATAAAGAGTACCTGCCAGAGTACCAGCCACAAGAGTACCCACCACCTCACCAGAGTACCCGCCACCAGAGCACCTGCCACCACACCAGAGTACCCGCCACCAGAGTACCCACCACCAGAGTACCCACCACCAGAGTACCCGCCACCTCACCAGAGTACTTGCCACCAGAGTACCCGCCACCTCACCAGAGTACCTGCCACCTCACCAGAGTACCCGCCATCTTACCAGAGTACCCGCCATCTCACCAGAGTACCCGCCACCAGAGTACCCATCATCTCACCAGAGTACCTGCCACCAGAGTACCCGCCACCTCACCAGAGTACTTGCTACCAGAGTACCCGCCACCAGAGTACCTGCCACCTCACCAGAATACCTGCCACCAGAGTACCCGCCATCTTACCAGAGTACCCGCCACCTCACCAGAGTACCCGCCACCAGAGTACCCGTCATCTCACCAGAGTACCCACCACCAGAGTACCCACCACCAGAGTACCCACCATCTCACCAGAGTACTTGCCACCAGAGTACCTGCCACCAGAGTACCTGCCACCTCACCAGAGTACCCGCCATCTTACCAGAGTACCCGCCATCTCACCAGAGTACCCGCCACCAGTGTACCCGTCATCTCACCAGAGTACCTGCCACCAGAGTACCCGCCAACTCACCAGAGTACTTGCTACCAGAGTACCCGCCACCAGAGTACCTGCCACCTCACCAGAGTACCTGCCACCAGAGTACCCGCCATCTTACCCGAGTACCCGCCACCTCACCAGAGTACCCGCCACCAGAGTACCCGTCATCTCACCAGAGTACCCGCCACCAGAGTACCTGCCACCTCACCAGAGTACCTGCCACCTCACCAGAGTAACCTCCACCTTACCAGAGTACCTTCCACCTCACCACAGTACCCTCCACCAGAGTACCTGCCACCTCACCACCTGCCACCAGAGTAACTGCCACCAGAGTACCTGACACCTCACCACCTGCCACCAGAGTACCTGCCAGAAAACAGTACCTGTTTGAGAAATTAGATGTGCAATTTATGCTCGTAGAAAGCCTGACCGTGCTACTTGAATGTTAGACCTCTATATGTGATCAGGTTGTGTAAAAGTCTCACACATGTGGTATCACTACAGGGAGTGCAGAATTATTAGGCAAGTTGTATTTTTGAGGATTAATTTTATTATTGAACACCAACCATGTTCTCAATGAACCCAAAAAACTCATTAATATCAAAGCTGAATATTTTTGGAAGTAGTTTTTAGTTTGTTTTTAGTTTTAGCTATTTTAGGGGGATATCTGTGTGTGCAGGTGACTATTACTGTGCATAATTATTAGGCAACTTAACAAAAAAAAATATATACCCATTTCAATTATTATTTTTTACCAGTGAAACCAATATAACATCTCAACATTCACAAATATACATTTCTGACATTCAAAAACAAAACAAAAACAAATCAGTGACCAATATAGCCACCTTTCTTTGCAAGGACACTCATGCAGCCTGCCATCCATGGATTCTGTCAGTGTTTTGATCTGTTCACCATCAACATTGCGTGCAGCAGCAACCACAGCCTCCCAGACACTGTTCAGAGAGGTGTACTGTTTTCCCTCCTTGTAAATCTCACATTTGATGATGGACCACAGGTTCTCAATGGGGTTCAGATCAGGTGAACAAGGAGGCCATGTCATTAGTTTTTCTTCTTTTATACCCTTTCTTGCCAGCCACGCTGTGGAGTACTTGGACGCGTGTGATGGAGCATTGTCGGCGGCCAGTCCACCCCATCCCCCCCACGCCATCGTGTGCCCGAGCCACTGGGTGGTGAAGAGGTTGTGGAGGAGAGTGGCCACACCACACCTGCCGAGGTGGTTGTGGAGGAGCCTGCTGTGGCAGAGCAGGACTTTTCATTAGTTTTGTCGGTCTCCTCCCCTTCTCCTGGGCCGTCTGTTATCCCCTCCCCCATCCTTGGAAGCCCCTCAAGGGCGACTCCCTCCCCCCGGGGACAACCATCTTATGGCCCCAGGAAGGCCACCCAGAAGACCAGGGGGGTGTCGGATGATGTCCAGGACCAGTTGGCGAGGGATCACGCCAGGCAGACTGAACAAATGGGGGCCATAGTAGGCCATTTGGAGAAAGTGGCTGACAGCCTGGGCTCCGTTGCCAACATCAGCAACGCAGTGCAGGATGTCAGCTGCAACTGCGCTGCAGTGGTCACCAGTTTGGGGGAGGTGCAGGGGGATATTACACAACTCACTGCAGCCGTCCAGGCCAACACTGCTGCCATCCAGGGTAACAGTGCTGCCATCCGGGACCAGGGGAGGCTGAGTCGGCGGGCCCAGCATTACCAGGTCACCCGTCAGCTCCGGATGCAGGCCCAGACAAACTCTTACCTCGGCCGGATAGCCAGGGCCTTGGAGAACATGCAGGCCACACCTGCCA
The DNA here is from genome assembly GCA_029574335.1 of Rana kukunoris. Lineage (NCBI taxonomy): Eukaryota > Metazoa > Chordata > Amphibia > Anura > Ranidae > Rana > Rana kukunoris. The sequence continues at coordinate 501,627,403 of CM056049.1, read as the reverse complement.
GGAGTGGCCCACATGGGGTTTAGCCACCTCCAGATGCCCCCCCACCCCCACCCACTCCATCCAGACAGCTGAGGAGCCAGAGAGGTGCGGCAAGAAGAAGCCCCCGGCATCCCAGATGAGGTTTTTTTTTGGGGGGGTTTATCTGATTTTTTTGGACATACTCAGGTCATGAGTTTTTGTTTATTTTGTATTATTATTTTTATACTCAGGTCATGAGTTTTTGTTTATTTTGTATTATTATTTTTATACTCAGGTCATGAGTTTTTTTTTAATTATTTTCTCAGGTTATGAGATTTTGTATTTCTTTTTTTACTGCACACGGTCAGGAGTGCAGGGGACAGTGTGAATGGTGTGTGAATGTGAGAGGGTGGCACTCCTGACAGTAAGGGGTGTCACCCTCGGCCGTGGTGGTGAAGTTAACCCCACGGCTGAATGAATGACGTGTGAAAGGTGTATGAATGGACAGTGACATCATTGGGGCCTTGACGCTGGCGTTACTGCTCCCAACTCCTACATGCTGGACTTGGGCTAATCCAATGCGATGTGGATGTGGTGTGTGTGATCTAGTGACATCAGTGGTGTACACGCGTGCACTGTCTGTGTGATTAATGTTTTGGTTTAGTGTCCAAAGATGCCTACGGCGAGGACCCTCCTGACTGCTCTTCCATCAGCAGACTGGGTGTCCTCTGGCAGGTAGGGACTGTGTGGGTCGGGGGTCAGGTCATCACGCATTTCAATCTGCAGGCCTTTTCTCATAGCAAAGTTGTGCAGAATGCAACATGCACCGATGATCTGACACACAAAGGTAGGGGAATACAATAGGGTCCCCCCGGACTTATCCAGGCATCGGAAACGGGACTTCAGGAGCCCAAATGTTTGCTCCACCACTGCACGGGTTTTGATGTGTGCTTCATTGTATTTTCTCTCTCCTCTGGTTTGGGGGTTCCGGAAAGGAGTCATTAGATGGGGTCCCAGTGCATATGCAGAGTCACCTGTAAGGTAAAAGACAGGAGAATGTTAGTCATGCATGTGCGACTTCTGTTGTGCATCACGGGAGGGGATAGTCATGCCTGACTCCCATGTCACTCACCAACCAGCCAGCTGTCCCCATACATGTTCTGGTTAAATTCTGCTGGGATGGGGCTCTGATTGTATATGAAGCTGTCATGGCTGGACCCGGGGTGTTTGGCACGGACGTGCCATATGAGGCATTGGGCATCGGCTATCACCTGTACGTTGATGGAATGCCAATGCTTCCGATTGCGGTATATGTGCTCTGTGGCACTGGGGGGCTGTAGGGCCACATGTGTGCAATCAATGGCCCCCACAGTGCGTGGGAATCTGGCAATGTTGTAGAAATCTGTCATTGCCTTCTGCCGCAGCTCCTCAGTGGTGGGTCTGATGAACTGGTTGGACATGCGTCTGAGGATTGCAGGGACAACCTGGTGCACACATCTGCTCATGGAGGACTGTGACATCCCAGCCACCACTCCACTTGTACGCTGGAATGATCCAGTTGCAAGGAAATGAAGTGTTGCCAGGACCTTCACCAGTGGCTGCACTGCTTGTGAGCGGTGTGTCTTGCTGGTGATGTCATCCTGCAGGGTTGTGGTTAGTTCAAGTATTGCATCTGGGCTGAATCTGAAGAGGCGATACACCTCCTCATCCCCCATGCCAAAGAGGCTCATACGTGTGCGGTATATCCTCTCACGTGCCCGCCTCCTTCGTTCCGGGGGACCCATCAGTAGTTCTAGGACCACAATTGCCCCTGGCATGTTGGCACACAGAGGTGTTGTCCTTGCAAGTGGGGGTGCTCAGCTAGCTCCTATCGTCGGTAACGCTGCTGTAGCTGCTCTCCTGCTGACCTGTGGCCATCTGGAGTAAAGATAAAGCAGCTTTTTGTAGAAATAACTTTGCGCCGGACGGACGAGATACGCGCGGCGCATGTAGCCAGCGTATGGTGCTAATCCGTTCGTGAATTGGGAAAAAACCCTCATTTGCATATTTGCAGGGGAAATCAATAGGCGCGACTGATGCGCCCAGCGAAATTAAGCGCTGACGATACTCTGGCGTCGGAACGTTCCGCCGATCGCAAATGACCCGTTATTGGGCGCATCTAGTTTGGTGGGTACGGGCACATAGAAACGACGGCGCATCATCACAGTTATGCGGCGCATATCGAAATACTCCAGCGCAAGTGTTCCTGAATCTGGCCCTATAACTTTCACAGAGACCAAAAAATATAGGGCCAGATTCCCAGAGCCGTAACTCCTGTCTAACTGGTGTTAGACCGGAGTACTTTCTAATTACGCGCGTTTTTTCACTAGTTTAAATACTCAAACCATGAAAAGACGGCTTTGCGCTTCAACCCGACTGGCTTACGTGTTCGTACGCCTTCGGATCTACGTTGCAATAAAATTGCGGCCGCTGGGTGGACTTCCCGTTGTTTACCGCGTCGGGGTAGGCAAATTAGCTTTTGCCGTCGATCCCCGAAATTACGATCTTCAATCGCAATCTCTTACGGCATCTTTAGTCATCTTTTCGCTGCGTAATGTTATACCAGCTTTTAGCTGGTCTAATATTAGACAGCCCATGTTAAGTATGGCCGTCGTTCCCGCATCGAATTTCAACGTTTTCCGACGTCTTTTATTATTTTTTACGTAGATCGTCAGGGAATAGGAATGTCCGTAAAACGACGCTACTCCAAAAAAAATGACGTAACGACGTTATTTCGCGCAATGCACAGTGGGAAATTTCTGAACGGAGCATGCGCAGTTCGATCGCCGCGGGGACGCGCCTAATTTAAATGCTTCACGCCCCCTAATCGCGTATTTCGATTACGCGGCGAGAAATAGACTACGCCGCCGTATCGTACGGGCAAAAATCGACCAGAATTCGTTGTAGAGCTTGGTAAAATACGGCTGCGTAGCGTATCTTGGATACGCTGCGCAAATGTACGTGTACCTGAATTTGGCCCATACTTTTTTGGGTTATTTTTACTATAGATATGTAGCAGTATACATTTTGGCCCAAATTTATGAAGAAAAATTACTTATTTGCAAAATTTTACATTAGAAACTAATGTCTCTCTTTTTTTGCTTATATTGTGATTAACCACTTAAGGACCCCCGCACGCACATATACGGCCACAACATGGCTCGTACAGGCACAAGGGCGTAAATTTACATCCCCGCCTTTGTGCGGTTCGGGGGTCCCATCGGGACCCCCTCCGCTGCGTGCGGGGGTCCCCCTGGCTCCGGGAGCGATCCGGGACGAGCGGGCGGATGTCAGTGTTTACCCGCCCCCCCGCGATCGCTCCCAGCCAATGCGCGCGCTTCCCCTTTGTGTCACTTCCTCCTCCTGTGTAAACACAGGAAGGGGGAAGTGATGTAATCTCCCATCGCAGCGGTATTTCCAACCAATGGGAGAAACACCTCACAGTAAGTGTGCACCAACACTACACTGACATACACTCACATAGGCATACTTAACATTTAGTGTCAGTGTGACAGGCAGTGTAAAATCAGTTAGTGTTAGGTTCAGGATAGCCCCCCCACCCCCCTAATAAAGTTTTAACCCCCTGATCACCGCCCTAGTTAACCCTTTCACTCCCTATTGCCAGCATCACTAAGCGATCATTTTTCTGATCGCTGTATTAGTGTCGCTGCTGCCGCTAGGTAGCTATTTTTTTTTATCACAATTTTTTTTTTTTACTAAAGACATGTGGCTAAATACATTTTGGCCTAAATGTTTGACTAAAATTTAGTTTATTTGATTTTTTTTTAACAAAAAGTAAAAAATTGTGTTTTTTTTTCAAAAATGTCACTCTATTTTTGTATATAGCGCAAAAAATTAAAATCGCAGAGGTGATCAAATACCACCAAAAGAAAGCTCTATTTGTGGAAAGAAAAGGACGCAAATTTTGTTTGGGAGCCACGTCGCACGACCGCGCAATAGTCTGTTAAAGCGACGCGGTGCCGAATCGCAAAAACACCTTGGGTCATTTACCAGCGTATTGGTCCGGGTCTTAAGTGGTTAAATACCGCCAAAAGAAAGCTCTGTTTGTGAGAAAAAAATTATAAAAATTTGTGAGAGCGCTGAAAGCTAAAAATTGGTCTGGGAAGGAAGGGTATATAAAAGCCCTGTATTGAAGTGGTTAAAGATGCATCAAAGTCGCAACACAAAATTCGATTTTTGGGGGGATTGTGAGCTATAATATTGGATTGCCAAATATAAATATTGTTTTTAATGGTATTACAATCGTGGCCGCCAGACATACGCATCGGTATCTCAGTGATGTGGCGGGCACGCGTGCCGCCGTCGGCGGCGCTCGCGCGCCCCCCAGTGGCTGGAGGCTGTATATAGACGGCCTCCCAGAGATTAAGAACCACACTGTGGCCGTATAAAGTCGTACGGCCGTCAGGAAGTGGTTAAAAAACATTTTTTGTGTAGCACCCCCTTATTACTTACCTGAGCCCCATCTCTCTCCAGCGATGTCCACGAATGTCTAAGCCATCCGGGACTCTTCTCTTGATTGGCTGAGACACAGCAGTGGTGCCATTGTCTCCCACGGCTGTCAATCAAAGCCAGTCAGCCAATCAGGGGACAAAGTAGGTGGGGCCAGGGAATGAACACACAGAGCTGTGATGCGAATCCAGTGTTCACATAGGAAGCTGCTGACTGTGGGGGCGCTCGATAGGAGGGAGGGGCCAGGAGTAGCAAAGAGGGACTCAAGAAGAGGAGGATCTGGGCTGCTCTGTGCAAAACTAACTGCACAGAGGAGGTAAGTACATGTTTGTTATTTTTTTTTTTTAAAACAAGACTTTACAATCATTAAGTTCAGAAACAGAAGGTTTGTACCTTAGGGAGTAGGTCATGTTGAAGGTTCTGCTATCTGCAGTGCAGGTAATCCAGAGGAACTAATCACAATGTTCTTTACTAGTCAGTCTACAGTAAAGTGAAAAGCTCTTGGTCGTTACAGGTAACTGGGCTTTAAACATCATTAATGTTCTTTGCAATGGTTTACTAATTAAACTTGGAGGTGTGGGAAGCATAGCAAAGCTTCTGTTTAAAAAAGGAAACTGAATGAAATGCTATGTGAAGAATGTATATGTTGTGACGTACAGCAGGATGAGACTGCTTCTCTTTTACATATGTAAACAGAAGTATTCAGTTCTCACAATGTGAAGCATACAATACCAAAAAATTGTTGTTTTCGTCTCAATAACAATGCATTTTAGATCATAGGCAGGGTTGGTTTTCTGCTCAGTTGCTCTAGGTCAATATAGCTGTAGGCCAATTGCACACGGAGGTAAAAATGTACTGATACTTATACTCAGGATCTTGTTGACAAAAAGAAACTGAAATGTTCTGTAAAGACCTTGCGTAAACACACTGTAACATTGGGGACCTTAGCTCTTGTGATAGATGCGTTTTCAAGTGATTCACGTCAGTCAGCACTTCAGTTTTAGGGCATGGAAGCCCATTTTTAATAGAAAACAGAAGGTCCATAACAAATAAAGGTTGTCCCATACAGGGGTTCTTCTCCAGTAAATACAATTAAATGCTTGTCCACCTGACCCTTGAAGTGATTGTAAAGTCTTGTTTTTCTTTCTTTTTTTTTATTAAGAATTACACACATGTTATACCTACCTCCTCTGTGCAGTGGATTTGCACAGAGCAGCCTGGATCCTCCTCTTCTCAGATCCCTTTTTGGCTCCATTGGCCCCTCCTTCCTGTTGGGTGACCCCACAGCAAGCAGCTTGCTATGGGGAACCCGAGCCGAGTCACAGCGCTATGTGTCCATTCAGACATGAAGCTGTGGCCCGGCCCCACCCCCTTTCAATTCTCATTGGCTAACTGACTTTGATTGACAGCAGCGGGAGCCAATGGCGCCACCCTCCTGTCTCAGCCAATAAGGAAGAGATAACTGGACGGCCAAGACATTCCCACAACATCGCGGGAGCTAGAGGGACCTCAGGTAAGTATAAGGGGGCTGCTGCACATAGAAGGCTTTTTATCGTAATGCATAGAATGCATTAAGATAAAAAGCCTTCTGACTTTACAATCACTTTAAGCTCTCACTCAGCTTTAGTCACAGTACCTCTGCTCCTTATGCTGGTCACCCAGACATAGATTCTTCAGTATAAAAAAGAGGGGTGTACTGCGCTAATTCGATAAATGGTAAAGCGGCAACTAAAAATGTTATACAACACTTATAATAATGGTCAAAGGAAGAGCTGCACTGTTGTAAGCTAAAATGTGACCTTAGTGACAATGAAGTGCTAGAAAAATATCAATTAAAATTATGAAAAACCGACTGAGTGAAAAAAATCATATCTGTAAATAGGTCTGTGAGACCTCAATAAGATAACAAGAAGGGGTTAATTCCTAAATTAGGTAGAAACCTAAAAAGTATCAAGTGAATAAATAGCAGTCCATGTGAACAAACATAAAAAGATCCTTAGGAATACCATTAACCACTTAAGACCCGGACCAATACGCTGGTAAATGACCCAAGGTGTTTTTGCGATTCGGCACTGCGTCGCTTTAACAGACAATTGCGCGGTCGTGCGACGTGGCTCCCAAACAAAATTTGCGTCCTTTTCTTCCCACAAATAGAGCTTTCTTTTGGTGGTATTTGATCACCTCTGCGATTTTTATTTTTTGCGCTATATACAAAAATAGAGCGACATTTTTGAAAAAAAATCAAATAAACTAAATTTTAGTCAAACATTTAGGCCAAAATTTTTTTTAGCCACATGTCTTTAGTAAAAAAAAAAAATCGCAATAAAAAAAAATAGCTACCTAGCGGGAACAGCGACACTAATACAGCGATCAGAAAAATGATCGCTTAGTGACGCTGGCAATAGGGAGTGAAAGGGTTAACTAGGGCGGTGATCAGGGGGTTAAAACTTTATTAGGGGGGGTGGGGGGGCTATCCTGAACCTAACACTAACTGTTTTTTACAGTGCCTGTCACACTGACACTAAATGCAGTGATTAAATCACTGCATTCAGTAACACTGTGACAGGGGGGTGGGGGGGGCGATCACAAGGGGTTAATATGCCTATGTGAGTGTGTGTCAGTGTTGTGTTGGTGCACACTTACTTGTCATGTCTTCTCTCATCAGCAGCGCTGGGAAACAGCGCTGCGATGAGAGAATACATCATTTCCTCCTTCCTGTGTAAACACAGGAGGAGGAAGTGACAGGCTGGGAGCGCGCTCCCATTGGCTGGGAGCGATCGCGGGGGGGGCGGAAAACACGGACATCCGCCCGCAGATCCCGGATCGCTCCCAGAGGTAGGGAGACCCCCGCACGCCGCGGAGGGGGTCCCGATGGGACCCCCGAACCGCACTCAGGCGGGGACGTAAATTTACGCCCTTGTGCCTGTACGAGCCATGTTGTGGCCGTATATGTGCGTGCGGGGGTCTTTAAGTGGTTAACAAAGGTAAAAGGTAAAAGGTCAAAGGTAAAACAATAATAATAATATAATAAAAAAATTTAATGCAGAGTGTCCATATAAACTTAAATATCCCCAGTGTTCAACGAATCCAATAGTCCAGGAAAAAGTGCTGACAGGATAGTGCCTCCACCAAACAATAACACTGATCTGTAATTATAGGAGATCAATATGCGCATATGGTTGATATCCCAGCCTGGGGTCTCTATTGGTAGCATAAATGCCTCAGTGTGGTTCAATATTGCATAGAAGATGTCTCAAACAACGTAGCAATTCAGGATGCATCACATACAAACAAAGGAAGGGACTGGCATAGCGTAAAACCCTTAAAAATGTAATAAGAATATAAAAATGCACACTTACATCGAAAACGTGAGATAAGGCATATAGGATACAATCGAGCCGGCCGGCTCTTTAGTTCAGCAGCCCATATCTTCCGGGTCTGGCGGACAACGCGTTGACGTCAGAACATCGTTACTCCCAACGTGTTCAGACTGAAAAGTGAAATTGTCTCTTACAAACTTTTACCTAACACACAGTAACATTAGATTAGAAAAAGCAGCCCCAAGGGTTGTGCCAGTGGAATCGAACTTCCCCTGCTGTTGTATGTGTTGAAGTCACCGCGTTTCAGAATGAGGAGATTTGGTCTTGACAGTGTGTACGCAAAGAAAGCTTGTCAAGTTTCTGGACAAGCCTAACAAGGAACTCGTCAAGGAAAATGATGTGTCTTTCCCGACGAGTTCCTCGGTTGTGTGTACGAGGCCTGACATTTTATATTTTTGTTTTACGACTCTGTACTCTCTTTGTTACAGATCTTTATGCAGCTGTACAGTATGTATACGTAATTGCATAGACAACAATTTTTACTCCCGTGTGTAAGAGGCCTAATTCGGTTTTTCTTGTTCTTTATCATCAATATGAACTTGAAGTACTTCAGCAAAATATACAATTGAAATTCACATATGTATGACTGTTTTACTTGTTAGAGCATCATATGTAATATTGTTCAGCCATTCTTGTGATTCACATACATTCAGACACCCTCTATTGCTAGAAAGGTATCATCAATACTTTCTGTTGGATTTCCTTTATCACCTGTCTATTCATTGGATTATAAAAGAGCAGAAGAAGGGAAAAAGAGAGAGACGGGGGAGGAGAAGATAACTTTGGACATGTAATAAAGAAAGCAGTGCAGCGCAAACCTAAATTAAAATGGTAATAAATATACTCATATAAGTGAAAGTAAAACCAAGAAAGGAAAAAATAGTCCAAAATTGCAATAAGCAAACAACATGAGACATAAGTCCTGCGACCAGATGATAAGAGTATCTTCACCACGTGACTGGAAAACCAATTCAAAAGTGTGATCCCTTCACCAGTAAAGATGGGTACTCTAACCTCACAGAAAGACCTTTGTTTCACCAAAGGTCTAATAGGCTTAGATCAATGGTGGAATTCCGGATGGTTCAGGGGTGTATAATATTCGACCGTAGGACCCGGAGATATGAATGTATCCTCAGTGGCACCAACGAACAAGTATGTAACCAATATGCAAAGAAAAAACCCAAATCTAAGAGCTTCCGTAAAATCAGGCCCTGCTGAGAAAGTTGTATTACGATACGCGTCCGGGGTCAGGAACCACTCCACGTCACTCGTTGTCGTCCCATATTTTCATCGGAGCTACCTTTCTTATGGTGTTACATGCCTTTTATTCTCATCACAAATGTGAGTAACCTGCACGTTTTAAACGTAATAAATTGACCTGATTTTACAGAAGCTCTTAGATTTGTTTTTTTTCTTTGCATATTGGTTACATACTTGTTCGTTGGTGCCACTGCGGATACATTCATATCTCCGGGTCCTACGGTCGAATAGTATACACCCCTGAGCCATCCGGAATTTCACCATTGATCTAAGCCTATTAGACCTTTGGTGAAACAAAGGTCTTTCTGTGAGGTTAGAGTACCCATCTTTACTGGTGAAGGGATCACACTTTTGAATTGGTTTTCCAGTCACGTGGTGAAGATACTCTTATCATCTGGTCGCAGGACTTATGTCTCATGTTGTTTGCTTATTGCAATTTTGGACTATTTTTTCCTTTCTTGGTTTTACTTTCACTTATATGAGTATATTTATTACCATTTTAATTTAGGTTTGCGCTGCACTGCTTTCTTTATTTTATGTATTTTTGGGATTTTGTGATTGTCCTTTTTTGGTGTTCAGCTTGCATCCATATGAAATTCACTCTGGGAGTTGTTTTTCATTCCTACATTTATTAGCACATTATTATACCACCAATATATATTCTGATCTCTTTGTTAATTTTGCGCTGATTGCACTCTCTACTATTGTTAAACTTTGGACATGTCACTGAACTGTGGCACTGTCCCTAACGTGGACCCTAAGAAACAGAAGAAATATGTGGGGACTTTTTAAAGATCTTGACTTGCGAGACCCAATGCTTGACTTCCATAGAGGGAACAGTCTGGGGTTTCCACATGCAAGCAAATTACCTATTTGGCTGCAGTAAAAATGTGTTTGACAAATACTTCCCCTTCAGTTCTGTTGTAAATGTGGTGACTGCATTTATTTATTTTTTGAGGCTTTTTCTCCTTTAATGTTACTTGGTGATCCACCCAGTAACATACTTCCTAGGGAGACTAGGGAGAGAGTAGCGTTAGATGTACTAGCAGATTTAGATGGACTTGACTAATTAATTACAGCTCAGCTCCAGCTAACACTTTGTAAGCAAGCAGTGATATAGGCACCTAATGAAGGACCCCAGGAAGAGAGAAGGATTGTCACCTGACTGTGGCTTCAGGTAGTAAAATGGGCAATTGAAATTGTTATTTTTTTTTCCTTATACAACAAACGGTTAGTTAGAGGAGGGGGGAGTTGCTGATATCCTGGAGTTGGGCTTTAAGGAGGTAGCCATACATGATTATTTTATTTTATTTCAGCCTGCAGGTTGAACAACAAAAAAAAATCTGATTTCCTCATTCAATGCGAATCCTTTCAGCTGCGCTATTGTGTTTTGTTGGCAGGGAACCTTCCACACTGTTGGAACACATTGCTCAGTTTTGCCAACTACAGCCACGGGCACTAATTGTTTGCCAAAGAACTGATTAGTAGATTGACTTGTGTACAACCATATTGTCTATACATGAATAGAAATCCGGTCCGTCCATGCTAAACCGGCCAATATTTTAATCCATGTATAGCCACCTTAAAGTGTTACTAAACCCAGGACTCTGCATTCACTATATCTGGTCTCCCACAGTTCACAGAACATGGAAATGCAATAATTTTAGTAAATATAAACTGCTAAATACCCTTTCTCCTCGGCAGTTAGTCTTGAGACTTCTAGCAGTGTCCAGCCAAGAACTGGATAAAGCTTGTAGGAGGAGTTTTCTGACTGCCCCCTGAGACTGCAAGACCCCTAAATCTCTGTCTGGACAGTGCGTTTTGGCCCTGTCCTGATCATATACACTCTCCCAAGAAAGAAAAAAACTCTCTAGCAATACACATTCAAACTGAGCATGTGCAGCCTGACTCCATAGACTCTGTGTTATCAGGAAATTATCAGGGGACAGTGAAATGAGGGGAGGATCCGAGAAGCATGGATCAAACAGTCTTTTTTTAAATGCAGCGGACTAACTCCTTAGGTTCCACAGTGGATATAACAAGCATGCTTTACTGCATATACAGACTGATTTTACTGTTGTGGGTTTAGTAACACTTTAAGTGAAAGGATTTCTATTTTTCATCTTCTCAGCAAAGCCTGACTGGTTATCTAAACTGCGTAGGTTTGTTTTTCTTTTATTCTAAAGCAGACATACATTAAGAGGTTCTATTATTTGACGTCCTGAGAAAGGGTAGATTCTAAAGCTCAGGAATGAACCTGTCCCTCACTGTCCCTGTAGTTACAGGAAACATTTTGTTTCTTTTTTACATTCTAAGTGGAAACCTATTTTTAGCCAAGTATTTACCCTGCTATACAGTGGATATAAAAAGTCTACACACCCCTGTTAAAATGTCAGGTTTCTGGGGTGTAAAAAAATGAGACAAAGATAAATCATTTCAGAACTTTTCCCACATTTAACGTGACCTATAATCTGTACAACTCAGTTGAACAAAGAACTGAAATCTTTTAGGTGAAGGGAAGTAAAAATAAAAAGCTAAAATAATATGGTTGCATAAGTGTGCACACCCTAAAACGAATACTTTGTTAAAGCACCCTTTAATTTTATTACAGCGCTCAGTCTTTTGGGGTATGAGTCTATCGGCATGGGACATCTTGACCTGGCAATATTTGCCCACTCTTTTCAATAACACTCCAAATCAGTCAGATTGCGGGGGCCTCTCCTGTGCACAGCCCTCTTCAGATCACCCCACAGATTTTCAGATCGGATTCAGGTCTGGGTTCTGGCTGGTTCATTCCAAAACTTTAGTCGTCTTCTGATGAAGTCTTTTCTTTGTTGATTTGGATCTATGCTTTGGGTCATTGTTATGCTGGAAGATGAAGTTCTAGCAGAAGCCTGAAGGTTTTGTGCCAATATTAACCAGTATTTTGGAGCTGTTCACATTTCCCTCTCCCTTGACTAAAGCCCCTGTTCCAGCAGAAGAAAAACAGCCCCAAAGCATGATGCTGCCACCACCATGCTTCACTGTGGGTATGGTGTTCTTTTGGTGATGTGCAGTGTGGTTTTTGCGCCAAACATTTCTTTTGGAATTATAGCCAGAAAGTTCAACCTTGGCTTCACCAGACCAGAACACATTTTCCCACATTCTTTTTGGGAGACTTCAGATGTGTTTTTGCAAAATTTAATTGGGCTTGGATGTTTTTCTTCGTAAGAAAAGGCTTCCGTCCTGCCACTCTACCCCTGCCACTCCTGCTATAGCCCAGACATATGAGGAATATGGGAGATTGTTGTCATATGTACCGCACAGCCAGTACTTGCCAGATATTCCTGCAGCTTCTTTAATGTTGCTGTAGGCCTCTTGGCAGCCTCCCTGACCAGTTTTCATCTCGTCTGTTTTTCATACAAATAAAGCTTTCTTTTGGGGGTATTTGATCACCTCTGTGTTTTTTATTTTTTGCGCTATTAATGAAAAAAGACTGAAGATTTTGAAAAAAAATGTTTTTTTCTTAGTTTCTGTGATAAAATTTTGTAAATTATTAATTTTTCTTCATATATTTTGGCCACAATTTATACTGCTACATATCTTTGATAAAAATAACCCAACATTTTTGGAAATTATTTGGTCTGTGTGAAAGTTTTATAGTCTACAAGCTATAGTGCAAATCATAAAAAATTATCACATCTGATCACACCTGATGTACTGAAGGCCTATCTCATTTCTTGAGACCTAAACAAGCCAGGAAAGTACAAATGCCCCCTAAATAACCCCTTTTTGGAAAGTAGACATTCCAATGTATTTATTAAGAGGCATGGTGAGTTATTTGAAGTTGTCATTTTTTCCCAGAATACTTAGCAAAATTAAGATTTTTATTTTGTATTTAAAAAATTTCTCAAAATTGTCATTGTAATAGCTTATTTCTCTCACATGGCATGTGCATACCACAAATTACACCCCAAAATACATTCTGCTACTCCTCCTGAGTAGAACGATACCCCATGTGTGAGACTTTTTCACTGCCTGGCCACATACAGAGGCCCAACATGCAGGGAGTGCCATCAGGGGTTCTAGGAGAATAAATTGCACATCTAACTAGTTGACTACCTATTACACTTTTGAAGGCCCTGACACACCAGGACAATGGAATTACCCACAAAATGACCCAATTTTGGAAAGCTAACACCCCAACGTATAACCTATGAGGCATAATTAGTCTTTTGAACGGTTCATTTTTTTCCAGAAGTTTTTGAAACATGTGGAAAAAAAATGAAAACGCATTTTTTTTTTACACAAAGTTGTTTGTTTATAAGATATTTCCAACACATAGCATTTAGATAGCAAAAATGACACCCCAAAATACATTCTGCTACTCCTCCTGAGTACAATACCACATGTGTGAGACTTCTACACAGCCTGACCACATACAGAGATCCAACATGTAAGGAACACTGTCAGGTGTTCCAGAGACACATAGCATGCACATACCAATAATTACACCCCAAAATACATTATGCTGAGCAAAGCGTAAACAAAAGATTACCTGTGGTAATAGTAGCGCAGTTCTACACAGCAGGATAGCACTGGTCCAGGCAGCAGGCAGGGACTTGGTCAGCAACGGCATACACAATTGTCCAGGCAGGGATACTGTCCCGTCAGAGTAAGTGCAGGCAGACATATTGTCAGCAGTGCCAAAATATTGGTCCTGGTAGTAGGCAGGTCCATGTCGGGTGGTCAGTTCATGCAACAGGCAGAGGCATGATGGCATAGGTCCTACAGGCAGCAGGCAGAAGTAGGGCTTCATTGAGGACAGAATGGAGACGGGTAGAGGCTTCTCCCACCCAAATCTCTTTGAAGCCTCTGAGTCTCCAGACCCTAATCTAGGATGAGAAAACAAAATAAATTGTTTTCTTCACCCAGAAAAACTTTTCTGGAGCCCCTCACATATGTGAGATCCCTGTGTTGAATCCCACTAGTCCAGTAGCAGGGTACAAGATCAGTCCATGAGGCAGGCAAAAACATGGTCAAACAGTCCAAGGTCAGTTCCAGATCAGGCAGAGGCATTACAGAATCATTAGGCAGAAGCATGGTCAAAAAACATTCCAGGGTCAGTTCCAGATCAGGCAGAGGTATTACAAAATCATTAGGCAGAATCGTGGTCAAAAAACAAGCCAGGGTCAGTTACAGAGCAGGCAGTGGCATAAGGGGTGTGAAGGTGTGTGATGGCAGGAACGGAGGATTAATAATTTAGTTTAGTATGGTAACGGCGAAAATAGTCAGGTACACAGAGGCCTGGTTGGGAAGGACAATCAGCACAATGGAAAGATGTGTCTCGTCTGACTCCTTCACTGAAACACACCTTACAAATTTTTTGACGTCGTCGGCCAGTTTCTGTGGGAGGGACTTTATCTGGAAAGTGACGCTCGGAGAAACGACTTAAAACATCATATCGGATGGTTTGGGGGTGGGTCGTTGGGGAATATAAGGGCAGTGATAAGGTCCTCCTAGTAGCCAAGGAAGCGTTTGGGGTTTTGGGTGGAGTTGCGGTATATGATATATGAGTTGTATATGGCCAATTGAAAAAAATGAATTGCAACTTTTTTGTACGAATGGTACGTCCGCCTTGTGGCAAGATAGGGTTCAAGCATCTGGTGATTAAAGTCAACTCCCCCCATAAACCAATTGTAGTCCTGGATGCATGTGGGCTTTCGGATGGTGGTGCCACTCCTTCTGTGGATTTCAACGACGGTATCATTGTGGATGGAAGATAGCATGTACACATCCCTTCTCTCCCTCCACTTCACTGCCAGAACCTCCTTGTTTCGCAGACTTCTTGATTCTCCTCTTCTCAGCTTTTTATTAACAAGACTTTGAGGAAAGCCCTTCCAATTATTCCTGATGGTGCAACAGGGGAAGAGAGGTGTAGAAATTATCCACGTACAAGTGGTAGCCTTTTTCCAAAAGGGGGTTGATGAGTTCCCAAACCATTTTGCCACTTGATCCCAAGTAGTCTGGGCAATTAGGGGGATTCAGCTGGGTGTCCTTGCCTTCGTACACTCTGAAGGCATACAGGTACCCTGTGACTCGGTCACACAATTTGTATACCTTCACACCATAGCGGGCCCTTTTGCTGGGTATAAATTGTTCTATTTAAAGCCTGCCACTAAATTTAATAAGGGACTCATCCACACAGATGTGTTGGTCCGGGAAATTTTTCTGAAAAATAATTCAGTAAGGGACGAATTTTGAAAAGCCTGTCATGATTTGGGTGATTTTGGGGATGGCACTGGGTATTATCGTTAAAATGTAGGAATCTCATGATGGCGAAGTATCGGGATCTGGGCATTATGCTGGAGAAGATTGGCATGTGGTAGATGGGGCGTTTGGACCAAAAGGAACGTGAAGTGTTTTTTGGGTGGAGTCCCATACAAAATGTGAGGCCTAAAAATGTTTTCAACTCCTCCACCGTTAGGTCTCTCCACTGGTAGGGACTGGCATGTTATGATGTAGGATTATTTGCAATAAATTGCTGTGCATATAGGTTGCACTGGGCCACAATTCCGGATAGCATGTCCTCTGTAAACATGAGGTTAATAAAATCGATTGGGGAAAAATTCTCCATGTTCACCTGGATTCCTGGCTGGGCAGTGAAAGGGGGAATGTTGGCTTCTCCTGAATTAGCAGGAAGCCATAAGGGGTTCTGAAGGGCATAGGGAAGGCTGGCATGGGTCCTTGGTCTTTCTTGCCGAGGCACTGCGATGCTGGTGGATGGTACTGCGGTGCTGGTGGATGGCACTGCGGTGCTGGTGGATGGCACTGCAGTGCTGGTGGATGGCACTGCCTCCTCACCAGAACGCCTTTGTTTAGCGGACCGGCTATCTTCCTCCATTGAGTTACTCAGTGTTCCACTACTGAAGGCTGGCTCATAATTGAGGTCAAACTCAGAATCGGAATTGGAAATGGAATCTGAAAGAGAGAGCTCCACATTGCTCTCGTCGGGCGCGGAAAGAATTTGGTATGCCTCCTCGGCGGAAAAGGATCTTTTTGACATTGCTGGTGGTGATGCGACTACACAGGTGTGTGCTAAGCCTTCACTATTAGGGACTGATGAGGTGGAGCAGATGGGCACTGATGAGGTGGAGCAGATGGGCACCGATGAGGTGAAGCAGATGGGCACTGAGTGGCGGAGCAGATGGGCACTAATTGGTGGAGCAGATGGGCACTGATGAGGTGGCACAGATGTGCACTGACTAATTGCACAGCTGTGCACTGATGAGGCGGCACAGATGGGCACTGATTGGCACAGGTGGACACTGAGGTGGCACAGATGAGGCGGCACAGATGGGCACTTATTGGCAGCACAGATGGGCACAGATTGGCGGCACAGGTGGGCACTGATTGGCACATGTGGGCACTGATTGGCACAGGTGGGCACTGGTGAGGTGGCACAGGTGGGCACTGCACAGATCACTGACGGCACATGTGGTCCCAGACTGGCACAGGTGGTCCCAGACTAGCACAGGTGGGCGCAGATTAGCACAGGTGGGCACAGATTAGCACAGGTGGGCACAGACTGGCACAGGTGGACACAGATCCCTATGGGCACTGTATGGGCACTTTTTTTTATCACTGGGTACTGTAAAATTACTTGGCAACTCACAGATCGTTCTCCCTCCTCACACGCTGTCTCTGTGTGAGGAGGGAGAGCCGGCAATGAGAGATGATCTCATATGTTTACATTTGAGATCATCTCTCATTGGCCGCACAGATCGCATACCAAACGGCCACTCCGATCGGCCGTTCACAGTGATCTATGATTGGCTGTGTCCAAGGGACACGGCCAGCACATAATTTCCCCGCTACGCACTCGGGACCGCGTGCGGGGAACGAGGAAAGGGACGGACGTCAAATGACGGCGTCCGCGCTGAAGCCGTCTTTCCTCAAGTAGTTAAAGAGGAGTTAAAAATGCTCCCCAAACGCCCTATGGGCAGTTTTGAAGCGTTTGACGAGCATTAAAACGGCTCCACAAATGCCTATTCCTTTACAGTAAATGAACGAATCATACCGCTCCGCATCTGTCTGCCAGAGCATTTGTGAGGCATTATCATAGACTTGAATAGGAGGTGTTGAAAGGCTTCAAATGCCTTCTGACTAGACATGAAGCTTAAATTGAGAAGCATTGCGACGCTAACGCTTAGTGTGAACAGCACTGAGCTGTCTTGTATCTTGTGCATAGGTGTTTTAGGGGCCTTTTTAACACCTCTCAGCCTAAAGGTGGAAAAAGTTCTGAAATGATTTATCTTTCTTTGTCTGATTTTTTTACATCACAGAAATCTGACATTTTAACAGGGGTGTGTAGAGTTTTTTTTAGCCACTGAATGTAGACCTGCAATATATATCACCTACTGTAATTATTTAAATTTGTTTTTGTTTTCTGTAAAGGCTACCAGGCTGCAAAGTGTCAGTTACTCAGTGCATCACAAATGTATGAAACATTACACTCACCGGCCACTTTATTAGGTACACCTGTTCATTTGCTTGGTAACACAAATTGCTAATCAGCCAATCACATGGCAGCAACTCAATGTATTTAGACATGGTGAAGACAACTTGCTGAAGTTTAAACCGAGCATCAGACTGGGAAAGAAAGGGAATTTAGGTGACTTTCAATATGTTGGTTATAGATGGGCTGTTCTGAGTATTTCAAAAACTGCTGATCTACTGGGGTTTACAGAAAATGATCAAGATGAAAGTTAACAGTAACTCAAATAACCACTCATTACAACCAAGGTATGCAGAATACCATCTCTGAAAACACAACACATCGAACCTTGAAGCAGATGGGTTACAGCAGCAGAAGACCACACCAATGCCACTCCTGTCATCTAAGAACAGGAAACTAAGGTTACAATTTGCACAACTCACCAAAATTGCACAGTAGAAGATTGGAAAAACGTTGCCTGGTCTGATGAGTCTTGATTTCAGCTGTAACATTCAGATGGTGGGGTCAGAATTTGATGTAAACTTTAAAAGCATGGATCTATCCTGCCTTGTATAAACGGTTTAGGCTGGTGGTGGTGGTAGTGCAATAGCGTGGGAGATTTTTTTGGCACACCTTGGGCCCCTTAGTACCAGTTGAGCATCGTTTAAGCACTTAAGCCCCGGACCAATATGCTGCTAAATGCCCAAAGGTGTTTTTACAATTCGGCACTGCGTCGCTTTAACACACAATTGCACGGTCGTGCAACGTGGCTCCCAAACAAAATTTGCTTCCTTTTCTTCCCACAAATAGAGCTTTCTTTTGATGGTATTTGATTGCATTTTTATTTTTTGCAATATAAACGGAAAAAGACCGAAAATTTTGAAAAAAAAAATATATTTTCTCATTTTTGTTATAAGAAAAATCGAATAAACTAAATTTTAGTCAAACATTTAGGCCAAAATGTATTCAGCCACATGTCTTTAGTAAAAAAAAAACGCAATATAAAAAATTATCTACCTAGCGGCAACAGTGACACTAATACAGCGATCAGAAAACCGATCGCTTAGTGACACTGGCAATAGAGGGTGAAAGGGTTAACTAGAGCGGTGATCAAGGGGTTAAACCTTTATTAGGGGGAGTAGGGGGCTACCCTGGACCTAACACTAACTGCCTGTCACACTAACTGTCACACTGACACTAAATGCAGTGATCAGTAAATATATGATGACTGCAATTACTGCAATCACTGTGACAGGGGGCTGGGGGGGGGGGTGATCTGAAGGGGTTAATGTGCCTATGTGTATGGTGTCAGTGTAGTGTCGGTGCGACTTACTATGTGATGTCTTCTCTCCTCTCGCCGGATTAAAAATACAGCCGAGAGGAGAGGTGACATCACTTCCTCTGCCTGTGTTTACATTACACAGGCAGAGGAAGTGCAGAGCGGGGGGATGCCGGATTGGCTGGGAGCGATCGCGAGGGGGCGGACAGAAACCAACATCCGCCCCCTCTTCCCTGATCGCTCCCAGAGGTAAAACGACCGCCGCATGTAGCGGGGGGGGTCCCGATTGGACCCCTGACTTGCAAGAAGGCAGGGACGTACCAGTACGCCCATCTGCCTGTACGTGCCATTCTGTGGACGTACATATACATGCGGCGGGCATTAAGTGGTTAAACGCCACGGCCTACTTGAGTATTGCATAGTTGCCAAAATTCTGAAAAAATTAATAGGGACACATGTTTGTAGGCAGGGTCTTATTTTAATCAGGGGTGTGGCATTTATTTGTAGGTGTGATTAAATATTGTGGTTAGAGTCTGAGATGAAAGGTGGATGGTAGGAGAGAGAAAGAAAGGGATACAGAGAGTGGGAGAGAGAAAAAGAGATCGGGAGGGAAGGAGAGAGAAGGAAGGAAAGAAAGAAGGATGGAGGGACAACAGGGCCACATCCTACACCACAATAGCAATATATGTATTCAAGAAAGTTTAACAATTAGCAGATAAAGATACTCCAAAAAAATAGAATGCTATAGGGGCGATGCGAGAACCCACACAGAAATCAAGTTGGTTCCCACATCGCATATGTGATATATATGAGCATAAAAAGTGTATGTTAAACCACAACTTCTTTTTTCGTTTTGGAGGTAATAGGGACGGGTTAGAACCCCCAGCTAGTATATTTTTTGATGTGTACCTAAAAGAAATTATCATCCATAACTCCTTTATTAGATAGCTATATCCCAGCGGAGGATTTCTCCTTGTGTCTTGTTCTGGGGACAACTCTAACGCCGCGTACACACGATAATTTTTCAGCATGAAACAAAAACGTTGTTTTTCAGCATGCCCAACAAACGACTTCATCATTAACCACTTGAGACCCACGCTATAGACGAAAGACGTCCACAGCGCGGCTCTCAAGTGCCGGGTGGACGTCCTTTTATATGCATTACCCACGCGCGCCGCTGGCGCATCGCTGCGGAGTCGTTGCGTGTGCCTGGCGGCCGCGATGTCCGCTGGGTACACGCGATCGGCGGGGACAGCAGGGGCGTGGAGTTCTGTGTGTAAACACAGAGCTCCACGTCCTGTCAGGGAGAGAGGAGACCGATCTGTGTCCCTTGTACATAGGGACACAGCATCGGTCACCTCCCCCAGTCAGTCCCCTCCCCCCACACAGTTAGAACACATCCAGGGAATACATTTAACCCCTTCCTCACCCCCTAGTGTTAACCCCTTCCCTGCCAGTCACATTTATACAGTAATTAGTGCATTTTTATAGCACTGTTCGCTGTATAAATGTGAATGGTCCCAAAATTGTGTCAAAAGTATCCGATATGTCCGTCGCAATATCGCAGGCCTGACAAAAATAAACGCAGATCGCCGCCATTACTAGTAAAAAATAAATCATAAATCTTTCCCCTATTTTGTAGACGCTATAACTTTTGCGCAAACCAATCAATATACGCTTATTGCGATTTTTTTAACAAAGATATGTAAAAGAATATGTATCGGCCTAAACCGAGGGAAAAAATAAAATAAAAAATTGGGATATTATTATAACAAAAAGTAAAAAAATATTGTGTTTTTTTTTTCCAAATTTTCTGTCTTTGTTTGTAGCGCAAAAAATTTAAGTTGCAGAGATGATCAAATACCACCAAAAGAAAGCTCTATTTGTGGGCAAAAAATTATAAAAATATATTTTGGGTACAGTGTTGTATGACCGTGCAATTGTCATTCAAAATGCATCAGCGCTAAAAGCTGAAAATTGGTCTGGGTACGAAGGGGGTTTAAGTGCCCAGTAATTAAGTGGTTAAAAACGATGTTGTCCACACACAAAAAAATTATCTAGCAAAGCGCGGTGACGTACAACACATACGACGGCACTTTAAAGGGGAAGTTCTATTCGCCTTTGGGCTGCTTTAGCTGATTCCTTGTTAGTAAAAAATGTGCTTACTCCATTATGAATGGTAGTTTTAGAAGAACGAGCGCTCCCGTCTCATAACTTGCTTCTGAGCATGCATGGCTTTTTTGTCCTTTTAGCCCACACACGATCATTTTTTACAACCCGAAAAACAACATACAGTGCCTGCCGCCGAGAATGTGTTTATAGCACGACAGCATCGCGCTGATTCTCGGCGACAGGCTGCCGACATCTCGCACTCGCTGGAATAGTAAAAGCACATTCCAGCGGGTGCGTCATAGAAGCGACGGGGATCCGACGCGGATTCCCGCCAATTCTACACGTGGGCGGAGTTTGTTATGAATCCTGAGAAGGAAGTCCCCGCCGGATTTTAAATAAAAATCCGGCATGGGTTCCCCCTCAGGAGCATAACGGGCCCTTAGGCCTGGTATGGGTTGCAAGGAGACACCCCTACGCCGACAAAACGGCGTGGGGGTCCCCCCACAGTCCATACCAGACCCGTATCCAAAGCACGCCGGCCGGCCGGTCAGGAGGGGAGTGGGGGCGAGCGAGCGCCCCCCCCCTCCTGAGCCGTACCGGGCAGCATGCCCTCAACATGGGGGGGTCAGGTGCTCTGGGGCAGGGGGCACACTGCGCCCCCCCACCCCAGAGCACCCTGTCCCCATGTTGATGAGGACAGGGCCCCTTCCCGACAACCCTGGACGTTGGTTGTCGGGGTATGCGGGCGGGAGGCTTATCGGAATCTGGAAGCCCCCTTTAATAAGGGGGCCCCCAGATACCGGCCCCCCACCCTAAGTGAATGAGTAGGTACCACGTGCTACCTACCGGAGCATGATGGGACTGCGACGTCACAAGACAGGCCTATATAATTTGCTGCGAGCCGCGCGCCAGCCATAACAGCGGAAGGAAGCGTCGCGTCAACATCTGGAGAAGAAGAAGAGAAGAAGAAGACGTCACAGAAGATGGGACATGCCGCCGCTAGTAATTGAGCTAACACGAAGATAGCGGCGGCGAGTCCTGAAGAAGAAGAAGACCCCCGGAGAGCGGAGAAGACCCCCGGAAGGCCGGAGAAGACCCCCGGAGAGCCGGAGAAGACCCCGGAGAGTGGGAGAAGACCCCCCGCCGCCGAAGATGTCGAAGGAAGCCCGCCGGGTGGTGGGCGCTTTTATCAAAGCGCCCCCCCCGGCGGCGGAAGAGAACCAGACGGCGGTGAAGAACAGCGGCACCCACCCCCCCCGCAGAAGCCCGCCGGAGGGGGGCGCTTTTATAAAAGCGATCATACACCCCCCCCCCCCCGGCGGCCAACTCCATACTCATTCACTTAGGGTGGGGGGCCGGTATCTGGGGGCCCCCTTATTAAAGGGGGCTTCCAGATTCCGATAAGCCTCCCGCCCGCATACCCCGACAACCAACGGCCAGGGTTGTCGGGAAGGGGCCCTGTCCTCATCAACATGGGGACAGGGTGCTCTGGGGTGGGGGGCCGCAGTGCGCCCCCTGCCCCAGAGCACCTGACCCCCCCATGTTGAGGGCATGCTGCCCGGTACGGCTCAGGAGGGGGGGGGCGCTCGCTCGCCCCCACTCCCCTCCTGACCGGCCGGCCGGCGTGCTTTGGATACGGGTCTGGTATGGACTGTGGGGGGACCCCCACGCCGTTTTGTCGGCGTAGGGGTGTCTCCTTGCAACCCATACCAGACCTAAGGGCCCGTTATGCTCCTGAGGGGGAACCCATGCCGGATTTTTATTTAAAATCCGGCGGGGACTTCCTTCTCAGGATTCATAACAAACTCCGCCCACGTGTAGAATTGGCGGGAATCCGCGTCGGATCCCCGTCGCTTCTATGACGGCTTTGTCTCCATCGCGGCAAGCCAGCTCGGCGCTGGCTCCCGCGATGGGGCTCGCAAGTGCTCAATCTCGCCGAGAAAGGGAGCGAGATTGACACAATATCGCGGTCAACCACTGTAGTTTAAAATGACATTAAAAAATGCAGCATGTTCGAAAAAATAAATTGTCGTTTTTCAGAACCTGAAAAATGATGTGTAGCCCACACACGATCATTTTAAATGACGTTTTTGAAAAACAACGTTTTTTTTCATGCTGAAAAATTATTGTGTGTACGCGGCACAACATTTTGCACTACCCCTCACTTTCTTTCTTATGCCACGTACACACGATTGGAAATTCCGACAAGAAAAGTTTGATGTGAGCCTTTGGTCCGACCGTGTGTTGGCTCCATCTGACTTTTTCTGTCAGAATTTCTGACAGCAAACATTTGAGAGCTGGTTCTCAACGCATGCTGGGAATCAATTTGATGCATGCTCGGAATAATTTAACTTTTCTTGGCTCGTTGTGTTGTACATCACAGCGTTCTTGACGGTCGGAATTTTGTGTGACCATGTGTATGCAAAACAAGTTTGAGCTAACATTCTGTCGAAAAAAGAAATCCACGTCTTGGCGGAATTTCCGATCGTGTGTACACGGCATTAATGACAATGGTAAAAATAGGAAGTGAATATCTCCAATGAGGACACAGACTGCAATAAAAACTTGACAGGGGGTATAACCTTTCACCAATCTGGTCAAAATGAAGAAAAAAAAAAAAAAAAGTTTTGTCTAGAGAGACACTTTTAACACAACCTTTACAAAGTTCAGCCTTGTATATAAAGTTAGCTGCCAATTTCTCTGCATCCATTGAAAGTTTTGATGTACATTTTATATGCAAAGTAAGATCAGTTCATATAAATCTTTCATGAATGTAATTAGTTTGCTTATGTTTCTGAAACACTGTACCAAAATTGTCAATAATTCCAAAATGATACAAATGCTTCTAGCTTAGCAGTACAGTAGACAGTCATTAGGATATTATAAGTATTTTAGTTTTTTGGTAAAACCTTGAAATGGTTATATACGGTAGTCTATAAAAAAAAAGAAAAAAAACTGTTCCTTGTAGGTCAGCTTTCTATTTTTCTATGAGCAGTGGTCTGTGTCTAATTACGAAACCTTACATTTGTCCTGTTCTTTATGACAATACTGGAGCTGGCGCTTGACTAAATGAGGTAGTAGTTTGCAGGATTGGTTCCTTGTGTGAAATAAAACTTTCATGAAGATCAGGCCATGTTTTGTCTTTTCTTTTAAAAGTGGAGAATATAATCTTTGCATATTATCCAATGTATTGTCTTACTCCCTAAGGTACACTTAGATTTTTCTGCTGTATTAGTTCAATATGTTAAATCTTAGGCCCATTTCACACAGGCGGATCCGTTTTGATGGACCGTGCTTGCTCAGCTGGAATCGCTTCATTGATCCCCGCTGAGCAGGCGGATGACAGGTCTGTCTCCGCTCACTGTGCTGAGATGGACATGTCAGAGCCCCACTGTCCTCCTTGGGGAGATCGGATGAAAATGGACAGCATGTCCGTTTTTATTTGATCCCATCTGACTCGAACCGATGGATGGATGGCGAACGTATCGCCATACGTGTGTTTTCAGTAGGTCATGTCGGATTGCATGCTAGGTGAGTGTCAGCAGACACATGTGCACTGACATCCGCCTCCCCATAGAAGTCAATGGGTGGCCCGATCGGATCCACCTGGAAAACAGACAGGTGGATCCAATTGGTCCAATCGTGTGAAAGGGGCCTTAAAGTGGTTGTAAACCCTTAAAATCCACTTTTTGCTACAGGTAAGCCTATAATAAGGCTTAACTGTAGCTACCATGGATAACTTTTAGGAGATAACCCCTGTATCTGCATGTGCCGACGTGATCGACACATGCGCACTGAAGCAACGGCACGTTATCAGCGGCTCCCGCGAGCATGTGCGGGAGTGTCGTCATCGCGGCTCCGGCCAATCAAATCGCCAGACTTGCGATACCCAGAAGTAACTCCTGGGGCAAATTCACCGGCCGGAGCTGTGTATGGGCACTGCAGCAGGAGCTTCGATCTCAGGTGAGTATTACATAATAAGCTAGTATGCTATTGGCAAGGGTAAGATGCTGGGGGAGTTGCTGGAGGAGTTGGGTCATTTAAAATAGAGGTTATAATAGTGGTTAACATTACCCATCCTGAGCTACAGAGTTCACAGCCCCATCCCATAACCATGCATGGCTATATCACTTTTTGTAATATCAGTGTCACAGTTTACAATTCCATAGCTGGGGGGATGACACCCTCTAGCTCCTTTTCATTGTCCTGCGGTGTGTGCCCTGCATAAACATGCTAGGTGAGGTCTAGTTGGCATTTGTGCCTGCAGACTGCTTTTGGTTGTGCACACTCAAGGGTGATGAGGCCATAATTTTATTAAAGTGCAACGATTGTTGGATTTTTTGTTTAGATGTCAAGGTGTTTGGCTTTAAAGTGGGGGTAAACTCCCTTGGTTGATATCTACCTATATGTAAACCTATATAAGACTTACCTATAGATACAGTAAATATCTCGTAAACGAGCACTGTTTAGGAGATATTTACTTTTGAATGGGCCAGTGATGTCACGGGCGCATGCGCTCTGAAGAAACAGGATGCCCGTGCCGTTCGTTTAGAGTTTTGTGAATAGCGGTGTGGCCAAAAACAAACTCGGAAGGAAGGCCAGGTGAAGATGAAAGCCTTGTTAGCAGTGACAGCTTGTCGCTGAAGGGATTGGTTTTAAGGTCATTTTCACATAGTATGAGATGTATACTAGCATATTATAACTTTACCTTGCGAGTTTAAAAAAAAAAAGTATGGCCGTTTACTACCGCTTTTAAAAAAAAAATTGGTTAGAATAATGCAATGAAGCATGCGTAAATACATTTTTTATTTTTTAACAATAGAAGGGTTCATATACACTTTAAAGATAAACTCTGTTATGCAGATAATGTGAGGGAAAGGTCTTCTTCATTCCAGCTAGGAAAAGCTTTGGCAGGGCTGGCAATGGTGCTTGCAATTTCATTACAGCAGAAGCCCTGTGTTATCAGCTCAGTAGAGGAAATTACTAGCACCTTGGATTACTGGCAGGTCAGCAGGTATTTTTCTGTATTTGCAGAGTTTTTAAACAGACAGAACACAGGGGAATGCACCTGTATTCAAAGATGTATGCATGAAAAGGTTACAACCCTACACATTAAAGTGATTGTACAGTCTAGTTAAAAAAAAAAAAAAAAAAACATGTTATACTTATCTCCTCTGTGCAATTGGTTTTGCACAGAGCAGTTCGGATCCTCCTCTTCTTGGGACCCTCCTCGCTGCTCCGGGGCCTTTCCGTCCTGTTGAGTGCCCCCACAGCATGGAGCTTGCTTTGGGGGCACCTGAGCCGAGTCACAGAGACACAGATTCAGACACAGAGCCCCAACCTAGCCTCACCCCTCTCTCCCCTGATTGGCTAAATGACTTTGATTGACAGCCTGCGAGAGCCAATGGCAGCGCTGCTGTGTCTCAGCCAATCAGGAGGAGAGTTCCGGATGGCTAAGACACTTGTGGACATCGCTGGAGAGAGATGGGGCTCAGATAAGGAATTAGGAGGCTGCTACACGCAGAAGTTTTTTATCTTAATACATACAATGCATTAGGATAAAAAAAACTTCTGCCTTTACAATTCCTTTAACATCTTGCCTACCAACCTATTGTCAAATGACGGCTGGGTGGGACATTCGTCATTTCAGGTGGACGTCATATGACATCCCCATGGGCTGTGCTGTGGCATGATCTTTCACCGGCTATGTCCACTGTACACAGCCAATGTACCGTGTGATCGCGGTGACCAGTCATAGCAGATCCAATGACAATTGTAAACAATGAATGTCTTTGATTCATGACTATTTAATTCAGAAAAAAATGGTTGCTTATACCAGCAAAAAACAGTTGGAAATGCACACAAAACAATTGCAGATCTTTTGTATTTGCCCCAAATTTTCACCTAAATCTGTTGGTATTAGGGATGAGCTTCGCGTTCGATACGAACGTATGTTTGATTGGAACATTATCTGTTCGTACGTTCGACGATATTCGAACAAAAGCGGTCGTTTGCGCCAAATTCGAGTGACGCAAAACGGCCCATAATTCACTGCGGCATTGCACGCTGATGATTGGCCAAGCATGCTGTATGTCCCGCATGCTTGACCAATCACAGCGCGCAAAAAACGAAGAGCCATAATTGGCCAAAGCCTGGGTGGCTTTGGCCAATTATGGCTCAGGGCTTTAGCACACGCCCCACACTATATAAGGCGTTCGACGTTCGTACGTTCGACGATATTCGAACAAAAGCGGTCATTTGCGCCAAATTCGAGTGACGCAAAACGGCCCATAATTCACTGCGGCATTGCGCGCTGATGATTGGCCAAGCATGCTGTATGTCCCGCATGCTTGACCAATCACAGCGCGCAAAAAACGAAGAGCCATAATTGGCCAAAGCCTGGGTGGCTTTGGCCAATTATGGCTCAGGGCTTTAGCACACGCCCCACACTATATAAGGCCACCTGCTGGGCGGC
This sequence comes from Rana kukunoris, assembly GCA_029574335.1. Lineage (NCBI taxonomy): Eukaryota > Metazoa > Chordata > Amphibia > Anura > Ranidae > Rana > Rana kukunoris. Next base: position 501,599,954 of record CM056049.1, on the reverse strand, counting down.
CTCGTGTAGTGTGTTCTGGCTTGTTAATGAAAGCAGTCAGAGAGACAGAGAGATTGTATTTTTAGATAGCTAGATAGAGCAGGCAGGCAGGCTAGTCAGTTTAGCTTAATTTACAGTGTGTAGAGAATATATATACATCCCTAGGAGTTGTACATATATTTATACACTGTATAGCTTAGATAGATCAGTTCTTCCTAATTTACTGGCAGGCAGGTGATTGTGCTATTTAACCACTTTAGCCCCGGACCATATTGCTGTCCAAAGACCAGAGCACTTTTTGTGATTCGGCACTACGTCGCTTTAACTGACAATTGCGCGGTCATGCGACGTGGCTCCCAAACAAAATTGGCGTCCTTTTTTTCCCACAAATAGAGCTTTCTTTTGGTGGTATTTGATCATCTCTGCGGTTTTTATTTTTTGCACTATAAACAAAAATAGAGCGACTATTTTGAAAAAAATTCAATATTTTTTACATTTTGCTATAATAAATATCCCCAAAAAAGATTTAAAAAAACATTATTTTTCCTCAGTTTAGGCCGATACGTATTCTTCTACATATTTTTCGTAAAAAAAAATCGCAATTAGCGTTTATTGATTGGTTTGCGCAAAATTTATAGCGTTTACAAAAAAGGGGGTAGTTTTAAGGCATGTTTATTAATATTTTTTTTTTACTAGTAATGGCGGCGATCAGCGTTTTTTTTCGGTACTGCGATATTATGGCGGACACATCGGACACTTTTGACACATTTTTGGGACCATTGGCATTTTTATAGCGATCAATGCTATAAAAATGCATTGGATTACTATAAAAATGCCATTGGCAGTGAAGGGGTTAACACTAGGGGGCGGGGAAGGGGTTAAGTGTGTTCCTATTTGTGTTCTTACTGTGTGGGGGGGGTGGACTTACTAGGGGGAATCATTGATCTTCCGTTCATACATTGTATGAACGGAAGATCAGCGTTTCCCCCGCTGACAGGAACGAGAGCTGTGTGTTTACACGCACAGCTCCCGTTCCCCGCTCTGTAACGAACGAGCGCGCGTGCCCGGCGGCGATCGCGCCCGCCGGGCACGTGCGCGGGGCTCGGGGGCGAGCGGGGAGCGCGCGCGGGCCGCCGGCGGCGCGCACGCGCCCCCTAGTGGCCGCGAAAGTCCCGACGTAGAGCTACAGGCTCTCGCGTAGGAGTGCCGACCTGCCGCCGTATAACTGCGGCGGCTGGTCGGCAAGTGGTTAAAGACGTTATCACAGGTATACAGGTATCACAGGAATTTTTTTTTATTTAAGCATCAATAAAATCACTGCTCCTGGAGCAGTGATTTTAATCATGCGTAACTTAAAAAAAATAATGAAAAATTCCTTTAAATATTGTACCTGCTGGGTGTCTATAGTTTGCCTGTGAAACGTCAATGGAAAAAAAAGTTTTAAAAATGGTCACTTTTTCAGGAGTCCTGCTCCTGAAAAAACAACCGTTTTTAAAACTTTTTTCCATTGATACATGTTCCCTGGGGCAAGACCCGGGTTCTCAAAGACGTTTTCCAACAATAACTTGAATATTGGTCTTTAAAATTATCGTTTTTTTATTCGAACGTTCGAGTCCCATAGACTTCAATGGGGTTCTAAATGTTCGCGCGAACGGTCGTTCTGTTCGACGGTTCTGGTGCAAACCGAACGCGGGGGTGTTCGGCTCATCCCTAGTTGGTATACAGCTAAATAACCAACACCCAAATAAAACTCTTGGTTTATTTGCATTTTGACATTGACAAGATATCTAAACCTGTACACCAGTATTTATAACATAAATCATTGTTCTGCTCTACACAAATCCTGGGCTATTATGTTAAACATTTGCAGACTCTTAGGAATTAGGCGTTGGTTTATAATCTTGCAACACTGCCAGATACTCACGAAAATCTTTATTGGTAAGAGTGAAAAAAAAAAGTAAAGTGAGCTGAAAACTTTTTTGGGTGTATGTACGCAGTCATACAGCAGAGTAATATATCTTCATCGCATACAGTATACGGATAGATTTCAAGCACGTCTAATAGAGGCTTTTATTTACAAGCCCTTGTAGAGGAAAATGTTGATTATAGTAAGTGATATACAGTATGGACTGAAATCAAATTTGGAATTACAGGTCTGCTACGTGACAAATACCTCACCACTGATTTAACTGCCATCACTTCACAAATTTCCTTTTAAAACATATTGCATCACTGGCAACACATAATCTAATCACATTTTTGATGTTTTCTTAAATAACGCTCAACACTTTCTGTAGTCACTGGGTGCAGAATTTATAAAAGTCACATTCATGTGACTTTTATATGGTGCAGATGGTAAGATTTGGCAATGGGCACGGAGAGTCGTGTTAAAGTAGGTTTGCATGTTTGGATAGTGGGTGTGTCCCTCCCTCATCTGAGCTTTCATTCATCAAATCTTTAATGTTCCAATGATACTGGATGTTTATCTGATGAAGTTTTGGATGTCTTATGCCGCGTACACACGGTCGTTTTTTGCGATGAAAAAAAAACAACGTTTTTTAAAACGTCATTTAAATTGATCGTGTGTGGGCAAAACGTCGTTTTTTGTCTTCAAAAAAACGACCAAAAAAAAATTCCAACATGTTTGAATTTTTTGTGTCGTTTTTCAAAACGTCGTTTTTTGTTTCACAAAAAGTCACCGTGTGTAGCAAAAACGTTGTTCAAAACAACGTTTTTCAACCCGCGCATGCCCAGAAGCTAGTTATGAAGCGAGCTTCAATGGAAAAGAGTGGTGAACGTAACCTCGCTTTTTGTGAAAAAAACGATGGTGTGTATGCAAAATTGTCTTTGAAAAGTGACGTTTCAAAAACGTCGTTTTTTACTTCACAGAAAACGTCGTTTTTTTTTTCATCGCAAAAAACGACCGTGTGTACGCAGCATTAGTCCTCCTTGATTAAAATAGATGCTGTATGGCCATTTTACGGATTTTTACATTATATAAATAAGATATCCCCAATGATAAAAGTGCCCATTCATACCAGAGTGCTGCAGTATTGAACCCTTCACCACAATGCAAAGTATTATTCATTTTAATCATAACCCTTCGTTCTTTACTGCTGCACCTGTTTTGCAGTGCACTTGCATTGAACTGACCACCCTTGCTGCTGGGGAACTTTTGTCCCCTGGGGTATGCTGGCATGATGATTATTTTGCCAAATGCCCGTTCCTCCGTTCTTAACTGAATTTTTAAGTGAAACAGCCATCCCTGAGACATCATGGGGTAATTTACTAAAGGCTATTTGCAAGGGAAGTTGCCTTTTGCAAAGGGAATTCTGTTCAGAGCTCAGATAAATGTGGAGCTTTCAATGACTCAGTCCACTTGAAAACTTGATTTTTCAGTGCCTTTTTGTCCACTTGGGTTGCACAGGTTTACCGCCAATGTAAATACCTTTTTTCCACTATGCAAGAGCAGATAAAATCCAGCAGAAAAGATGCTGACGTGTTTAAGCCTCTATGGGCCTTAGTCATAACATAAGTGAATGCAGTGAGCGATTAGTCCAATCGCTCTGTTGTTGATTCATTACTGAAGCATAATAAACTGTATTTACTGTGCTTCCAATTGTGAATAAACAGGAAGTCTCTGAGTGCTTCCGATTCATTTATCTGTGCAGCTGAGGCTGCAGAGAACAGGAACTGATCGATCTGTCCTCTGTCCCTTTCCCAGTCTCAAATGTGAGACATCACCGGTCTGTTTAGACCCCTGATATTTCACTAAAGGCCCCCATCAGGACAGTTAAAAATGTAAAACAATAAATAAGGAGAAAAAATTCTAAAAACATTTGATACATTTTAAAATTAAAAAAAATACTCAAAAAAAGTTAACGACTCGTTCAAATGTGCTTTACTCTCTAAAGAGCAGTCAGCATTTTGATCGTTCTTCAGAGAGCATTTGTCAGGCGGTGAACACACCAAATGTTCGTGATGTGCTTGTAAACTTTAGAACCCTATGCAAGAAACCATAAAGTCTATAGGACTCGAACATTTGAAATCTAAAGTGCTAGAGATTTTCCTCTAAAGGCTAATATGCAAGTTGCAATTGTCCGAAAAAGTGTTTATTTAAGGGGTTAAAACAGGCAGTCAGTAGGCTGTTGCCTCTTTACTGGCTGTCAAATGTCTCTGAAAAGCGATCTAAGCATGGATCAGGAATAGCATTTTTTGACAATACTATGAACAAGCAAAAAAATAAAAATAAACAAATAGGTTCTGAAACAAATAGTTTTAAAAATGGCAGTTTTTTATATATAAATGGGAGCAGTGAATTAAATAATGCTTAGGGTGACACTGTGCCCAACAAATGCAACTGTGCCCAAAATGTGAAATAGCCACTTCCTTTTCCCATCAAATGAATTTCGTACCCATGGGGGGCTACTGTGCCAAAATGCTGCCACTGTGCCATCAAATGTAAGCATGTGAAATAGCACACGTTTCCCATACTTAGAACTGTCACTGCACAAAGTGTAATTTCTGAAATCGAAAAAAACCCGACTCTTACCCTGTCTCGTGGGGCTGCGGGTGACTCCTACGAGCAGGATCTTCCAAATCTCCCGTCCTCTCCTCCTGATAAGTGTGCAATAGCGCTCCTATTGTTTCAGAAAATCAGGTGACGGGTAACAGACCCGCACACCTGATTGGTGGAGAGGTGGTTCAGTGTTAGGAAAGTGAATATAAATTCGGGGTGGACTTTAAGCGCCCAGCATGGCGCTCGCGGTTCACCTATTTTGAAGCCTAGAGACTATGGCTCTAATTCATGCTGTGATTCAGGCACCTGAAAAAAAAAAAAATGGATCTATACATTGTGAGGGAGTGACTGGGGAGAGGGATCCCACATGCGCCCTTATGGACGCACTGCCACTGATAAACACATGCACATACATGCACACTCACATACATGGCCACATTCAGGTCTGGTATGGATATTAAAAGGAACCCCGCCGAGAGAATTCATTCATAAAAAAAAAAAGTTAAATTCAATTACCAGGCCCTTCAGGTCTGGTACCCCGCCATCAATTAAAAAAAAATTACGTGGGGTTTCCCCCAAATATCCATTCCAGACCCTTCAGATCTGGTGTGGATTTTAGGGGAACTCCACCCCAAGTAAAAAAAAACAATGGCGTGGAGTTCCCCCCAAAATCCACACCAGACCCCTTATCCGAGCACATAACCTGGCCGGCCACAGAAAAGAGGGGGGGACAGAGTGCGACCCCCCCTCTTCTGAACCGTACCAGGCCACATGCCCTCAACATGGGGAGGATGTCCCCATGTTGATGGGGACAAGGGCCTCATCCCCACAACCCTGGCCGGTGGTTATGGGGGTCTGCGGGTGGGGGGCTTATCAGAATCTGGAAGACCCCTTTAACAAAGGTGACCCCCAGATCCTGCCCCCCCCACTATGTGAATCAGTAATGAAGTACATTGTACCCCTACCATTTCACAAAGGAAGTGTAAATAGTTGTAAAAAACACACACACACAGAAGAAAAAAGTCCTTTATTAATAAATAAGTTGTGAAAAACACACACACACACACCGTGGAAAAAAGTCCTTTATTAATCAAAAAATTAAAATCCAGCGGTGGTAATCCACTCTCGGTCCTGGCTCCCCGCTCCAACGTTGTCTGTATCCACCGGAGACAGCCCGGCGAATGACGCTGCTGAAGCTGTGACATTTCTTTTATAGGTGAGGCGGGGCCATCCGCCACGTGACCCCGTCCCCCACTGACGCATCCTTTGCTACGTCACTGGGGAAGCCTGGCTTCCGCCTTGTGTCAGAGGGGGCCGGGTCACGTGACGGGTGGAGGGAGGCGGCCGGTGATGCTGCGCTCTGGATCCTGGATGATCTTCTCATCGCAGGACCGGAGAGGAGATCACCCGTCGCTGGATACCGACAATGTTGGAGCGGGGAGCCGGGACCGAGTGGATTACCACCGCTGGGTTTTTTATTTATTTTTTATTTTTAATAAAGGACTTTTTTCCACGGTGTGTGTGTTTTTTTACAACTATTTACACATCCTTCGTGAAACGGTAGGGGTACAATGTACCCCATTACCAATTCACATAGGGGGGCCAGGATCTGGGGGTCCCCTTTGCTAAACGGGTCTTCCAGATTCTGATAATCCCCCGGCCCACAGGCCCCCACAACCAACAGCCCGGGTTGTGGGGATGAGGCCCTTGTCCCCATCAACATGGGGACATCCTCCCTATGTTGAGGGCATGTGGCCTGGTACAGTTCAGGAGAGGTTGGGGCCTGCACTCTGTCCCCCCTCTTTTCTGCGGCCGGCCAGGTTACATGCTCGGATAAGGGGTCTGGTGTGGATTTTTGGGGGAACTCACACCATTTTTTTTAAATTTGGGGTGTAGTTCTCCTTAAAATCCACACCTAACCTAAAGGGTCTTTAATGGATATTTGGGGGGAACCCCACGTCATTTTTTTTAAATTGATGACAGGGTTCCCCTTAATATCCATATCAGACCTAAGAGCCTGGTAGTTAAATTTGGGGGGACCCCCACAATTTTTTTTATGAATGAATTCTCTCTGAATTGCCGGGAGCCGACAATTCATTATAGCCGCAGGTCCCGTTTTAAATAGACATGTGCATTAGTTTTCGTTAGAATGCATTTTCGTCCGAAAATCTGTTTTTTTCGTTTAACAAACAAGAATTTAACAGGGTGTTCCGTGGCTTTTCGAATTTGCCGCGAACACCCCAAATTGTTCGTTGTTCGCCGAACAGGCAATGTTCTCGAAGCTCATCCCTCATGAACTCGAAGCTCATCCCTAGTCATAAAAAGTGTTTGGGGACCTGGGTCCTGCCCCAGGGGACATGTATCAATGCAAAAAAAAGTGATTTTAATAATGCTTAAAGTGAAACAATAAAAGTGAAATACTCCTTTAAATTTCGTACCTCGGGGGTGTCTATAGTATGCCTGCAAAGTGGCACATTTTTCCCGTGTTTAGAACAGTCCCTGTGCAAAATGACAATTCTAAAGGAAAAAAAGTAATTTAAAACTACTCGCGGCTATAATGAATTGCCTGCAATACAGATAAAAGTAATTGAAAAAACGGCATGGGTCCCCCCCTCAGTCCATTACCAGGCCCTTTGGGTCTGGTATGAATATTAAGGGGAACCCTGAACCAAAATGTAAAAGAAAATTGCGTGGGGTCCCCCCAAATTCCATACCAGGCCCTTCAGGTCTAGTATGGATTTTAAGGGGAACCCTGCGCCAAAATAAAAAAAATGGTAGGGGTACAATGTACCCTATTACCAATTCACATAGGGGGTCGGGATCTGGGGGTCCCCTTTTTAAAAGGGGCTTCCAGATTCCGATCACCCCCCGCCTGCTGACCCCTACAACCACCGGGCAAGGGTTGTGGAGGTGGTGCTTTGGGCTCCAAAGAATCCTGCCCATGTTGAGGGTATGTGGCCTCTTTTCCTGCGGCCCGCCAGGTTGCATGCTCAGATAGGGATCTGGTATGGATTTTTGGGGGGGACCCCCATGGTTGAGTTTTTGCACCTATTCTTAGAGGAAAAAAGCCCTGTATAAATGCATATATACATATACACATGTACAGTATACACATTTGGAAATAAATATATATATATATATATATATATATACACTGTATATATAAAATGTGTGTAAGCTGCAACAAAGGCAACATTACAAATGTTTAGTAATGGAAATCTACAGATGCTTATAGATAATTGCAGCCTTTTTTTTTACTTTGCATATCTTATTTTTATTTTCCTTTCCTATTTTTCTCACTGTGACAATTTTCACTAAGGGCAGACTAATCCATCTCCCTTTACTTCCAAATGAAAAAATGAAATGTCAAAAATTAAATATATTTTTTTTGTTTTATCTTATGAGTATTTATTTATGTTATATGCAAAATTAATATGTATGGACCATGTAGCATCTGATTATAATAATTTCCAAATGAACATATTACACATTTGAACTTACAATCTGATATTCCTTTATATATGCCACTATATTAGATATGCAATTTACATTTTATGCTTTTTGTTTAGCAAGGGCTGTCGCCTTTTAATATATGTTTTGGCTTTTATAACCTGGTGAGTGAGGTTGTGCTCATTGATAAACTGCAGCTGCTATTATTTCCACTGTATAGCTATTAGCACTTGGAAATTGTCTTTCTTTTACGATAGGTTTTGCTCAAATATGAGCGTACAGGCTTCTTTCGTACGGGAGACATGACGTCCGAGGGTGAGCCTACAGATCTAATGGGCAGCTTATCAAATATGTCATTGGAAAACATAAGGGTGTGTAGAGATTGTCGTATGTGTAATTATTTCTTGCTCTGGGTGTTATTCCTGCTGAAGTTTGGATACTATGACAGCATGGGATGAGATAATCTGATATGATTATGATGCATCTGTCCCTGCTGAAATCACTCAGCTGTGCAGTCCATACTGTCATGCATATTTACTATAGTGATACTAACACAGACATTGCAGGACAGAATAGCCAAAATGTATGCAGGCACTGATGTAGTATGTTACCAGGACTTGGAGAAGCTGTCATTAAATAAAATTTGTTGTAGCAGGTGGAAAGTATAGGCATTCTGGCTTAATTCCAGATGGTTTTGACAGGCAAAGCTTTGACAATTCCAAGTAGTGTTAGAGCTTGCTGCTAACCCCATATTCCTGTTGGGCCACCACTAGTTGGCTGCTGTACTGGTCAATAGCAATGTGATGGAATTGCATGGGATCCGAAAATGACGAGAGAGAATGGGGGGCTTCAGGTCTATGTAGTTAAATCTAGGTTCCTGTAAGGCGGTGTACACACGACCGGTTTTCTCGGCAGAATCCATCAAAAAACTCGATTGGCGACGTATTCTGCCGAGAAAACCGGTCGTGTGTACACTTTTCGCCGAGAAACCCGTCGGGAAACTCGTTGAACCAAAAAGAGAGCATGTTCTCTATTTCCTCGTTGGGCAATGGGAAAATTTGGCTCGACAAGTTTTTTAACTGCCGAACTAGGAACTTGACGGGGAAAACTATGTGTTTCGCCCGACGAGTTTCTCGGTCGTGTGTACGCCGCCTTAGTCTATATCAGGGTTCTTTTTAATTTTAGGTTTAAATCTATTCTAAAAAATATATATATTTTTTTGCATTTTATGCTATAGTGATAAACAATGCAAACTGTTTTTGAACAAATGTCAACACATAATCCGATTGTATACCTAATTAAATTTATATTGATTTATATTGTATCCCACAAAACCCCAAGGAATTTGCCTTAACATATTGTATTTTTAAATGAGATCTTTGGTCACACACTTTTATTTTATAACATTAGCATTGGCTCTTCCTCTTCCTCCTGGCAAATTGTGGGGGAACCAATAAGCACAGAAAAGAGGAGGATGATGTGACATGTAGTCTTCAGAGACATGACTGCTGAGAAGCTTAGGCTTAACTTGCTCTTAATTCAACCATACCAAAAAACCTTGCCCCCCAATAATTACGCACAGACCATTTAAAGTTGGAAATGGGCAAGGCCACAGCTTTATTGAAAATATTCTAACAAATTTTAAATCCCAACAATCCAAAAAACCATGCCAGTCACAGATACACCGTGAGCATATCTAAACCAAAAAATGTCTAGTCTAAGAGGCCTGTCTCCACCATCAGTGCGAGACAGGCATTAAACTGACCCTGTGATTTAACGTGAGGGCTTAGCCCAAAAAAGTAATGCCAATTGCTGGCCAGGTAAAACCGCCACACGCAGTCAGTGGTACACTGACTAGCGCCCCACCGCAGCCAGCGCTTGCTCGAAGCCACCAATGAGGCCTAGGTTAAAAATATCGATGCCGATCTCGGTCAAATGGACCCCATTGGCTCGCAGTAAATCATTATTATCGCCTTCCAGCTCCCGGTGGCGCACCACAATGCCACTGATCCGGCAAACAAATTTGGACACTTGAGCGTTGACCTTGCGCCGGAAACGCTCCAGGCCCGCACCTGAGGTGCCATGAGCCCAGACCCGACGGGGAACAATTTCCGACCAAACGACCGTTAAGTCAGTAAAAGAGGCGCAGCAATAAGCAATGTCCCTTTTAATCGACGAGGTGAGGTCCACCGAACGAGACAGGCCTACGTCATTTCCACCAGCGTGAATGATGAGAACAATCGGACCTTGTACAAATCTCCGAAGGTTTAACAGTTCCGGCAACATGTTCGCCCAGCGAAGCCCACGGAAGCCACACCAACGAATTCTGGCAACCTCCGAAGGAAAACCAAGGTTCCTCCCGTAGTGTCTGTCTGAGGCACGCCGAGCAGCCCAGTAAATAAACGAATCACCGAAGATCCAAACCCGAACCGGAGGGGAACCTGAAATCAACACAAAAGATGAGGACGAACATACAGAGAAAAACTAGACGAATCCCACCTACCCAAGCGCTGCAGCTCCTCGTCTGAAAAAAAGAGTACGTGGAGAAATCAGCCGGAGGTAGGCCCAACCGAGAAAGGCAGAGGCGGAAAACCCTAAGGAACTGAAACCTGCTGAGATTGGAAGAATCAGCATGAACCAGATAAACAGAAGAAGAAGGACGCAAAGAAGAAAAGAAAGAAGACAAGTGAACCGGGCAAAAAGGGCCCCCGCAGGCCTTGAGGACCACACGCTTACCTCTGGAAGAATGGTCAGTCTTAGAAGAGGGCAAACAAATAGACACAAACGAATCTGCAAAAAGCACATTCTCGGCCAACACTCCACCAAAGGAACGCCTATCCTTGGCGACCAGCTCGCTGATACGAAAGGCACCAAAGAATGCCCAAGAAAAGGCAACCTGGAAAAGGAGACTCTCGTAGGAGGAGAAACAGACACTAGGTAAGATGGTAAGGATATCTGCCAGAATTTGTACCGACACAGGATGCCTGGAGTCAGGGAAGCAGGTCAGTCGTCTCCAACCGCGCAGGACCCTCCGAACCACAAATTCCTTGGTGACGTCTTCCCAGCCAAGGAGCCTGAACCAAAAAGAGAGAGCAGAGAGAGCAATACCAGCTGATGAACCAGAGACCCTCCTCTCTTGCAGGTGCACCAGGTACGAGAAGAGAGCCAAGCGCCTGTCCTGAGGGGAAGAAAGAAGGAACTCACCGCCAAGAACCGAAACCCAGTCAGACCAAACCCGACGGTAGGCCACCCACGTGTTTGGGGAGAGTGAAGCACCGACTTGGCTCAACAGGCTTCGGAAACGAGGGTCCACAAGAACGTCGGGCAAGGGAGGCCCACCGAGGAAGCATTCGGGGCCAATGAGCGGAAGCGATCGAGCTGTGAACGAGAAAGAGAATCCGCGACGGAGTTAGAAACACCAGGGACATGCATTGCCCTAAACCACACATTTAATTGTAAACATTTAAGAACCAAGAAATGCAACAGTGCGACCACGGGGGGAGAACGCGAGGACTGGCGGTTTACCACCTGCACAACACTCATAATATCTGTCCAAAATATAACGTGCCTGTCCCGCAGCTCCTCCCCCCACAATTCCACCGCCACCATGATGGGAAAGAGTTCCAGTAAGGTCAAGTTCCGCAACAAGTCCAGTTGGGCCCATGAGGCCGGCCAGGGCTCAGCAGACCAAGCACCTTGGAAAAAGGGCACCGAAACCCCAGGAGCCAGAAGCGTCTGTGTAGAATTCCAACTGTGAGTTAGGCACTTCTTCCAGCTGCCAACAGGAGTGACCATTATAATCCCGTAGGAAGGAAAGCCAGACCTCCAAATCATCACGCATAGGTTTAGTTATGCGTACATAATGATGAGGGGCCGATACGCCCTTAGTGGCCCATGACAGCCGACGACAGAAGGCCCTACCCATGGGAAGCAGCCGGCACGCAAATACTAAGTGACCCAACAGGGATTGAAGCTGCTGGAGCCTAAGTTTTTTGGCGTCCCTAGCGAATCGCACCAACCACTGAAGCTTAACCAGTTTATCCGCCGGGAGCCGGAAAACCATTTCCACCGAGTCGATTTCGATACCTAAAAAGGACAATACAGGGGAAGGGCCCTCGGTCTTGGAAACAGACAGTGGGATGCCCAAGAAACTACAAACCTCCTGAAAAGCGGACAACAGGCGAAGGCAATCATCACTACCCGGAGGACCTACAAACAAGAAATCATCCAGGTAGTGTATAACTGAGTGCAGGCCAACGGACTGGGTCAAAACCCACTCCAGGAAACAGCTAAACATTTCAAAATAGTGGCATGATATGGCACAACCCATGGGGAGGCACATGTCAAAATAATAGCTGTCCTGGAAAAAACAGCCTAGGAGATGGAAACAGCTTAGGAAGGTCGGGTCTGTTACCCGGCTGTGAGGATTGGAGCCCTTTTGTCTTCCGGAAACAGCGAACAGCGAACACTCATGCTTAAAGCGACAGGAGGTGTACCACTTACAGTGGCTTTCGTTGAACATCCAGCAACATCCGCAGGCCATCTTCCAAAGCCACCTGGGGGGTAGAGGCGAGGGCTGGGGAAACAGTCTCACCCGAGAGCAATGGCAGGAGCCAGTCCGCTTGGCCGCTTTCCAGCATACCCCTCACCCCTTCGATCAGGGCGTCGGTGTCCATGGCAGGTCCCACAAGAACGCAGAGGACAGCTCAAACTCTTGTGACGTCAGTCTTCGGAATTAGTGGGACGTGCCCCTGCTTAGCTATTTCTAGAGTTCTGTCTCCACCCCCTCACCTCGTGCCATCATAACCAATCCCAGCGGAGCCACTCCGACTCCCTCCTTATGTTGACGCCCCACCTGGTTGCCAAGCATCCAGCAGTCAAGGCTCCCTTTCCTTAGCAGGGCGGGTCAAGGGGCCTTCAGCGCTGCCCTTTGGAAGTAGTGAGGCATGAACTTCAGCCCCCACCAAGCTTTGCTACAGAGGAGGGGAGAGATAGAGAGAACATTTTGCCCAGGCAAGTTCTACAAAAAAAGTTCAGTAGAGGACAGGCAACCTGAGTGAGAGGGCATGCTGTGGGGTGTCATCCTGAGAGAGACAGAGCCACGGGAAGCGTGGGGAAGCCAGAGAGAATACGGAGCCATTACCGGGATACAGACTTTGCTGTGCTGCCTATCAGAGTCGCCATAGGCAACTCGGAGCGAGCAGATGCCTAGTCAGAAGGACCACTTCTGCTGTGTTGCTGCGTCTAGTGAGAGGGCCTTGTGACCCTTACTTGATACCACCACTAGAGACTGAGCTCTTAGAAACTACCTAACTAGCTGGCTTATAACTACATTACAATACCACCAAAAGAAAGAAAGAAAAGAAAGTTCTATTTGTTAAAAAAAGGATGTCAATTTTGTGTGTGTACAGCGTTGCACGACACAGTCACTTATTGCAAAAAAAATGGCCTGGTCATTAAGGGGGCAAACGCTTTTGGGGCTGAAGTGGTTAAAGACTAAACTTTTTTTATGACACTTGGTGATTGCAAGTTAAAATCAGTATTTCTTGCTAGAAAATTACTTTAAACCCCAAACGTTATATATAGATTTTTTTTAGCAGAGACCCTAGAGAATAAAATAGTGGTTGTTGCAAAATGTTATGTTACACTGTATTTGCACAGCGGTCTTTCAAATGCAATTTAAAAAACAAAATAGACTTTAGTTAATTAAAAAAAACTAAATAGTAAAGTTAGCCCAATTTTTTGTATAATGTGAAAGATGATATAACGCCACAAGAATCGTGATCTATATTCTAAGCAAAAAAATTGTGATTCTCATTTTAGCCAGAATCGTGCAGCTCTAGCCCCATACCAGCGATGCCGCCAGGGATAGACCCTGTAAACAAATGTCCAGTCCCAGTACCAGGGCTGCAGTATCAAAGTACCAGCCCTGGCATTTCAAAACCCACGACTACTAGCACTGGAGAGTCAGGTCCTCCAAGAGTTAGGGCTGCTACATACCTCCCAGATGCTCTTGCCAACCCAACATGGCTGCCTTACAACTCAGGATCAGTATTTCCCATTTCACTGCACAGCCAGGTGTGCAGGCCAATATGTTTATTTGTGCTTGACACTTTGCTGCAATTTATCGTGGACCAGACCAATCTATATGCCCAGCAGCATATTACCAACAACCCCTAATCATCATATGCTCGTCCGTTGGAGTTGACAGGTTTGACTTTGGAGGACATCCCTATGGGTCCATCAACCCCATCCACCATATGCCCATTTATTCTGTCGTAATGTCCAGGTCCCGATATGAGATAAAAAAGCGCTTCCTTCACTTCAGCGACAACACCCAGTGCCCTCCCTGAAATCATCCAAATTATGATAACTTATGTAAAATTTGCCCACTCATAAAAAAAAATTCCCAAAGATTTGCAGAACTCTATGTCCCCGATCAGCATATATGTGTGGATGAGTCCCTGGTACCCTTTTCAGGCCGGCTAGGAATAAGACAATATATTCCTAGCAAAAGGGTAAGATACAGAGAAAAATGTTATGAGCTTTGTGAGAGAATCACATGATATCTGTATGAATGCATTCCGCATATATGAAGGAAGAGATTCCCCGCTCCAGCCCCCCTAAATGCCCAGCCTACATGAGCACAACTGGAAAAATTATATGGGACCTGTCATTACCCCCTGCTGAACAAAGGTTATATAATATATACCTGGATAGCTAATACAAACCAGCCTGCCCCTTTTCAAACACCTATACCTTTCAAAAACCCTGGCCTGTGAAACCTCCAGAAAGAACAGGAAGGGCTTCCCACAATCTATAGTGAACAAAAACCCGCAAAGGGGGGAAAAAGCAACATTAAGAAGCAACAAAATGCTGGCTTTGAGGTGAAAGGATATCATAAATGTGTACATGATGTCCACCATCCATGATGACACTACAGTTGAGGTTTAAAGAAGACAAGGTTGCATTAAAAAGCCAACATGTGTCCTAGAATACAATCTCTACATGAGGGTGGATGACCAAATGCTTTAGCCCTATTTGACAACAAGGAGGTCTGGTTTCTGGTACAAAAAGTAGCGATTTATCTCATCCATTTGGCCATTTATGATGCTTACATAATCTACACCAAATCCACGGAAAGCCCCGCCAACTTCCTAAAATTCATTGAAGAAGTTGTCACGTCCCCCCCCTCCCCCAGAAAACTTTTGCTCTGATGCTGAAGCAGGCCAAAGATGCCAAAAAAGATGTTGCGTATGCAGCAAAAGAGTATTTCGAGGAGATACCAGCTACCATTGTGCCCAGTTCCCCTCCCATCATGGCCTTTGTATTGGTGAATGCTTCCGACTTTATCACACATCACTAAAATATTAGTCCATATTTATAAACATTTGCCAGTTTTGATCATCTGTGCTAACTATTTTCCATGTGAGGGGCATCAGAATTGTTTTTCTGGATGGAGAAAACAATTTTTTTTTATTTCTCCTGGTTTCATAATTTCTGGATTAGGCTCCGGAGTCTGGAGGCTTCAAAGACATTTGGGTGGGCAAAGCCTCTACCCCTGTGCCCAGGTCTTACCTAACTGAGGCCTTCAGCCTGCTGCTGACTTATTAGGAACGTGGTAGTGTAGCGCTCAGAATACCAAAATATAACTATAAGGCTATACATATAAATAGTGTGTAAAACACAAAGAGTGATCTGTGCGTCAACATAAAAATAATATCATAACTCATAAAATTGAAATAAAGTTCATGAAATAAAGTTCATAAATTCCAGTGACACAAATGATGCTTGATGTTCAGAAGTGAAAAGAAAAAATCCCACCACCGGTGAAGATGCAGGCTTACCAGATGAAATGGACTCTAAGAAAATTATATTTCTAGAGTCGGTCAGGCTTGGTATATGCTCAATCTTGATATAAGGTGTCCCTCAGGAAAGGGATCAGCAGATATCTGTGGTGTAGAGATTCCAATGGCCCCGAGATTGGTTAGAGGTCTCTCGTTCACGGAAAAAATGTTGGTCATCCGTCTCAAAGATGGCATATATAAATGGAAAGGAGAAGAGGGGACGCCATAGTGTAACACCGTAAGGTCAATATAAAAATGTATTAAAATTGCACTTACATATACAGATGAAAGTATGGCGCATGTCAATAGAATAGTGGCAACGATGGAGTCATCCCTGACGCGTTTCGTGTCATTACACGTTATCAAAGGGTGTCCCTCTCATGATGCCAACACAAATATTTATAGTAAAAGGTCCCAAAAGAAGATTGGACTCACCGTCTGCAAGCAATCACAAAGCACATGCATTTCCGGGTCTAAGGAAAATGGCGTCCAGGCGTACGCTCCACGCCTCGTATTGAATCACGGAAGTGTTCTAATTCAGACACTTCCGGAATACGATCGAATATTAACAGCGTGCGCTGCACGCCTCGTTTTCGACATGTGATCGAAACGTACGCCTCACTTTCGAAATGACATCGAATCCCGTTGTCCGTCTCAAAATGCGACGCACAAAATGAGACGCTCACTTGTGTGAAGTCGCTCCACGCCTCGTATTGAGTCACGGAGTGTTCTAATTCACAGACACTTCCGGAATACGATCGAATATTAGCAGCGTGCGCTGCACGCCTCGTTTTCGACGTGTGATCGAAAAGTAAGCCTCACTTCCGAAATGACATCGAATCCCGATATCCGTCTCAAAATGCGACGCACAAAATGAGACGCTCACTTGTGTGAAGTCGGACGTCGTCGAAAAAAAGGCGTCACGGATATTCGTGGGGACGGCGAAAAAGTGGGCGGACTTAGCAGAAGGAAGTGCAATCCAGCCCTCATTATGGGGGCCGTTTGCGTTCCAAAATGAATAAAAAGGAATACCAAACTGTAGATCAACACCTGCAAAATGAGTCCGCATGTGGCGATCAAAATAGAACGAACATGAAATAAATCAGTTCAAAATAGAAAATGGTATTCAATATTATGGGACATTAAAGAAAAAGTAAATATTAATAATTTAAATATATGGCTAGTACAGAATTGTGTTGCCAAAAAAATAAATATATTAATAATTGGACTCAAACAGAAATGCATTGCCCGGAACACGGCAATGCATAATGTAAGTCGCACAATACTGCAATGTATGCAAAAAAGGGATCAGTGCTCAATGTAAATAGAAGCAAATGATCCAAAGTAAAATACACATTAAAAATTAAAAATTAAATGTAAAAATAATGTGTGGGTCTTCCAGACAGTGAGTCGAATTCCCAAACAGAAGCATACATAATAATATGCGTTAATGTTAAAATAAATCACCATGA
Organism: Rana kukunoris; assembly: GCA_029574335.1. Taxonomy (NCBI): domain Eukaryota; kingdom Metazoa; phylum Chordata; class Amphibia; order Anura; family Ranidae; genus Rana; species Rana kukunoris. The sequence continues at coordinate 501,582,687 of CM056049.1, read as the reverse complement.
CGTTAAAACACATACATAATGAAAAATTGCTAGAGTTGAAAATTATGAAACATCCCAAAACAGATCCACCGCTGAGCTAGATCATGAAATGCAGAGAATTCTCTCATTAGATAGATCTTCACTCATCTCAATGAAACCTAAACGTGTACCTGATGATAGTTTTAAATTTGCCCTAATTACATCTTACTCTATTCAACATAGGCAGGTTAAGAATATTGTCGATAGACATTGGGATATACTCAGGAACGATAGTGTTCTTAGACCTTTACTTCCTGAACGGGCCAAATTGGTATTTAGAGGTGCACCCTCGTTGCAGAATCGCATTGCACCCAATGTCATCAATCCCCCAGTAAAAAGTTCTTTTTTTCAGGACTTAGTTGGTTTCTTTCCATGCAGAAAATGCAAGGTTTGCCATCATAACTCACTGAGGGAACGCAGAATTACACACTTTACATCTACCGTGACTAGAAAGGAGTATGAGATTAAACATTTTTGTACTTGCGAAACCAATTATATCGTTTATCTCATCACATGTACATGTGGCAAACAATATGTCGGCCGCACGATTCGCACCTTTTCGATACGTGTAGGCGAACATATTGCCTTCATCAAGGCAGGTGACAGGGACCACACTGTTCCCCGTCACTTTAAACAGTGCCATGACAAAAATCCTTCTGGCACTCAGTTTACAATTATTGACCGCTATATGCCTCCCTGGAGAGGTGGGGCTAAAACAAGGGGTGTCTCAAGATTAGAAACATTCTGGATTTATGAGCTTCAATCTTATCATCCCTTTGGCTTGAATGCTGATTGGGACATCAACTCATTTATAGATAAGTCCTAGTGGTTGTTTAGTATATTTAAACAGTGGTGGATCTGTTTTGGGATGTTTCATAATTTTCAACTCTAGCAATTTTTCATTATGTATGTGTTTTAACGTCATGGTGATTTATTTTAACATTAACGCATATTATTATGTATGCTTCTGTTTGGGAATTCGACTCACTGTCTGGAAGACCCACACATTATTTTTACATTTAATTTTTAATTTTTAATGTGTATTTTACTTTGGATCATTTGCTTCTATTTACATTGAGCACTGATCCCTTTTTTGCATACATTGCAGTATTGTGCGACTTACATTATGCATTGCCGTGTTCCGGGCAATGCATTTCTGTTTGAGTCCAATTATTAATATATATTTATTTTTTTGGCAACACAATTCTGTACTAGCCATATATTTAAATTATTAATATTTACTTTTTCTTTAATGTCCCATAATATTGAATACCATTTTCTATTTTGAACTGATTTATTTCATGTTCGTTCTATTTTGATCGCCACATGCGGACTCATTTTGCAGGTGTTGATCTACAGTTTGGTATTCCTTTTTATTCATTTTGGAACGCAAACGGCCCCCATAATGAGGGCTGGATTGCACTTCCTTCTGCTAAGTCCGCCCACTTTTTCGCCGTCCCCACGAATATCCGTGACGCCTTTTTTCGACGTCCGACTTCACACAAGTGAGCGTCTCATTTTGTGCGTCGCATTTTGAGACGGATATCGGGATTCGATGTCATTTCGGAAGTGAGGCTTACTTTTCGATCACACGTCGAAAACGAGGCGTGCAGCGCACGCTGCTAATATTCGATCGTATTCCGGAAGTGTCTGAATTAGAACACTCCCGTGACTCAATTTGAGGCGTGGAGCGACTTCACACAAGTGAGCGTCTCATTTTGTGCGTCGCATTTTGAGACGGACAACGGGATTCGATGTCATTTCGAAAGTGAGGCGTACGTTTCGATCACATGTCGAAAACGAGGCGTGCAGCGCACGCTGTTAATATTCGATCGTATTCTGGAAGTGTCTGAATTAGAACACTTCCGTGATTCAATACGAGGCGTGGAGCGCACGCCTGGACGCCATTTTCCTTAGACCCGGAAATGCATGTGCTTTGTGATTGCTTGCAGACGGTGAGTCCAATCTTCTTTTGGGACCTTTTACTATAAATATTTGTGTTGGCATCATGAGAGGGACACCCTTTGATAACGTGTAATGACACGAAACGCGTCAGGGATGACTCCATCGTTGCCACTATTCTATTGACATGCGCCATACTTTCATCTGTATATGTAAGTGCAATTTTAATAAATTTTTATATTGACCTTACGGTGTTACACTATGGCGTCCCCTCTTCTCCTTTCCATTTATATATGCCATCTTTGAGACGGATGACCAACATTTTTTCCGTGAACGAGAGACCTCTAACCAATCTCGGGGCCATTGGAATCTACACCACAGATATCTGCTGATCCCTTTCCTGAGGGACACCTTATATCAAGATCTGAGCATATACCAAGCCTGACCGACTCTAGAAATATAATTTTCTTAGAGTCCATTTCATCTGGTAAGCCTGCATCTTCACCGGTGGTGGGATTTTTTCTTTTCACTTCTGAACATCAAGCATCATTTGTGTCACTGGAATTTATGAACTTTATTTCATGAACTTTATTTCAATTTTATGAGTTATGATATTATTTTTATGTTGACGCACAGATCACTCTTTGTGTTTTACACACTATTTATATGTATAGCCTTATAGTTATATTTTGGTATTCTGAGCGCTACACTACCACGTTCCTATTTTGTTTTTTGCTTCTTGTTTTTCAGTAGCCGTGTTTAGCAGCCAAATTTATTCATTTTTAGCAGCGCAGTTTTACACACCACCCCCATTGCTGCTGACTTATTGCCATCATGCCTCTGCCTGCCGCATGAAATGACCACACCTCTGCTTGCTACCTGTACTTTGGAAATAATTAGCAGTAGCAAGAGGCAGTATGTTTCTGAAGGGCTGGAGTGCGGTACAATAATGAGTGTCTGGAGGTAACAGTGTACCAGGACCAATATTATGGCTGTGCTGTCTGTCTCTGCCTGGACAATTCCTATGGACAAGTGCTTTGGCTATGCTGACAATATCCTTGTACTGACTATACACAATATTCCTGCCTGCTGCCTGGATAATTACTATTGCTGTTGCTAAGCAAACCTCTGCCTGCTGCCTGGACCAATGCTTTTCTCTATGTACACGACTAAATCCACAGGAAATACATTTTTTTACCCTTTTCTTAATAGAATTTATTTTGGAGTGTAATTCTTGGTATGTACATGCTACGTGTTAGGCCCCGTACACACGGCAGAGATTCTCGGCAGAAACCAGCGAGAAGCTCGCTGGGATCCTCATTCTGCCGAGAACCTCGGCCGTGTGTACTGTTTCAGCGAGCATCCCGTCGGGAAAGCCGTCGAGCCAAAATAGAGAGCAGGTTCTCTATTTGCTCGATGGCCCATCGAGAACCATGGCTCGGCGCCTTTCCCGACGGCTTGGTCGACGATTTCGACGGCCGGGCGAGAACCTCGACGTGCGGAACGATGTGTTTGGCCCCTCGAGGTTCTCATACGTGTGTACGCGGCCTTAGAAATATGAAGGTACTTCAAAAATGATAGGTTGTCAGGAAATTAGATGTGTAATTTATGCTCCTAGAACGCCTGAAGGTGCTATTTTAATGTTGGACCTCTGTATGTGGCTAGGCTGTGTACGACTCTCACACATGTGGCATCGCCATACTCAGAAGAAGTAGGAGACTCTATTATGGGGTGCAGTTTTTGCTGTGTGTTCAAAATATTGTATAAATGGACAACTTTGTGAAAAAAAAATGTGTTTTCATTTTTGTTCCACATTTTCCAAAAACTTGTGGAAAAAATGACATGTTTAAAAGACTTATTATGTCTCATAGATTATACTCTGGGGTGTTTGCTTTCCAAAATGGGGTCAATTTGTGGGCGGTTTTTCTATTGTCCTGGTGCTCCAGGGCCTTCCAAATTGTAATAGGTGGTTGAGAAATGAGATGTATAATTTATGCTTATAGAACACCTGAAGGTGCTACTTCAATGTTGGGCTTCTGTATGTGGCCAGGCTGTGGAAAAGTCTCACACATGTGGTATCGCCATACTCAGGAGGAGTAGCAGAATGTATTTTGGGGTGTAATTTTTGTTATGTACATGCTATGTGTTGGGATTATATTATAAAACCATAAAAAAAGGCGTTTTTATTAATTTTTTTAAAAAATTTCTAAAAACTTGTGGAAAAAAAATTACATGTTCAAAAGACATGATCTATGCCTCATAGATTATACATTGGGGTGTTTGTTTTTCAAAATGGGTCAGTGAAAAAGTCTCACACATGTGGTATCGCCATTCTCATAAGGAGTATCAGAATGTGTTTGGGGTGTAGTTGCAAGTACGCATATGCTGTGTGAAAACAATAACTTTTTAATATGACAATTTTGGAAAAAGAAACAAAAAGAAATGTAATTTTGCAAAGAATTGTGGGAATTTTTTTTTTAACTAAATACCTTGGAATGTCTACTGTAATTTGGGGGTGTATTTGTACTTTCCTGGCTTGTTAGTCCCAGGTTAACACTAAGGCAACCTATCAGGCGACTTAGTCCTAAATGGCCTTGTGCTTAATATTTGGCTTTGATGGCCACTGCTTAGTGGAATGTCTTAGAGAAATGTCTCTTTAAAAAGTCTAAATGGAAGGGTTAACAGATGGTTGTAATTGAATTGCAGGTCAGAAAACCTCTCACTGGGTTCCTCTGTAGGCAGTCCTTTAATGGCAGAAAGTGGTCTGTATGGTGGAAGGGTCCCCCTATTCTGTGGTACAGAAGACAGCAGCAGATGCAATGGTGACTTAGACAGTAACTCTGGATGCAGATGTCCCCGCTTGGATCAGGCTTATGCTTCCAGCTTTCAGCACGATAACCTGCTCTCCCTCTGACACTGAAGGGTATCTTTATTTTCTGGTTCACGTATTGTATGTGGGCTGTTTTGGGGGTATTGCTGCAGAACCTGTGCATTGTATATATATATACACAGTACATGTAAAATCAAATGTGCTCCACCAATGTTATTGAAGTTAAAGTGATTGTAATTGGCTCCTTCTCCCTGCCAAGTGCCCACCATAGAAAGTAGCTTGCTATGGGGGCATATTTGTGGCCTCGCTCCCAAACTGCAGTCTGTATGTCCATGACTGCTGAGAAGCATAGGCTAATTTTTGACCAACTAATAAACCAATACCTTGCCCCCCCCCCCCAAAAAAAAGTCACGGAAGCTGATAAGGTCGGAAATAGGGCAAGGCCACAGCTTTATTGATCTTTTCAAAAGTACAACTTTCCAAATGTACCAAACAATGCCAGTCACTGTATACTGTGGGCACCCATAAACATAAACTTACATTGTCTAAAAGTCAGTGCCAGACAGGCATAAGATTGACCCCAGAATTTAACCTGAAGGCATAGCCCATAAAGCCACATCAATTGCTGGCAACGTCAAAACCGTCAATAAAGCTGTGACAAAACATCACAACTGGCAAGAGGGTGGGCAACTCTTGTGACAGCTGAATCTCCTCAGAGCAGTCGGATGTGCCTCAGCATAGCCTTTTCCTAGAGTTCAGGCTCCACCCAGTCACCTCAGATTTTGTAGCCAATCCTAAAGGGGCTACTTAACTTCCCATTTAAGTTCACACCCACAGTGATGCCATGCTTCCAACAGTCAAGGCTCCCTTTCCCTAAAGGCGGTTCAAGGGCCATTAGTTACTGTCTCTGAGCCCATGAGGAGGGAGAGGGCCACTGCTCTCATGCACAGTGCTGGATCAAGATCAGGCTCAGGTAAGTAAAGGGGGGGGGGGAGTGCACTCAAAGTTTTTTTTACCTTTAATGCAGACAATGCATTAAGGTAAAAAAAACTTCAGCCTTTGTAGCCACTTTAATTTTAGATCGCTCAGATGTAATTCTTAGTTAAATTACAGCAACCCAAGCAAAATGTTTCTATTGCCATTTTTGCTGAAATAATATAGAATAATTTATAGTCAAAATCCAAGATGGGAACATTTGTAAGGTCTCATTTAGACTTGAGGATGGGGAGCATTAAAAATGCACATTCTCAGCAAGAAAGTAGAGTATTGTGGCCAATAGACATGTACAGTCATTGTTCATTCCTAGCATTTACTGGCACTGTACTTGAACCTTAACACACACAAGCCCTAAAAAAATTTGGAGTAACAATTCTTAGCAGTACCACATTCCTTCTGTTTGGGCAGGCTGCAGTCCTGATAAACTACGCTGGGGATTTTTAAATGACTGTAACTTGAGATTACCGAGCTATCAACTAACTTTCTTTGAAATAGGGTGATTTTAATATGCAGCAAACAAGGAATAAGTCCAAAAGGTAATCAAATGCTACTGAGAAAATTACACATGCCCTGAGTAGAATTGGCCTTATATGAGTTTTACAGAAGTTATAGTGACAGATCCCCTTTCGTATGTGTATCACAGAAAAGATCTTAGCGTAATCACAGAGGTTACTTTTAGAAACTGATGCACAGAGCAGCTGCCAAACCCACTACCTTGCACAGCCACAAAAATAGAAACTCACGTGATGTGATGGGAATACAGATCTATGAGTCACTCTGTTTTGGCTTCCATGTAGGTAATTTTGTTCCCACATACTTTGACAGGAAAAAATTAATTGAATTGATTATCTTCATAAACGTACTTGGAAGCTACAAAATGTTAACGTAAACAGGTCACTTGTTGTCAGGGCCGCCATCAGGAATTATGGGGCCCCTTACTCGGCTTCAGGCATGGGCCCTCTGGAGCATCTCAAATTAAGAAGCAGGGGGGCTGCCGCGAATTGAGAATTGGAGGTGCCATGAATTGAGAAGCGGGGGATGCCACGAATTATGGTGGTTGCCCTGGGGACCTCTAAGCCCCTTACAAAAAAAAATTAAAAAAATGAGGTAGCCATCTGGGGCCCTGGGGAACTCTGGGCCCTTTAATAAAAATAAAAACAAAGAAATAAAAAAAAATACATAAAAAAAAAAAAAAGTTTTTTTTTTATAAAAAAAAGGGGGGTTGCCATTCATGGTGCTTTGGGGATCTCCAGGCCCCTGGGGACCTCTGGGCTCTTTAATAAAAACAAAAAATTAAAAATATATAATATATAAAAAAATATATATAAAAAAGGGGGGTTGCCATCCGGGGCCCTGGGGACCTCTGGGCCCTTAAATTAAAACAAAAAATATATATAAAAAAGTATATATTTTTTTTTTTTTAAAAGGGGGTTGCCATCCGGGGCCCTGGGGACCTCCGGGGCCCCTTACAAAAAAAAGGGGGGGTTGCTGTCCGAGCCCCTGGGGACCTTCGGGCCCCTTACAGGTGTACTTCCTGTACCCCCCTGATGGCGGCCCTGCTTGTTGTAGTGCCTTTGCCATCTGAAAGCAAACATTTTTTACCACTTACAGTATCTACTGGGACAATTTTTTCTGTTTCAATTGTTTTTATTATACGTTTTAGTAAAACAAAAGAAAAAAGGAGATCAGCGAACAATCCTTAAGCGCTCCATGCATGTATCATAGGAGACATACTACTGGGACAATTTTTACATTTTTGCCTGTCTTTGTCTGCAATGTGATTATTTTTCGTCAATTGGGTGTAACAAGATGTCCACTTGCCGCCATCTTACTGTATCCTTACGATGGACGAGTGTGGGGTGTAGCAAGATGGCGGCAACGGAATGTCACTTGCGTTACAAAATCTGACGGGTCACCTAATTTAATAAAACAATGTATTGTATTTTAATGTATTCTTTTATTTCCGAACAAGCACAGTCTTAGTCATCTGATTTTTTTTCAGAAGAATACTGTACTGATTACATTTAAATTGGTCATTCTGATATCGTAACGAGAAAAATGTTCACTCTTGTCCCTTGGATAATTTAGCATGAACTGTTCTCGAAAGCTGTGTACTAATGATCATATTATGGTACTTCCAAAGCGGTATTTTTCATCCAATTTTCTCATTGTGTATTAGGCATAAGCAGAATTAAAGAGGAGTTCTGGGCACCCATGAAAAAATTCAAAGTTAGCAGCTACAAATACTGTAGCTGCTGACCTTTAATATTAGGACACTTACCTGTCCAGGATTTCCGTAATATCGGCACCCCATCTGATTTTTTGATCTACTCTCTGGTGCTGCCTCCTCCATTTTTGTAAGGGATCCGGTCAGTGAAGCCTTTTGTCTTCACAGCCGGTTCCCTACTGCGCATGTGTGGAAGCACACTGCTCTTTCAAATTGGCCTGGTGGCGGAGGAAAGAGGAGGCAGGTTGAACTTCCGAGGGACAGCACCTTGGAAGTGGGGACAGGTACCTGTCAAAAATAGGTACCTGTTCCCCCTCCCCTGAAAGGTGCCAAAAGTGGGGGGGGGGAGTAGGATTCAGTTAAAGTGGTTGTAAACCCTTACAGACCACTTTAACCTACAGGTAAGCCTACACGGTTTAGGAGATATTTGCAGAAAAGGCTGCACCAATGTTTACGGCTCATGCTCACCATAGACAACGACGCAGGCGCACTGAGCGTGCCGTTAGTGAAGGCAATCGTGGCCTTCACTGATGGCTCCTGCGTGCATGTGCAGGAGTGACGTCATCGCAGCTCCGGCCAATCACAGCAACGGAGCCACCATACCTGGAAGTCACTTGGGTATCATGGCGGCGGCGGAGGAGAGGAAAGGAAGTCATTGAGGGGGCTTCGATAAATTATTCATAATGAGCTAGTATGCTATGCATTTCTCTTGCAGTTTTTTTTTTTTTAAGAGATGTTTTGGAGGGTTTACTTCATCTTTAAGCAGAGATTCCACGTTTGGGTGGAATTCCACTTTAAGAACAAGGAAGTTTTTTTGGCTTTTTTATGATTTTTATTTCATTTTGCAATTCTTGCATGTACAACATCACTTGTAATAAGGATATTGGAAGCTTTACCTGTTCAGTTCTCTGCTTCCTAAGCCCTGTACACACGGCCCAGAATTTTGTCAGGAAAAAAAACATTGTTTTTCCCGACGAGATTCTTGGCAAGAATCTCTTGCCGGCCGAGTGTACAGACACTCCATTCAAAAGAACCGCCATTCTTTTGAATGGAACGAACACGGTGACATCATTGACTACGACGAGCATGCGCTTGTCACATTCAATGCCGTCGCCGCCATGTTGCTACACCCTACCTATGCCTAGGAAGCTACCGCGCATGCGTCAAAGTCATTTCCAGCATGCGCGGGTTTCCACGGTGACAGGTAAGTATACACACTCTCGGGTTTCTCAGCAGAAAAACACTGCAGAGAATCACTACAAGAAAATAGACAGCAGGTTCTCTATTTTTCTCATCGAGATTTTGGGCAGTTTTTTTGACAAGAAACCTAAAAACCTCGTACACACGCTCGGTTTTCTCTGCCAGCTCTGCCAGCAGTTTTCTTGCTGGTTCTTGCCGAGAAATCCAAGCTTGTGTACAAGGCTTTAGGCCTTTAGGCATGTGACCAAATTGTCAGTGGATCAGCAAGTAATTGGACATTGTAAATTCCTTTGAAAATTCACAAAAAAAAAATAAAAAATAAAAATGTATTTGAAAGATTTCTTAAACATCCAAATCTGCCCCTAATTTACCCAAGAGGAGTTATGTTTAATTTGCAGTAAAAAAAAAGTAAAAAAAGAGAAAACTGTGATTTAAGTTATTATTGCTGTGTGTTTAACGGAATGAACCGTGACAGACTCAGATTCTCCTATGTCTCCTATGTCTAGGGTCACCTTATGTCCACTAGGGCCATAGGGTGACAAAGAAATCATAATTCATGTATTACAGAAGATGGGACATTAATAATTAGGGTTGTCCCGATACCGATACTAGTATCGGTATCGGGACCGATGCCGAGTATTTGCGCTAGTACTTGTACTCGCGCAAATACTCCCGATGCCTAAATAGAATACTTTTTTTTTTTCCGAGTGCGGGTGGTTAGGGGGTGGAGTGTGGGTGGAGAGGGGGTGGAGAGGGAGCGGAGCGCCGAGCAAAGCAGTCCTCGTATGGGGGAGAGGAGAACTGCTGCGGCCGCTGATTAGCACATACTTGCCAGTGTGGAGAAAGTGACAGCAGCAGTGTCATTTCTTCTCACTGAATACACACACTGTGCTGGTGTGTGTATTATCAATATGAAGCTCCTGTCTGTCTCCCCCCTCGAGGCTCCTGCAGTCTCTGTTGTTTTTGACCCCCCCCTCTGCAATCACTAGAGTGCCATGCTCCGAGAGAAGGGGGGCGGAGCTGAGACATCACTGGAGCTGCTATCGGGCTGGCCGCTGTAAGAGGTGAGCTGACTTTTGTTTTACTAAGGAAAGTTTGCATGGGTGCAAAGCTCAAGGAGGATTACTATGGCATTGAAGTTAGGATCAGCAGAATCGGAATAGACAGCGAGCAAGTGTGTGTGTGGGGAGGAGGGGGGAGTATGATCACAGTATCTGCCAAACAGCACTTATCTACCTATACAAACATCCCTCTGTCCAGATTATGTGAAGTTCATTTATGGCCATTCACTTAACCCTGTGTGTATGTGATGAGTGTACACCTCTGATTGTACAGACTCAGAGCCTGGATAACACAGAGTTATATGAATGGCCATCAATTACCTTCACATCATCTGTAGATACAGAGTGCTGGGGGCTGGCATCTTATAAAATTATGTTTTCATTGAGTAGTATTTTAGTAGATGACCACAATAGTTTTTTTTTTAATTATACACATTACTATCTGACCACTTCTCAGCCCCCAACTCCCCCCAGGTTACATCACCCCCAGACATCACTCAGAGCTGCTTCCTACCCCTAGCTGAGGGACATCATTCCATGGTCACCCCACAGACACTGCAAGAAATCCCTCCTCATACTGCCCTCATCATACCCTCCGCACTCCTCTCCCATGCACATAAAAGATTTAATGTACTACAAAAATATTTGCAGGGCACTGCTAAAGTGTTCGGGTTTGGCTTAAAGAAAAGGTGGCAACCCTAAACACAACAGGTGTCATTTGAATAGCTGTGTTCTCCCGCCGCGCCGACATGTATGGCCACTCCCCCTTGCCTGGGCACTTTGATTGACAGATCACCCGTCAGACGGGAGATGGCTGCTGAATTGAGGGAATTGAGGGACATGGCTGCTGCATTAGGGACATTGGCTGCTGAATTTAGGGACATGGCTGCTGAATTTAGGGACATGGCTGCTGAATTTAGGGACATGGCTGCTGAATTTAGGGACATGGCTGCTGAATTTAGGGACATGGCTGAATTAAGGGACAAGGCTGCATTTGGGGACACGTGGCTGCATTTAAAAAAAGTATCGGTATTCGGTATCGGCGAGTACATGAAAAAAAGTATCGGTACTTGTACTCGGTCCTAAAAAAGAGGCATCGGGACAACCCTATTAATAATAATTCATATTGCAGGGCTGGCATATTACAAGGGGTCCATATTGACACCTGTTACACAGGAGAGGGACATTACAAGCTTATTCAATGCTTAGCTCCGGCTATTGAAATGTTAAGTGACCCGGCTTGTGAAAGACATTTCATTCTTATGAAAGGTGTTAATTGCATCTACTCCTAGACCATACATTGTCTATGGTACACAAATGTGTCAAGCCCTTTAGGGACAGTAAGCCTGTCTAGGTAATGTGATTGAGGTTCCTTGTATATGTGTGAAGATTATCTGTGATTGTGTATTATTCAAAAGGGAAAATCATTGTGTAATTGTAGTTTGGAATGTGACAGATCTGTCAGTATCGGTGCCGACCTGTCTGCTAGATAATTAGCCTCCGTGAGTGAATAAGGGGGTGGAGATGGCATTGTCACTTTGATTACTGTCACATGCTTGTAACGGGATATAAAAGCTGAGAAGAAAACCATTAAAGTGTTCATATCTTTTGAAGCAAGTACGGAGCTAAGTCTCGTCTTATTCTGGGAATTGATATGGATCGTGTATGCAGGATTGTCGGAGTGTGTCAGATAAGCTTGTCGTGGTTGGATGGAAGGTCGTAAACGGTGGTGACCGTTACACTGTGCTTACCTAGAAGTGGCTCATTAGCTAGGGTAGAGACATTTGAGATTGAAGCACCTTGTAAAAGAAGACAATGAGGTTGATTTTCTAAAGGCAAGCAGGATGTGCACTTTGAAGTTACACTCATTTTCCCCAGAGCATAGTAAATGTGGTGAAGCCTTGCTGACTTCCATCATCCAATTATGTGCAAGCAGAAAGTCTTTTTTTTCCCATTGAACCTGATTCGGAATTCTTTACATAGTGAAGCTTTACCATATTTACTAATCTCTGGTGAAAATTAGTGAAACTGCCTTTGTAAAGTGCACAGTCTACAGGTGATACTTGAAAAATTAGAATATCGCCCAAAAGTTTATTTATTTCACTAATGCAACTTAAAAGGTGAAACGAATATATGAGATAGACTCATTACATGCAAAGCAAGAAAGTTTAAGCTGTGATTTGTCATAATTGTGATGATTATGGCTTATAGCTCACAAAAACCCCAAATCCACAATCTCAGAAAATTTGAATTCTGTTAAAAGGTGCAATATTCTAGGCCCAAAGGGCCAGATCTACAAAGATCTGCCCCGGCGCATCGTATCTGACAAACACTATGCCGCCGTACCTTACCTTGCTTTAGTTCGAATCCATAAAGATTTTGCGCCGTAAGTTACGGCGGCGTAGTGTATCTCAAGCGGCGTAACGGAGCGGAATTAAAGTTGGGCAGGTAGGGGGCGTGTTTCATTTAAATGAAGCGCGTCCCCACGCCGTTTGAACTGCGCATGCTCCGTTCAAAAATTTCCCACCGTGCATTGCGCTAAATTACGTCGCAACAATGTTATTTTTTTTTACTAGCGTGAATTACGTACATTCCTATTCACGGACGACTTACGCAAAAAGAAAAAATAATTCAAATTTTGACGTGGGAACAACGGGCATAATTAACATGGCAAGTCTAACTATACGCTGCAAAAAAGCAGCTTTAACTATACGCCGGAAAAAGCCGACTAGAGACGCCGTAAGAGAATGCAACGGCCGCGCGTACGTTCGTGGATCGTCAGAAATAGCTCATTTGCATACTCGACGCGGAAAACAACGAGAACTCCACCCAGCGGACGCCGAAGTATTGCATCTACGATCCGAAGGCGTACGAAGGCGTACGCCTGTCGGATCGAACCCAGATGCCGTCATATCTTGGTTTGAGGATTCAAACTAAAGATACGACGTGGGTAATTTGAAAGTAGGCCGGCATATCAGTAGATACACCGGCGTACTCTCTCTATGGATCTGGCCCAAAGTGTCCTACTCTAATCAGCTAATTAAGCCATAAATCCTGCAAAGGGTTCCTGAGCCTTTAAATGGTCTCTCAGTCTGGTTCAGTAGGAATCACAATCATGGGAAAGACTGCAGACCTGACAGTTGTGCAGAAAACCATCATTGACACCCTCCATAAGGAGGGAAAGCCTCAAAAGGTAATTGCACAAGAAGCTGGATGTTCCCAAAGTGCTGTATCAAAGCACATTAATAGAAAGTTATGTGGAAGGGAAAAGTGTCAAAGAAAAAGGTGCACAAGCAGCAGGGATGACCGCAGCCTAAAGAGGATTGTCAGGAAAAGACCATTCGAAAGTGTTGGGGACTTTCACAAGGAGTGGACTGAGGTTGGAGTCAGTGCATCAAGAGCCACCACACACAGACGGGTCCGGAACATGGGCTTCAAATGTCGTATTCCTCTTGTCAAGCCTCTCCTGAACAAAAAACAACATCAGAAGTGTCTTACCTGGGCTAAAGAAAAACACACCTGGTCTGTTCTCAGTGGGCCAAAGTCCTCTCTTCTGATAAGAGCAAATTTTGCATCTCATTTGGAAACCAAGGACCCAGAGTATGAAGAAAGAATGAAGAGGCACACAATGCAAGATGTTTGAAGTTCAGTGTGAAGTTTCCACAGTCTGTGTTGATTTGGGGAGCCGTGTCATCTGCTGGTGTTAGTCCACTGTGCTTCATTAAGTCCAGGGTCAGCGCAGCTGTCTACTAGGAGATTTTGGAGCACTTCATGCTTCCTTCCGCAGACAAGCTCTATGGGGATGCTGACTTAAATGCTACATGCAAGATATTATATGGTTTATTGGGCATCCTATTCAAGCTAATAGGCTGCTCTAATGCAAAGTAACTTAAAGTGATTGTAAAGTCTCGTTTTTTTTCTAAAAAGAACAGCCTAGACACGCCTCTTTTTTGGTCCCTCTTTGGCTCCCCTGGCCCCTCCCTCCTGTTGAGTTACACCACAGAAAGCAGCTTGCTATGGGGGCACCTGAGCCAACTCTTAGCTCTCTGTGTCCATTTGGACACGGAGCTTTGGTTTAGCCCCACCCCCTCTCTACTGATTGGCTAACTGACTTTGATTGACAGTGTCTCAGCCAACCAGGAGGAGAGTCCGAATGGCCGAGGCACTCGTGGACATCACTGGAGAGAGATGGGGCTCACTTAAGTATTAGAAGGGCTGAAGGAGGCTACTGCATACAGAAGGTTTTTTATCTTAAAGCATAAAATGCATTAAGATAAAAAAAAAATCATTGCTAAATCTTTTAAATTACAAATGATACAGATCTGATTGCAGATGTGGAAATATGGGACAACTTGGGAACTAGCTACAACAAGATTATTACATTCCTCATATCATAGGAAAGGTAGGCATGAGGGGAGTACTAGAACAGTACATTTCAGAAGAGCAAACTATTCTAAACTGTGCTCAATGCTGCAGGATATTAGGTGGGACCAAATCCTTATTAAATAAAAAAGTGTTTGATGATGACACAAAAATAGTTACTCTTTAGGGGGAGAAACTTTAGTGGGTAGAGATAAACTTTCCAGCATAAGTAGTGAATGCTAAATCTTCATTCATATGAGTATGACCTCTGTGGCTGCACTTGACTTCCATAGTAGAGACAGACTTCCCAGCATAAGTTAATGGTTATATATAATTTTATAAAAAGTAATAAATAATATTATACAGTATATTAGATAATATGTCCCTTCAGCCTTTTTCCATTAAACCCCAACCCTTAGCAGAGTGGTGACTGGTGATAGCTGCACCGCCACTTCAGGCAAGCAGAGGACTTGTATGAATTTTGGGTTGACAGGACAATTAAAATTTAACTAAAGGCAAAAGTTTTTTTTCAATTTTTGATACAACGGAGAGGAATTAGAGTACTTATGAGCTTTTTATCGCTGTCTCCGTCCCCATTCAGGAGAATCACCCTCTATATTTGTCCTGTGTACTGTTTTAAAGTAAAAAAAAGGAATATCTTCCAATGGGGATACTAGTTCAGGTGACAAAAAAAGTTGTACCCACCTCTCAAAGTCTAGACCAGGGGTGGGCAAACTTTTTGACTCAAGGGCCGCAATGGGTTCATATATTGGACCCAGGGGCTGGACCAAGAGTAGATGGACGGTGTGTATGTGTGAATTAATATAAATTACATTTAAATTTGTAACATTAAATGTTTAGATTAATTTAAGGTAGAAAAGCATAAAAATAGTTACTTTACAAAACTTTTATGCAATGTATTTCTTTCATAAAATAGTACCTTCCATTTTAGTGGGAACAGTGTTGTTGGTCTCCCTTTTACATGCAGTAACGTGACCTACATGCACAGACATGACCTACATGCACAAACACTGACCCCCATGCTAATATCTCATATTCTGTCAAGGTGGGGGGAGTCCACTTGCCAGAAGAGGTTTAGGAGCCGAGGAGGAGGAGAGCGAGGAGAGAGCCAAACCGAGCGCCAAGCAGGGAGCTCAGCAGGGATGTGGCATGGTGCGGCGGGCAGCATTGTAATTCCCGCCTTCTGAGCTTGCTGCGCCTATGATGGACTTCACACGTCCTGCGGTCCCGGGATTGGAGCAGTAGGAAGTCCATCATAGGCTCTGCAGGCTCCAGAAGGCGGAACCCACAATGTCTCTCGGCCACACTCGGCGGCGCTCGGCACTCGGCGGAGCTCGACGGCTGTAATACACAGACTTGTTAGTCAGCGCTCGGGGGGGCCGGATTAAAAGGTCCACCGGGCCGTAGTTTGCCCATTCCTGGTCTAGACGGTGGCTGCTAGCCCAATAGCATTTGTAAGAAAAGAAAATTTACTCCCAAGGGCTTGTATGCAGCAAGACAAATTATGAATATTTACACAAAGGTAAAAAAATATCTAATTTATTTTATTTAAAAAATATCGAATTTACATAATAATAACGTGTGGGGTATGGGGCAAATGAGTACATTAACATGGAAAAGACAATAGGAGCTCTGGTGTGCAAAAAAATGGTATTCACATAACACAGTGTCACAATATCCATATACAGTTCACCAAATTAGATTGCCATATAGGGTATCCCCAACGTGTTTCAATCTCTATAAATGTAAAAGACCTTCTTCAGGGATATTTAAGTGAGCATCTATGATACATTCAAAATATATCATTAACTAAATTTTATTCATTTAAAAAAAAAAAAAAAAGAAGCTATCTATGCATGGATTCTCTCATTTGGATGGATTTCCTCCCAGTTGTAGTTGTGGCTTATGGGACAGGATGTGAAAGAAAATCCCCCCAATCAGACACAGATGGCAAAATACAAACAAACAGCAGGGGTTAATTTTGCTTACAGTTCTACTTTAATACATAACATAGGTTCTAGATTCTGATAACTCAGTGTTGTACCAAACTATTGTTTTTGCTGCTGAAACTATGTACATAACTATTATTCTTTTTTTTTTGTTAAAGGTTTTACTGTTTTTCCATGGGTGAGTTCAGAAGGAAACTCAACTGCACAACCAGAAACAAGAAGTGTTCCATGCCCTATGTACATAGAGAACTGCTCAGGTATGTGAGTGGAAGAATTGGAATATTATATTAATAATATTCAGCACATGTCCACACCTACAGTATAGCTTTAACCACTTCAGCCCCGGACCATTTGGCTGCCCAAAGACCAGAGCACTTTTTGAGATTCGACACTGCGTCGCTTTAACTGACAATTGTGCGGTCGTGTGACGTGGCTCCCAAACAAAATTAACGTCCTTTTTTTCCCACACATAGAGTTTTCTTTTGGTAGGATTTGATCACCTCTGCGGTTTTTATTTTTTGTGCTATAAATAAAGAAAAAAAAAAGATTTTGAAAAAAAAGCAATATTTTTTTACTTTTTGCTATAATAAATATCCTCAAAAAAATATATATAAAAAAAGATTTTTTCCCTCAGTTTAGGCCGATATGTATTCTTCTACATATTTTTGGTTAAAAAAAAAAAAAAAATCGCAATAAGTGTTTATTGATTGGTTTGCGCAAAACTATTAGCATCTACAAAATAGGGGAAAGTTTTATGGCATTTGTATTAACCTCCCTGGCGGTATGATTCTGTATGATGCTGAAAGCGGTATAATTATTTTGCATGGTAATTTTGCGTTTTATATTGTAGGCCTGTAATTATTAGGAATAACTCACTTAAATCTGTCCAAACAAGAGTCTAATAGACATCTCGGGTATGATAAAGTTTGAAACACAAAATCATAAATTATAATATAATAAATAACTTTAAAGAATTATAACAAATAATAATGTAATTCTAATAAAAATAATGTAATTCAATATATAATACATAATATTCAATAATGTAATCAAATCAAAAACACTGAAATTTGCTCAGTTGCAGAATTGTCGCTGTCATTACTTTGAGTGTTTGATAATGAATTTCCCCAGAAATCGATATCGCTCAATTCTGCAAGTGATTCTAATTTATTATCGCTGTTTTCTAGCTGATCTAAAACCACTTTTGACATAAAGGGACACTTTTTGGTTGCTATGGACAATCTCCAGTTTCCAGGCAGAAAGAACAGTTTTTATAATACAAAACTGCATGCAGGACACTGGACAGACCACTAGGGACAAAAGTGATGGGTAATTATTTGATACAATACTGTAATCTCTAAAAATACAGTATACTGTATCTATACTGTGTTTTTCATGTTTTGAATTTGGCGCCGAACTCCCTCGCAGGGAACCAAGCTCGGCACTCGGCAGTCACCAGTGTGAATCGAGCTAGATGACACCTCGCACACACAGCGGGGAGACATCACAGGATCCAAGGACAAGGTAAGTAACTTCCCTGTATCCTGCAATGCGATCCAGAGTCTGGCCCGGGGTTACCGCTTTTGGTTTGAAAAGTTCACCCTGAGCCTGACTCGGGAATACCGCCAGGGAGGTAAATAATCATTTTTTTATTAGTAATGACGGCGATCAGTGATTTTTATCATGATTGCGATATTATGGCGGACACATCGGACACTTTTGATGCCATTTTGGGACCATTTTGTAATGGGAGTTACTGATGCGCTAACCACACTGGGTATAAATACACAATGACTAAAATTATGAATATACACAAGCAGCAGGGGGGTGAAATGGTGCTTACTCAAAATGATCTGTTAATAAATATATAGCAAAGATTCCTGTGCAAATAAATACTGTTCCTGTGCAAATAGTCTTCTCTACATCCCTTCAAAAGTGCAGATCTGTGATAAAATCCTTTTTCATCTGTGAGGAGCAGAGAAGACGGGCTGGAGAGCTGTAGTTACAGTGTGTCAGAGCTGATTGGAGGAAAGGGACGCACCCCCTCCACACACTGCACAGGACCCAAGGGAGGATGCAGAGCTGTGTGCTAAGCTCTCCTTCCCTGTCACAAATTTATCTTGTGTCAGGAAAACTTCTTGAAGTGACTCGTGCAGATAAGAGAGGAAGAAAAACCCAGAGAGAAACAACATGTATGCCCTGTACACACTTTATACCGCCAGGTATCCCGGGGAGAAAACCGAGAACTTGCTTGGTCACTTTCCCCGTGTACAAACCAGAGGTTTTCACATCGGAAAACTGCAGTGAGAGCTTTGGGAATCCCAGCCGTGAAAACTGGTCGTGTGTGTGCGAGGCATTAGAGCTTTGGAGATAGGTAAACACTCCAGATATGCTGTATGTGCTTTATTTAGATTTCATGACTGAGGTTTACAACCACTTTAGATATGTCAGAGTGGCCCAATATGATTTTTTTTCAGGAACAACAATAATTAAATATTAAAATAGCTTTTTCAGATAGGGCTATAAAATGAATGTTAGGCAGTATCATTTGCCATAATATTATTTATCCTTCTGCAAGCAGACCACTGGACATCTCTGTAGCAAACTGCAGATATCCTGTCCAAATAAGAAACAAAATTCCCCACAGCTTTAGTCACATCCCTTACCTGTACTAAAGTATGTCCCACGTTGTGCAACCAGCGGGATCTTGGGGAAATCTTCACTACAGGGATGCCTGTTCTCTTCCTGTCTCTGAACTTCTGGTGCTGGGGTGGTTAACAGCTTTGGGTCTTCAAGCAGAACAGCCATACAGATGGTCCCCCTCCTTCCTCCTTTCCCTGGGAAAAGTTTTAGGTTCAGAGCCAAGAAGAGGACTGGTCATCCCTGCAATGAAGATTTCTCCAGGATTCAGCTGCCTGTGCAACATACTTCATTACAGATTAAGTGACTAAAACTGTAGGGATCTATTTTTTTTTTGTACCTAAACTTTAGCTTTGAATTTTACCATAGCTTCTCGGTATTTAGAGGCAGGGGTACTTAAAAAGTTTCCCTGTCAGCAACAAATGTATTTCCTAATCTTCTTGTATAATGGTATGTGCTTGTTTTTTTTTTTTTAGAACAGGTGGTCAGAATGAAAATATCTTCCAAATTTTACATAAAGTTGTTTCATTGGAAAAATGTTACTTTACCAATTTCATTAAAAACAAACATGTTTTCTGGAGGGATTTTCCCTGTGACTCATTTCTTGACACAATACCAAAAGGAAGACATGATGCAAGATCTCATTAAAACTGGAATCTGCCAAGAAAGGCCAGTCAGTATTTATACAGAGTTGCAAAGCCGAGTCCTGTCACAGTATACTGCACATAAAAATGCACTGAAAATACATGTTCAGTAATAACTACTTGCATTCATTTTTATGCATTAATGTTTGTTGCGGTGTGAACAAGGCACCATTGTTTTCTATGTGCCCTTGAGGTGACCTGCATTTATCCAGTGCAGAAAAAGTACGTCACTGGACATGGCGTGAACGAGTCCTTAAACTTTATAAGGTAGCACATCCTAGAGGCTTGAATCTCTGGGTAAACTTATAACAAATATTTTTAATTTTTTTTACTTAATTTGTTTAAATTGCTTTTAGTTACTGTGTTGGTGGCTGCAACTGATGCCCTTTCCTTCTAAAAATGACATGTGCCTGCCTGTTGATTCAATGTTTGTTGTGTCTCTTACAGATTAAAGCACTTGGCTGCCTACTCCCCCACTCCAGTGCCTCATTTGGCACCTTGTGGGGGGGGGGATGGATCGGGTACCTGGTTTTGACAGGTACCCGCTCCCAGTGCCAATCCTGACCTCCCTGGGGCCCTAAGCAAAATGACATGTCACATTAAAGTGAGAAACGGGGGGTGCTGACTTCTTACCTCTTCTCGCATGCAGCCAGCGAGTTGAGAAGCGGAGTGAGGGGCCGAAAATGACTTGACCAGACGGGGCCTCTAGTAATTTGGGGGGCCCTCCGCAGCTTTGCGGGGCCCTAAGCAGCTTGCATAGTGAGCCTATAGGGTGGATTGGCCCTGCCCGCTCCCACCTCCTGCTGAGTTTGCTGTGGTGAACTCAGACAGAAGTTCGGCCCTCGCCGCAGCTAGGCCAATGAGAAAGTGCAGCGTGATTTGTTGGTCTACCTGACCATGGTTTGGTTTCAACAGAACCCCTAATTTTCCATTTCTTGATTAGAGTTTGAACACTGCTGATTGCCATTCTCAATTCCTTTAATATCTTTTTATCACTTTCCTGTTTTATACAGTTCAACTACCTTTTCCTGCAGATCCCTTGACAATTCTTTTGCTTACCTCATGATTCAGAATCCAGAAACGTTAGTGCAGCACTGGATAAAAGATGCAAGGGTCTGTGAGGAGTTAAGGAACTCATTGAACTTTTATACACAACCGTGTGCACTTGAATGGGTCGTTCTTAGTGGGCGGTACTGCAAAAGGGTAGATCATTTTGCAATGTGTATATCCTGTACAGCTGCCTTTGAAGTTTCCAAAGGGGTAGGTGAAGGGCAGTAAAAACACAGCTTAGTCACCTAGTTATACCATCCCCCCTAACAGCAAGGAGCACATGAAAGGGTGAGGCATGTCAAAAAAAAAACAAAGAAAATATTCCCAGCTTAACTTACCAGCCAGCCTGCAGGAAAACGAATTGTCCTGTCTAACAGTTCATGTTAAAAACAGAGATTTAATTTGCACACATTTGCAAATACATCTGTAAGCTGCCGAGGGTGTGACAAGGCACCCCAGTTTTATCTACAGTCCTAACTCTTTAAATTTTCAGAGCCTCCATAGTAGGAGCACACATATAATAATGGATAGATTGAGCGCATTTATGCCTGGAGGGAGCCCACTCCTACTCAAAGTCACAGATGCACACTGGACACCCAGCACAAGGCACAATGGCATATCCTGCACAAATATTCTAGTAAGAAAAGTTTGACTGATACTCGGTTCACACTAGCTGTGGCAACAAATGTCCCTGTTCTCCATTTCAGGTGTGAATCAGGTCTGCATTTTTTACGGAATTCAGACTTGAAATGGAGCCAAAGACACGCAGGACCCTTTTCCAGTGCACTCCGCGCAATGCTGCCCTCCCCGCCCGGCACTTACCTTTCTGGGGTCGGCCATCCTCCTTCCATGGTCCCGCGATGTCTTCTCCCGCCCTCGATGACGCTTCAGCCAATCAGGTTACCGGTAACCATAACCGGTGAACCTGATTGGCTGAGACGCCTGTCAGTCATATCCAAGGAACGCACCACCCGTGCGTCCCTTGGATAAGTATTTGGAAGCCGATTACAGCCCTCAGGGGTACTCGCAAAGCCTATCAGAGCTAACCAGCTGCCGTTATTCAGATGGCCGGCGCTCACCAGGGGGCTGGCCATCTGAATAGTCAGCGGCATCGGCAGCGGCAATACACAGATTCATGTAATGCATGAATCTATGTATTGTATCAGTGGTGGTGCGGAAGCGAGAGGGGGCGGTGCTCCGGCACCCTTTATGGATGCACCGCCACTGAAAGGGACTGTTCTTGGTGCTCTAAAGAAAGAAGCCTGCTTTTCACTACTTCTACTACAAGCCAAGTCCACAGTTTGCTGTTGCAAGGACTTCTGATTTCGCTTTTCAGAAGGTAGTCTACTGTCCTGAACCTGTACATAGTTCTTATTTTTGTTTTTGAGTATCCCACCTAATTCCCTCAACACTACCCCAGTGACTCCAAAAAGAAAAACAACAAAATTAACACCCCTGGACTTGTTATTGAGCCAAAGAGTGACTGTGAACATATGCCTGGCTCTGGGGCAATCTACTTGGAAAACAAACTGGGCAATTTTCCAGTGACACCTACTGGGCACTATTCAAGCCTTAATGATATCATAGAAGCAAAGGGGGTACAAGATTGGAAAATATCTTAGAAGTAGAAGGGATACAAGACCGAAACATATCTTAGTAGCAAAGGGGTTACAAGAATGAAAGATATCTTAGTAGCATAGGGGGTACAAAAACTGGTGAGACCTTAGTAGAAGTGGGTGTCCAAGACTGGAAAATACCTACAGAGCAGATGGGGTAGAAAACTGGAACATATCTTGGTAGCAGAGGGGATACAAGACTAGTAGTACAAAACTGATAAAAAGCACTACTCATGTATTTAAACCAAGTTACATAGTTCCCGTTCCTCAGAACATGCTATTTGTAGTGAATCACGTAGGGTGGAGTCCAAGTTTGTGACATCATCACGCCATGTGAACCTAGAAGCCCCTCTTTTGGAACCGGCTGCGATTTATGTATGTGCTGTTTTTACTGCCCACACCACCATTCAAGCATAGGATATGGTTGTGGGACAGTTGCGGTGTGGCCCTATTCAGTTGAACGTGGGGATCATTTTTGCCATACTACAATGTAAAGCATGCCCCATACGGCTGCCTTTGCAACTTAGGGGCAGTGGCTGGGAGGTGGTAAAAATATGCAAGTATAAACTAGGTCTAAGTCAGCTGTCAGATGCTACTTTTCAAGCTGACATGGTGGAAAAGATAAAGACATATTGGTGTCCTTTTATGAAGCAGTGAAATCTATTCACTGCTTCTTCTCCGGCATTCACGGAGGAGATTTTTCTCCTCTGGGTGCAAGTTTATGAAGCTTTGTAGATCGCTTCACCCTTGGAGGAGTGAAGTGATCTACCAACGCTTCTAACACTGGAGAGCGGTCCCTAATACTGGAATCTCGTGAGAGTTTACGAGATTACAGTACAAGAAATTCACAGAAACACGGAGGTGTCAGTTTGTTAAGCAGTGATAAATTATCACTGCTCAGTAACCTGACAGACGGGTGGTTAATGTTCATAAAATAATGAGTCCCCCTGCATAATATATATATATGTGTATACACACACACACATTGTATATACATATATATGTGTAGCGCCCATGTACTTCCAAGTACTACGGGTGGTAGTAAATTTAAGGGATAATTTAGAGTGTAAGTTGATGCCGTTAGGTGGCAGCAGTATAGTCAAGGTGTTGGGTGCTTTTCCCAGCAGCCAATCAGGAGGCTTGGGCTTCGCTGGGCATACTGGGAGAGGGTACTTATGAGGCAGACGCCATTTTAGAGGGTTCTTTTTCGAGTGTGGCATCCACCTTTAGGGTGACCACATCACCGCGCCCCTAGCATTATGGCCTTCCTGGCCGGGGCGTGTGTGCTACGTGGTGTTCCTGGTTTCTGGGCTATGTGGACCCGGAACATCCAAGCAGTGATCGACTGGGTTCTCACTTTTGAAGATCCCAAGCAAGTGTGGCTGTTCGGTGGGGAGTCCAGTTGAGGAGCTCCAATGAGAGGCTGGCGGTCCAACAGTATTGAGACAAACCATTGGGGATCAAGGTACTGGACACTGAGGGATTGACTTCTCTCTCAGTCGGTACCTGAGGCGACGTTAAGGCCTGTGGCAGAGGCGCTTTCCTGAGGTTCACCCTGGAAGGGTCTGTGAGAGAGACCTCTACTCTATTTCTGAGTGATACTCTGGCTGCCAGGTCGGTGTGAGAGGCCTGTCCAGGTACACTATACCCACTCAGGCTGGAGTGGCGTAAGAAATCGAATTGTTGTCGGAAGCAGGACTGTTTCCATATTCAAGGCCTGAATCTGCTGTTCTCCTTCCAACCTTCTTCTATCTTTTTCATCACCTGTTAACTGTTTTTACCTGGCTGGGTAATAAAGAGCACATATAAAGAGACTTCCTATTTGCGGACATTACTTTACTGCTGCTACATGCATCGTTCATCCTAGACATTTCACCAGAGACATGAGGTAACATGCCACTCCATCATTTCTCAGCAGCCCCTTCGGGGGTACCGCTACATATACACACACATTATATATATATATATATATATATATATATATATATATATATATACATGTACACATTATATATATATATATATATATATATATATATACATAAATATTACAGGGGGACATGGTTACAGTGTTGGGGGGTCTGAACGAGGTAGAAAGAAGTTAAAATCTTCCTCCTTCCTCCTCAGATCCCCTGAGATTCCCTCTTCACTCCCCAATTCACCACCTCTGAGATGGTGAATCGGTGGGTGTGAATTCTGACTTAGATCGCCAGTCAGGTGCTCAGATCGCACCCTCATAAACTGGCCGTCACTGTGTCTATGAGAATTCTCTGTGTGTGGAGATAATTGGTGGGAGAACAAGTTCAAACACTTCTCCCCCCATTATCTCTGTTTCATAAACTGTTTATGGGCTGTGATCAGTGGTGATCCTTTGGGATCACCGCTGTTCACTGCTTCATAAACGGACACCACAGTATGTATGGCAATACACAATAAATCCATTTCAGACCATCACTGGGCCTTCCCTGTACTACTATAGCAGTAGTCATTAAAACATTGAACAGGTAATATAATTTGAATCTAAAGTCCCTGCTTATCTGCTTTTGTAAATAGAAATCTTGTGATCATTAGGGTATCTGATTGGCTTTAGTAAATACTGTACATGACTCCCTGGGCCTGAGTCCAGTATGTACATTCCATAAGCATGCCTAAGGCGTTCTCTTTAGTAAATCACAGTAAGGCATTTCTGCTACATTTTGAGAATTGACAGCCTGTCAGAGAAGCTTTCAGCCTTAGTAAATCAGGCTCTGAGACTGTATGCAAAACCTAATTTGAGAAGTGTTTGTACTGCCAGTCTGAATGGAAAACATGCCAGCTAGTTATAAGGCTTATGTTTATATAACCTTTTTTTATGCCAGGGAACAGGATACATATATTAATAAATTTCCTCTTACCTGCATTGTGCTTCACTAAATGGAAAAATACACACTGAAGAAGACAATAAGATCACTTTATAAGAGCTATGCATTCACTATATTAGTAGAGACTTGGCAGTCAATTGTGCTTGTTATTTATAGGCTGAACTGCCTGTGATATTTGTATTAATTCTTCTTTATTTTCCTGTACTGTTTCTACCTATTAAATCAATGTTTCTCAACGTCAGGTCATGTTTTCAGGATTTTCCTCAGATGAAACAGCTGTGGTAATTACTAAGGCAGTGAAACTGATCAAATACCTTGTGCAAAATAATAGAAATCCTGAAAACATGACATGTTGGGGCACCTTGAGGACTGGAGTTGAGAAACACTGAGGCGGCGTACACACGACCGAGGTTCTCACTGGAAACCAGCGAGAACCTCGCTGGAAGCTGCATTCCAGCGAGGACCTCGGCCGTGTGTACGCTCTCGGCGAGCTTCCCGTCGGGAAGCCCGTCGAGCAGAAATAGAGAGCACGCTCTCTATTTGCTCGACGGCCCGCCTGGATGAATGGCTGGTTGCCATTACCGACGGGCGGGTCGCCGATTTCGACGGCCGGCAGAGAACCTCGACGGGCGGAACGATGTGTTCTGCCCGTCGAGGATCTCTGCCGTGTGTACACGGCCTGAGGGAGATTTACTAAGACTGGAGAGCGAAGCTCTGCATTTAAACCAATCAACTTCCAGGTTTTACTGTAAAAGCTTAAAGAGAAAGTAAACCCTGATGGGTGTTACTTACTCTTTGTTTCCCTGTAACGGTAAAGCATAATGGGCTACTATGCATCCCATAGTAGCCCATTATGTAACACTTACCTGCAGGAGAAGCCTGCGATGTCCCTGTTTTCCTCACTAGTAGTGAGCGGCCATTCTTCATCCCTCTTCTTTCCAGGGCAGTGAACTCCGGCACTATGAATGGCTGGAGTCGCGTGACCCCACCTTTAACGGCATGACCCGAGATAGAAACGGCACAGCGTGCCCTTTATAACTCTGGCGAATTCGCAGGAGAAATCGCCCTACGGCGATTTGCAAATATCCCCTAGACTGTACAGATATTTCAAGCACCTACAGGTAAGCCTTAATCTAGGCGTACCTGTAGGCTAAGGTGGTTGTAAAACCTTTATCCAAAATGGGAAAAAAAAAATGTTGCTGTATTAGATTATAAAGTATTAGTTGGAGTTTGGCTTCAATGTGTTACTGTATTTAGATCTGCTAGTCAGTGGTGTATTTAGGTTTTGTGCTGCCCTAGGCCTGACAAAATTCATGCACCCCCTAATTTAAATATGACCCACTCTTCCTGTCAAAGCCACACCTCTTCATATTTAAGACCCGCCCTATCATCTGTAAACCACACCCCTTCCAGACCCCTGCCCCTCCATTTCCCTCTAGCAGCAAAAATACTCCCTTTCAGCACAAATCCTCCCCCTCATATTACCCCTTCCAGTGAAAATCCCCCTTCTCAGCACAATCCCTTCCCTAACCTCCCCTTTCCCAACACAAATCCTTCCCCATCTTCCCCTCCCAGCATAAATCCCCTCTCCCATCACAAATCCTTCCCCATCTCCCCCTCCCAGCATAAATTACATCTTTCGGCACAAAACCTCCCACATTACAAATCCTCCCCCATCTCCCCTTCCCAGCACAAATCCCCCCCATCTCCCCCTTCCAGCATAAATCCTCACGTTCATAAAAAAATCCCCCCTCATCTCAAACCTGTGCCTCCTTCTCTCCCCTGGGACTTGTAGTGCCCTCTGGGGGGCTGAGATATGGCAGCCCACTCTGCTGGGACTTGTAG
The DNA here is from genome assembly GCA_029574335.1 of Rana kukunoris. Lineage (NCBI taxonomy): Eukaryota > Metazoa > Chordata > Amphibia > Anura > Ranidae > Rana > Rana kukunoris. Next base: position 501,555,465 of record CM056049.1, on the reverse strand, counting down.
TGCCCTCAGTGGCAGAATGAGGATTACTCAGTCACCCCCATGTCTAAGGCACTACAAGTCCCAGCATAGGAGGCTGCCATATGTCAGCCCCCCCCCCCCCCCCAGAGTGCACTGCAGGTCCCAGCATAGAAGGTTGCCATATCTCAGCCCCCACAGTGCACTACAAGTCCCAGCAAAATTAGGGCTGCCATATCTTAGCCCCACAGTGCACTACAAGTCCCAGCAAAATTGGGCTGCCATATTTCAGCCCCCACAGTGCACTACAAGTCCCAGCAAAACGGGGCTGCCATATTTCAGCCCTCACAGTGCACTACAAGTCCCAGCAAAAACGGGCTGCATCCAGTCCTCCAAACACAGCACAATGAGACTGCACAGCCTTCCACCCCCTCCCATACACTCACTCCTTGGCTGCCATACACTCGGGCTCCCCACTCTCCCCTTACAACGGTGTCCTCCTACCTGAGTCTGGGCTGGATGTCACGCTGCATGATGAAGCAGTGGGCGAGATGTCTGAAGAAGACACATCCAGGCTCCCAGACCCTGGCGCAGCACTCAAGGCTGCAGATAACTCTGCACTGGTCAGGCACCTCAGTGGCTCTGGGCGGCGGATGCGGCCGCCGACGCTGCGTGTGTGCACACGGGAGGCTGTATGTGAGCCGGGAGGAGGCTGCGGGAGCCCGGACTCGGGAGGACGGGTCAGAAGGAGGTTTTTGTGCAGGGGGGCGCGCGCCCCCCCCAAAGTGCCGCCCTAGGCCTGGGCCTTGTCAGCCTAGGCCAAAATACAGCCCTGCTGCTAGTACTTATAACACTCCTCTCGCCGCAGACTGAACATGCTGCTGTCCAAGTCTGCCCCCTGACCTCATGCATCCAGAGTGGAGACATATTAATATGGTAGGTGTGTTACTGGTCAGATTACCAGGGCAAACAGAGGGAAAAAAGCCTAACAAAGAAAACAAATGCAGCCACCACCTCTATAGATTGGTAATCTGCAATATATATTTTTTTTGGTTTTGAGTTTAATACTGCTTTAGGTCTGGAGCCATGTTATTTGATTATGCCTCAAATAACACACTTAAAGGCCTCCTGTTGTGTTCAGGGGTGGGTGGGATCTCTGGTGTGATGGGATTAGAGCAGACAATATTGAATAATAAGTTATCATTCAAGCACCATGAGAAACTGCCAAAGATTTTAGGGGTAGGTTTACTAATGGAAAATAGACTGTGCGCTATTGCATGTGCAGTTGCCCTCAGTTGCTCCAGAGCTTAGTGAATGAGGGGGAGCTCTGCTGACTTCCAACATCCAATCATGTGGAAGCAAAAGTGTTGTTTTCTTATTTTTAGGTAGGTAGAGGTCCCTCTGAGGATCAGAATAGGGTGTCTGAACTTTTCAAGGCTGACAGTGATGGAAGACCAGAAGTGTGTCTGGTCCTGGTTAGCGGAAGTAGAGGTAACAGTATACACAGGATTTTAATTTTAAGAAAAATTTAATGGCCAGTGATATATATAAGTAAGTCTAATACTCACGGGTATATGACCGATGAAATGAAATGGGAACCTTGGGATTTTGCTGTTGGGTTTGTACTGTGAAACCATGTATTCTAGAATGTATTATTTATAATAGGTATGGAAAAGTTTTATTTTTAAAGAAAAATAAGAAAACATTTAATTTTGGGTTTGTGATAGTGAGAAAGTATTTGCTTCATTCAAAAGCCAGGAGTGTTAAACCCCCCAGCTGTTGAGTGAGGAAAAGGTTATATATGGTGTAGGCATTATATGAATTGATAAAGGGCACAATGGAAAAATGTCCCAGGTCAGGCTAGGGCAGAGGAAACAGAAATATTGCAAAATAACAGCCAGTAACCAGTCTAGATAGCTTTAGCATGAAATACTAGTAGCAAGATAAGGGCTGCCATCTAGTGGTTAAACAGTAAACTAAATAAAGAGATTTTAACCTTGTCACAAAAGTTTAGTGCGCCAACATGCTCCAGAGGTCCTAGGTGAGGAAAACATGGAAGTAACACCATCAGCTCCCACCCCTGAGTTATTTGACACTTTAAAAATCAACAGAGAGTGAAATAATTGTAATAAAATGAGAAATTAAACTCTAGTTATATTGAGTGCAGAGTAATAAAAACTTTACACGTTTCAGTCTCTGGTGTAGATAGGAAACTGTAGTATAATAGTCAACAGACTATAAGGTATATATTCTTTAGTGTGTAGACTTCTATTAAAGGAGGAAAAAAATATCTATGTCACGTTCCCTGGTTAAGAGAGTGAGCTGGAGTCATTCACAGACAGGCATTACAAAGATAATCATGTTAAGTACAAAGAAAGAGACCTAAGCAACCAAAAAAGAGTGGAAGACATAAGATCGAAACAGCTATTCTTGTGGATAAATAATATGATACAAGAATAAAGCATGAATTCTGAGGATACTGATCATGTGTTCATTTCCTCAGGAAATTTCCTTATGAGCCCCTTAATTTCTGAATTGTTGCTGCCAACGCAGTTTATGTGGTAACCTGGGTGTTTTTTATTTCAGGAGCCAATCGGGCAAACTTATATGGGGTGGTTAAAATTTTTCTAAAAACGCAGCCCAATATGGGCATCATGCCCTTGGGAAGCCCCAACGGTATTTTATATTTTGGCATAAGGAGCATAAGGAGCTTCTTGTCACAGGCTTAAGAACTCTGCCTATGGCCAACATTTGGCATAACAAATCTGTCAATAGAAGGATTAGAGTCCCATTAAATAATATGGTATCCTGTGTTCTTGATGCTTGAAAGGCTTTTTTTTTTTTATTAATCCCACAAATAGATTCTCTGGTAAATACCGGGTCAGGATTCTTGTGCTAAAGCTCTGTAGATTTGGTTATCTCAATAAGAGAATATTTGCTTTGTAAGTTAAAGATTGCAGTTGCAGCAGCAGCCAGATGTTTGGTTTCAACAGACTCTGGGAGGCCTTATATTGTTTTGACGATTCCTGTTTTCAAGGTCATCTTGGTGTATTTAAATTGTGTGTTCAATAGTGTTGCTCACGAATATTCACTACGAATATTGCATATTCGAGTATTCGCGAATAACTCGAATATCGCGGCGAAAATTCGCTATTTCGAATATTCGTATTTTTTCAAATTTCGCAATCAATTTCGCAATCAATTTCGCATTCGCACTAGCGAAATTTTTCGCATTAGCAATTTTTTATTTTTTTTATAAAATATAGCGAATATTCATAAATATCGAATATTCGTGATATTTTATCCAAAAAAAATAGCGAAATTTCGCAATCATTTTCGCTTTCGCATATGCGAAATTTCGCAATTTTTTTTTTTAAATATAGCGAATATTCGTAAATATCGAATATTCATGATATTTTATCCAAAAAAAATAGCGAAATTTCGCAATCATTTTGGCTTTCGCATATGCGAAATTTCGCTATTTTTTTTTATAAAATATAGCGAATATTCGTAAATATCGAATATTCATGATATTTTATCCAAAAAAAAATAGCGAAATTTCGCATTTTTTTTTTTTATAAAATATCACGAATATTCGATATTAACGAATATTCGCGAATATTCTTCGAAATATTCGCGAAATATCGCAAAATCGAATATGGAGTATTCCGCTCATCACTGGTGTTCAAATAGGGTTGCACCATGGGTTCATTTAGGATCCTCATAAGTCTGTTCTTATTCTAGCTATAGGGTTGCCACCTTTTCTTCAAGTCAAACCCGAACACTTTAGCGGCCCACGGCAATTGTTTTTATAGTATACCCTGTACATATATTTTGCTATTAAACACCATTTCTGATCATATGAAGTTAACACCAACAGTTCTCCTTTATATCAAAGTCCTCAGAGTTCCCCTTTTACATCTGAAATCGCAGAGTTCCCTTTTTACTGTAAGGAGGGACTCTGCAGACTCTGATGTAAAGGGGAACTCTGGGGGCTCTATCATAAGGGATGCTCTGGAAACCATGATCTAAGGGGGAACACTGGGAACTCTGATATACAGGAGGACTCTGATGTAAGGGGGAACTCTGATGTAAGGGGGAACACTGGGAACTCTGATATACAGGAGGACTCTGATGTAAGGGGGAACACTAAGAACTCTGATGTATGGAGAAGACTCTAATGTAAGGGGGAACACTGTGGCTTCTGGTGTAGAGGGGAACTCTGATGTAAGGGGGAACACTGAGAACTCTGATGTACGGAGAGGACTCTGATGTAAGGGGGAACTCTGATGTAAGGGGGAACACTGGGAACTCTGATATACAGGAGGACTCTGATGTAAGGGGGAACTTTGATGTAAGGGGGAACACTAAGAACTCTGATGTATGGAGAAGACTCTAATGTAAGGGGGAACACTGTGGCTTCTGGTGTAGAGGGGAACTCCGATGTAAGGGGGAACACTGAGAACTCTGATGTACGGAGAGGACTCTGATATAAGGGGGGAAAGCTGTGGCCTCTGGTGTAAAGGGGAACTCCGATGTAGGGGGTGCTCTGAGAACCCTGATTCACCTTTGTGTACTCAATCAGAGGCAGGAGAGAAAAGGGAGAGGGGGGAAGACATTCACAGACAGGGATGGATGGTGAGCTCACTCACCCCCTGGCAGTCAACACCTCTCATCCAGATGTATCTGAGGCTGCTGGACTTCAAATTTCCAGCCCCAACTTTCTATTTCTGAGGCACAGTACTGAAGATTGGAGTGTGGGCAGACACAGAGGTGACGGGGTGGGGGGGGGGGCGATATATGTAGATCGAGCCCTATCTCAGGCAGTGTGAAAGAGGCAACTGCAGCCATAAACCCTGCTGGCAAGCCATAGTCCAGGCTAAATAATGTGTCCGGGTTTCAGGTTTTCTGAAACCCGGACACATGATTCCAAACCCGAACTGTCCGGGTGAATCCTGGACAGGTGGCAACCCTATCTAGCTACCATGTCTTTTTTCAGGTCAGCAATTTTTTGTCTAAATATATTTTCTAAATGTTTGACATAGGATTCAAACTCCTGTCTGCTGAGCAGAGATTCAATACAGGACTTCATGTCCCAGTCCTCCCTAGGGCTGCCAAACCTGAACACCTAGCAGCACAGGGCATATTTTTGTTTTGTTTTGTAGTATACACTATAGGTTTATAAAAGACCTGGAACACCTTTGGGTGCCCCAAGAAGAGGGATAATTCAGTGAGCTGTGGTATACAGTGGGTGTGGCCAAACTGCTCTTGTTAACCTCATAGCCCAGACTCCCCCCCCCCCCAGTGATGCCGAACCTGCCCCCAGACAGCTGCCCACAGCTCCCAGACTGCGACATATTTTTGTGTAACTATCCCAGTTACTTTGGGAGCACAGCCCAGTCTGAATAATGTGTCTGGGTTTCAGGCAGACTGAAACCTAGACGTATGATTCAAAATCTGGACTGTCTGGGTGAATCCTGGAAAGGTGGCAACCCTAGTCCTCCCAGAGCTGCGGGATGTTCAGGACAGGCTCCTGGATTTTGTGAATAGTTTGTGTGAGCCCTGAGGGGAGGGGGTTGACACTGAGAGCTCACATGTGCAGCAACATTAGGTTCTAAGCATGCAGGGGAGGAAGAATCAGCCACCGTCTAAGCTGACCATTTTAGCCTGGTCCTGGGAGTAGAGGCTGAATTACAAAGTGATGAAATTTTCCATTTCCCTTGGTGTCTGGCAGCCAGTCTTTTCCACTTTATTCTGCTGCCTGCCCATCCATGCTGTTGGGTGATCATGTCAGAGGTCAGGAGTCACTGAAATACCTGTTTAAAGTGGGAGCTACAGTCTAAAGCGTCTCACTGTGCCATGTGCCAAGCCTTATGCCCTCCCAAAATGGTTTAGTAGCACTGCTTTCCAATACTGGTTGAACTTTCAGTCCTCCTGCACATGGACAGTGGCAGGTGCAAAATATGCCGCACATAAAATTCAAAATGTTTTACTGCGCCCAAGAAGCCATAGGTGCTATGTACAGTCTGCTATACAAGAGAATGCGGCTGTAAACTCTGTTGTTTATCTGCATCAGCATTACCATGCACACGTGCATTCAATGTATTTCCCAAATGCAAAACTTTACATGGGTAAACACTGGTGTATAGAAGCAACAGCACCTACACGAGTACAGCCAGGTACAGCCATTCATTTAAAGAGGGATATATGCAGGCCTTTTTATTTTATAACATCATCATTGTTATTTAAATACAAACGTAGCACTACCCCCCAGAGGAGCTGCTGGTTTGTTTTGGGTGGCATGTTACCTCTGTGACTTCGCCGTCTAGTTGATGAGAGTCGTAGTAATAGAATGTCTTTTTCTTGTGCTTTTATTTACCCAACAAGGTAAAACAGATGAACTTGGTGAAGAGTAGAGGAATTGCAGAGATGGAGAACACAGATTCAGGTGTAGGTAAAAGGGAAACAGTCCTGCTTCCAACGACAAACTTTCACTTCGCCACTCCAGCCGGGGTATAGCGCACCTGGACATACCTCTCTCACAAGCCTGGCAGACAGAATGTCACTCGAACTTGGGGTTAAGTCTCTGCCACAGACCCTCCCAATGGTTGCAGAAAACAGTGGACCAACGTCCTCTCGACTGGACGTAACACCTGGATCTCATTCAAGTAGTCTAACCACTTGCCGACCAGTCGCCACAGTTTTACGGTGGCAGGTCGGATCGGCTGTGCAACATCACATAATATTACGTGATTTCGCATTTCAGCCACTAGGGGCGCGCGCCCCCTGCTCGCCCCTGGTGCCGTTAGCTGTGTGTTTACTGTGCGAGAACCAGGAGCTGTGTGTTTACTGTGCGAGAACCAGGAGCTGTGTGTTTACTGTGTGGTCCTGTCAAGTGGAGAAATTACTGTTCGTCGGTTCATACAATGTATGAACAGCGATCTGTCATTTCCCCTAGTCAGTCCCAACCCCCCTTCAGTTAGAACACAATGAGGGAACATAATTAACCCCTTCCTCGCCCCCTAGTGTTAACCCCTTCCCTGCCAGTGACATTTTTACAGTAATCAATGCATTTTTATAGCACTTATCGCAATAAAAATACCAATGGTCCCAAAAATGTATCAAAAGTGTCCGAAGTGTCCGCCATAAGGTCGCAGTACTAATAAAAATCGCTGATCGCCACCATTACTAGTAAAAAAAAAAATATATTAATAAAAATACCACAAAACTATCCCCTATTTTGTAGACGCTATAACTTTTGCGCAAACCAATCAATAAATGCTTATTGCGATTTTTTTATATATATTTTTGGGGGGATATTTATTATAGCAAAAAGTTAAAAATATTTATTTTTTTTCAAAATTGTCGCTATATTTTTATTTATAGCGTAAAAAATAAAAATCGCAGAGGTAGCACGTGCAACCCGGCCCGGAAGGCCATTTTCCGGGGCACAGTGAAATGGCTACCCTGAAGGTGGGCGCCACACAAGGAGAAGACCCAGGAAGATGGCGTATGCCCCATAAATACCCCTCCCCAGCATGCACAGCGAGGAAACCTCCTCCTGATAGGCTGCTGGAAAAAAGTATCCAGTCCTTGAATCCACTGCTGCCACCTGCCTACCTGGGGTAGAACTGCACCCCAGCACAGCACAGCCAAGCTGGGACAGAAGCTCCAAATTTGGACTAATTAACATTGGTCAGAGTCACTTAGCTCTCTGACCCCCTCTAAATTTCAACAGCACCGGTTCTGAAAAGTAACCAGGCGCAACACAATCAATAGTTATTTTTGATGATCCATAATATGCTTACTTGAAAAATCCCCTTTCATGTTGTGAGTGCAGTTTGCTGGCCATCTTTTTCAGAGTTTCCTGAATTTCCTCCTCTGCTATTTGCCTTCAGTTTCTAAGGACTATGTATCCCCTGGTATCCTGCTGCCTGCAAACAGTTATTCCTGTACTGACTCCACCTCCTGAAACTTCTCCTCTCAGCACCTATGTATTTTCAGAAGGCAGGCTCAGTGAAATGTGTGACATAGCATAAGCTACTGACAGGTTTAGTGAATGCGTCACTACATTCAAGGAAACAATGTGTGTAGAGCTTCACAAAGTAAGTTTACAAACTTCAAAATCATTCTGATTATTTGGAGTAGGCTAGAGATAGAAATACAATGTGGAAATAAATTTATGATTTATAATTTTGACTATTAATATAATTTAAGCTAACATCCCTTACAAGCCGATAGCAAAATACATGAATTTAATTTAAATCATTTAAATATAAATGTTTGTTAATCTTCCTTGCAGAGATTTCAGAGCCAGCAAGATGGAGGGGTTATTTCTCCCGATGTCCAAAGTCATACAAACATTACTGTGTAAAAGGAAAATGTCGCTTTGTTGCAGCTTTGAAGGAACCATCTTGTAGGTAAGTGATAACATGTTCAAGTATCTGCTTCTATGGAGTTAATGGCTACTTCATATTGGTTCAGACAGTACTTCAGGAACAGTGGCGGCCCATAATGAAGCCCACCGGTTGTGTAAGAATAATGAATGAATATTAGCTATTGCCACACTGATTCCCCTCCTTGCCAATCAGGAAATGGGTATTGGGTATTGGGTATTGGGTATGGGTATTGGTGACCCAACTGATCCCCCGCCCCCCCCAAAAAAACACATCATCTGCCAGTGTACAGGAACAAACACCTCTCCTAAACCCTGCCTGCTCACATGCTTCACTCTATCAAAATGAACCAGCAGGGTAGTTGTGTTATATTTGGTAGTCTCTAGTAAAGAAGTAACCCTATCAAGTGCACAGTTCAGTGTATAATATTAGTATTTCCAAAGATAAATTAACTCAACCTGGACAATCAAAGCAGCCAAAAATCTAAACCTGGAATAAGACCGTCTGAAGATGTCAATGGCCGGCAAAGAGCACCTGCATTGCTGGAATGAAGGTATAGTTCTGATCAGTGGCAGCCCGTAACGCCAGACACATGGTTTCCAATGTTTTTTGTTTTTTTTAAGCACGTGATTAGAGCCTGAGGCCTCGTACACACGACCGTTTTATTCTACAGAATCCATCAAGAAACTTGGTGGCAGAGCCTTTCTGCAGAGGAAAACGGTTGTGTGTATGTTTTTTCATCGAGAAAACTGACGCGGAACTCGACGAGAAAAACAAGTTCTCTTTTTCCTCGTCGGGAGTCCCCCTTTTTACTCGTCGTGTTTCTCGTCGGGCTGGTTTACGACGAGAAACACGTTCGTGTGTATGCTTAGAAACCCGCGCATGCTCATAATAAAGTATGAGACGGGAGCACACCTTTGGTAAAAGTAGCGTTCGTAATGGAGATACCACATTTGTCATGCTGTAACAGACTGAAAAGCGTGGATCGTCTCTTACCAATCTTTTACTTAACATGCAGTAACATGAGATTAGCAAAAGCAGCCCCAAAGGTTGTGCCAGTGGAATCGAACTTCCCCTTTATAGTGCCTGTAACGGAATGACCCGTGACGCCCAGAGACTTTTAAGGGATGGGGATACTCCTGTGCCAGCGTCACTAAGGACTCTTGGGTCTAAGGTCACCCTGTGCCCCTTGTTGGCATAGGGTGACTGATAAATAATAATTAATGTATAGCAGGAGATCTGGACATATTACAAGCTGTAAAGGTCAATGTTTCATTCAAGGTGGGGACACATGCTGTTGAGATGCTAATTGAGCCTGGCTCCTGAAAGACATTCCATTGTGTGATGCTAATAACACTGTTTAAAGCCTATTGATGATCAGGTGTGAATATCTTATTGTTGGAGACAGAACGTCTGACAGGAATGTGTATTCTGCAGGTGAATTCCTCGCGTGTACAAGGCCCGAGGCTCTAATAGTCTTTAAAAAAGGGTGGGCTCGAGGCACAGAAGACTGTGCCCCAATCACAACCCAGTTATGTGACAATAGCAATTGACCAGACTGACCGGCCAACCAGCCACCACTGGTTCTGATTTAAATTGGGCCTTAAAGGATTGGAGAGCATGAGTAAAGCTTATGAGTATGTCTTCTTGAAGGCAGAGAACAACATGCAGCAGGTCCCCGGTCTAACAAATAATTCGGAGTAGAGGACTGTTTGATAAACCCTTTGACTACAAAAGGTATATTACACATTTCATGGCTGTACCTTCTAGAAGTGAATGGCGACTGATGCATGTAATAGTAATCAAAGGTTTAAAAGCTCACAGCTGCAAAAGTAGCCTTGAACTTGTATTCATTTTAATCTGCATACTAAGTAGAAGTGATTTTCTCCCCCCCACTTTAGTTATAAGATATAATGTAAGTCATACAAATACAATTAATTATCTAATTTTAATATTTTCTTCCAGGTGCGAAAAAGGATATACTGGGAAAAGGTGTGAATACCTTGATTTATTTTATTTAAAAGAAGATCGAGGTCAGGTTGTTGTGATTAGTCTGATTATCGCCATGGTGACCCTCATAATTGCCATTATTTCCATATGCATCTGTTCACAGTAAGCTGTCTGTTTAATATTCAACTGTATTTTTTTGTCTGGGCTGCCTACTCTATGGTTTTGTAACAAATAACTAAGTGCCGCCGGTTCACACTACAACGACATGAAAGTCAGCACAACTTTGCGAGGCATCTTTGAGGCAACTTCAAGGCAACTTTGAGGCAACTTCAAGTCACCTCCAGGACAGGCAACTTTGCCAGCGGCCAATCAAACAATAATCAGCTCTGTGGGAGGTAGGGGTTTGCCTGAAAAAACGATTTTCTCTTCCTATAAAGTTCCTTCAGTTAAGACAGTGACCTGACTTTGGAGGCGACTTCCATTTGAAATCAATGGGTACAAGTCACCTAGAAGTCGCCTTGAAGTAGTAAAGGAACCTTTTCTGAAGTCGGAGTGACTTCAGTAGTGTGCATTAAGACGGCTCTCATTCACTTTAATGTAATTTCTCATGTCACGCTTCTTGGGGCGACACAAGTCAGATCACAAATCGCGGTAGTGTGAACGGGCACTAATGGTCGAAAAATATTAATATTATTTTATAATAGCTATACTACAATTGTGAGGAAAAAGTTTTAATTTGTTTTTGGATTTTCTACACGAAAAGCTCATAAAATTTAGGTTGATTATCATTTGTGTCATACATACATTTAAAAAACATACCTCAAAAGATTAATTGTTATTAATAATTTAAATAATTGACAAAACAATTTTTAACCCTTACATTTAGCAACTATGTTGAAAGTAGCACCAGTGGAGCCTTTTATGTGACTTCTTTTTATAGCAACGTAGTTATTTTGCTCCACTTTTCTGTACAAAAACAATTCCGTTTATGCAAAGTTTTTACATATCCTGTTTGACATGCTTGCTTCAAATTCCACCACAGCAAAATCTGCTGTGCACAAAAAGTTATCTCTGCTGATGTGTATGCCAGGTCCAGGATTGTTGCCCTTTATTTACAGTTTACATTTTTATTTATGATGAGTAGTATAACTCTTAGGCCCCGTACACACGGCAGAGAACCTCAACGGGCGGAATCGGCGACCTGCCCGTCGGGAAAGGCAACCAGCCATTCATCCCGACGGGCTGTCGAGCAAATAGAGAACCTGTTCTCTATTTGCTCGACGGGGGAGGTTCTCGGCAGAATGCGGCTCCCAGCGAGGTTCTTGCTGGTTTCTGCCGAGAACCTCGGCCGTGTGTACGGGGCTTCACTATATTTCCATCCCGTTTGAGCCACTGAAGCCATAGGGGTTGATTTATTAAAGGTAAATTGGCCGTGCACTCTGCAAGAGCAGTTGCTCCAGAGCTAAGTAAATGAGCAGAAACTCTGCTGACTTCCATCATCCAATTATGTGCAAGCAAATATGCTGTTTGTCATTTATTTTCCTTGCACATGATTGGGTATTCTTTTCAAAGTGAATCTTTCCTCATTTACTAAGTCCTGGAGCAAGTCAATTTGCCTTTAGTAAATCAACCCGATAGTTTTGTTTATCTGTCCACTTCTCCTATCTTGTCCATTCATACAACACATACAGTGGAACCTCGGTTTAAGAGTAACTTGGTTTGAGAGCGTTTAAATTTGCAGGCAACTTTTTTTATTGTTTTATTCTGACTCGGTTTGCGAGTGTTGACTCGCAAGACGAGCATAATTCAAGCTAAATAGGCCTGCAGTACCTAATTTGGCCTGAGGTACGGGGGCGCAGAAGCTGAGCAGAGCTGAAATAATTTGTTTCGCATTGAGTTCAATGGGATGCAATACCAAATGCGGCCAGAAGTGGGGGCACGCCAGAGAGCACCGAAAAGGGCCGAAAAGGCCCGAGGACACTTCGGCTCATTTCCTGTGCGCCCATACCTCAGGCCAAATGAGGTACTGCAGGCCAATGGTCAGATTTTCTCGGCTCCTGCGCGTCTTCTGCGCCACCGTACCCCAAATGAGGTACTGCAGGACTTTGGATTATGAGCATACTCCTGGAATGGATTATGTTCATAATCTGAGGTTCAACTGTAGGTCTTCTGTGAACCATATACCAAAAAATCTAATTCTTGTCCTGTTTGTGGCTAGAGCAGTGGTGGTTTCTTTAGTGGCAATCTTGTTCATTTTAGTTTCACCCTGAAAATCAAAAAGATTGGGGCAGACAGATTTTGCAAAAGTAAGTGTCTGTCGTGTGTATTAAAAGTTGTGCAGCATGCGTCAAATTCATGTTTCTGTATAGAAATCGTACTTGAATTTGGTCCACTTTACAAGAGAGACACTTGACGTGACTTCTGTCTGTGTCAATTTCTCTATGTATGCCAAAATTATTTGGTCTTATTTAGCTCCACTTTTGTAAAATACCAACTGTTGGCATTTTATTTTGAATTTGCCACAACCAATGCACCACAGAGTGGCACGTTTTAGAACTTCTGTGGATGAGAAGACCTGCCTCGCGGTCTCCACTCTAATTCATCCCAAAGGTGTTCTATCGGAGTGAGGTCAGGACTCATTGCAAGTCAGTCAAGTTCCTCCACCCCAAACTCGCTCATTCATGTCTTTATGGACCTTGCTTTGGGCACTTGTCCAAATAATTTGGTAGAGGGGGGATTTCTTAAGGGATCTCTTATGGCATCAGCGTACCAAACATTTTGGACAATTTCATGCTCCCAACTTTTTGGGAACAGTTTGGGGATGGCCCCTTCCTGTTCCAACATGACTGTACACTAATGCACTAAGCAAGGTCCATAAAGATATGGATGAGTGAGTTTAGGGCAGAGACTGTGAGACAGGACTTCTCATCCACATTAGCGCTTAACTTTACAAATGTGCTTCTGGCATAATGGTCAAGCTTTACCTTAGACACACTCCTAAACATTGTGGACAGCCTTCCCAGAAGAGTTGAAGCTGTTTAGCTGCAAAGGGTGTGGCTGCACTTCTGCTGTTCTCCTGAGCTCCAGTGAGGCCTACTGATCCAGGGAGCTTGATTACTCCCTATACCCAGAGTGGATGCAGGAACCTGGGGTGGACCCAGGGGAAGATCCCCCGGATGGCCAGAGTACCGATCCTCCCATACCAGTGTTTGAGGACCTGGGAAATGGCCCAGCTAAAGGGGAAAGCCTGGCAACCTACAGAAAGAAGGTTTGTGCAAGGATTGCGAGAATCGCCAAGGAGGAGGAAGTACTGGCAAAGTTGAAGTTTGACTTCAAGCAAAAAAAAATCGCAAGTGATCGGCTGCATAGTTCCAAGAGGAGACAGATGCGGCCTGAGTTAATGGCTTTGGAGGCCAAAGTGGAAAAGCAGAGTCTGCTGGTGGCTACATTGAAAGAAACCAGCGGTGCTTTCAAGGAGAAATATGGCAACGATGATCGCTTCCGTGCAATGCGCAGAGGGGCTATAGAGGCCAGTGGAGGACAGGCATCACCAGAGTGCGAGAAGCCAAGGTCAGTGCAAAGCAAAAAAGTTTCTGTGGGCTCGGATTGTGTTTCTGGCCAGCACGCTGGAAAATCTTTGCATTCCAAGCCAAGTACCAGTATGCTTGAAGACAGTGGTGAAAGCTCTGGCACACAGGCTGCAGGTGATCAGCAGTCAGGTGTTTTGTCTGGCAGTATGTCATCGGGCCAGGAAAGTTCTGTGCCCTTACCACCGCAGCAGGAGGCTATGGAGCAAGATGATCCATCTGAGCCTGTGAAGGGAGCAGGTATGATGAACCTTATTGCAGAAATGGAATCACCTTTGCATGGTCGCAAGTTTGCAGTGTCTGGATCATCTGAGGATGAAGAGGAGGATAATGATGTCCCCCCAAAATCTTTGAAACATGAGGTGAAAGTAAATGCAGGTTTTGTTCAGAACTTGCCTATACAACACAATGGAGGTGTAGTTCCTATGGATTGTGCAGTAGAGGGCGGCGCAGAGCAAACGTATCCCCTGGCTGAGACTTCCACCTGTGTACAGCCAGCCAGTGAAGGGTGTGTGGACTCTGCTGTGAAGAGTAATGATAAAGACATCACTGTTGGTAACCCTTCAGTTACTGGTAATGAAGGTAGAATTACCAAGGGCAATGTAAATGACATTTCTGTGTCAGAAGTCTCTGCTCCTGACAATATTGTTGTTGCTGCTTTATCTAAAGAGGGGTCTGTACCTAAGAGTGATGTTGCAAGGAGTGCGATTATTTCTTATGCTGCAGCAGTGGCTGCAACTGTGCCAGGGGTGAGTAGGGCCAATTATTCTGCAGTTGCTAGGAGTGATGTGACTGAAGGTCAGGCCAATATGACACCATCTGGTAGCTCCTTTAAACGCCGCAATGTGGTCCAATTGAGGTGGATTGGAGAAGGCCCCCCCCAAATAGGAGAGATGTGGTGGACCGCATTCTGGGGATGGGTTTTAAAGCGGAGGAGATTTTTGCCCTTATCAGCCCAGTTGGGTCATATGAGTATGACCTCTCCTTTGTCAAGGCAGAAGGATTAGATGTCTTTTGGGAGAGGTATGAGCAGAAGTGCAAGAAGTCCCCAAGATGGGCAGGTTTGTCACCTAAAGTAGTCTCCCGCCAGCCATTATATAAAAACGTCACAATTCTAGTGCGTAATGAGTCCATTCCTGCTGCGGATCTGGGGGTGTGGTTGGGGAGATATGCGGATGTCCAAGCCCCCTTGAGGAAGGTTGTAGATGACAGGGGGATATGGACAGGAGGATGGACAGTATTAGTAAAACTGCATGTCACCGGTAATGTTGTTAAGCACATCCCTTCCTCTGCCTTTATAGGTCGTGACAGGATCATTACTTTTTATGCAGGACAACCAAAGTTATGTCACCGCTGTGGTGAAAAAGGCCATTTTTCAAGCTCATGTACTATGCAGAAATGTTCCCTCTGTCAGGGCTCAGACCATGTTGCAAAGGACTGCAATAATATTCGCTGTAATCTTTGTAACAAGTTAGGTCACCCCTATAGCCTTTGCCCTGAAGCCCTCCATAATCAGCCGGGGTTGGTGGAAGAACTGCTGAGAATGGAGGAGGAGGAACGTGGGGGGCAGCAAGGGGTTGGTGGAGCTGTTTCAGCTAGTCCTGAGGGGTCCCCCCAGGTGTCAGTTTCCCAATCTGAAGGTGTGACCCCTCCTGTGTCTGCTTCCCAGTCTGTGCTTCCTACTGTGTCAGTGTCTACTTCTGTTGTGTGTTCTTCCCCAGTGTTTCAGATACCCAGTGTTCCTGATGTATCCAAGTCATCCAGATTGGCTGAGGCTGCCAAAGGGGCGGATTCATGCCGATCTGAGGTGGCAACTTCGTCGGGACCTTCCCTGGGGAAACGTAAGACCTCTAGTGGAGGTTCTAAGGGGAAGAAGGGGGAAGTTGCCACTGCTAATGATATAGATGAGGCCTTTAAGGGTAATGTTTTAGGGGAGGAGGGAGAGTGGACCAAGGTGAGCAGAAGGAGGAATAAAGTAGTCCTGACCTCTGCCTCCTCGGCTTCATCTTTAGAGGTAGAAGATCTACCTCTGGGAAACAAGTTTGGGTCCTTATCTGACGGGGAAGAGGAGTCTTCTAATTCCGTGTCTCAGATGGAGGAGGATGAGGGAGAAGGTTCCCTAAAGAGGCCAGGGTCTCCAGTAAAGGAGGAGGGTGCTCAGGCTAAGAAACGCCTACCTCAATCATCCTAATGGCAGTTCCCACTCCGATAAAGGTGGCAACGATTAATGTTGCCAGCATAAAATCTGTAGGGGCTCGCAATATGGCCTTATTTTTGCTCAGCGAGATGGATGCTGATGTTTTATTTTTGCAAGAGACCCGGCTAAATTGCCTTGCCGATGTCCACCTGGCAAAGAGGGAGTGGAGACGTGGGCCCTCCTTCTGGTCTCTTGCGGCCGAGCCTTACAGCGGAGTTGCAGTACTTTTTACTGGCATGGTAACGTGTCGGCGGGTTATCGAGGTAGAGATTGGAAGGTGTATGGTCCTGGACGTCTCTGTGAAGGGGCATGATCTACGTCTGGTAAATATTTATGGACCACAAACTAGATGGGAGAGGAAATGCCTCTTTACAAAGATTAAGCCTTTCCTTTTTACATCTCGGCAAGTTGTCTTTGGAGGTGATTTTAACACCGTCACTAGGCCCAAAGACAGGAAAGGCTCCACTGACAGCCTGAGATATGATAGCGTCTTTCTTAATATGATAGCCAGGGAAGCAGGTCTGGAAGATGCGCATATTAAGCGTTGCCCAGACAGCACGGGGTACACATTTAAGAGAGGCAGTTGTGAGAGCAGGATAGACAGGTTTTTTTTTAAGGGGGACTCTGCCTTTTCGGCTCCTGAGTGTCGTATGGTGGAGTTCTCTGATCACCTTATGCTGTCTGTTATTCTTAATGCTTCAGATATGCCACCTAAAGGAAAGGGTATTTGGAGGATGAATTCGGCTCTGCTGGATGACGAGGAGGTAAGACAATCTTTTGAGGATTTTTTTCAGGCTCAGGTAACCATCCTGGATTTCTGCAGCAGTAAGTCAGAGTGGTGGGAGCTTACCAAAAGCCGGATCAGTGGGTTTTTCAAGGCCATAGGAAAAAGGAAACAGCTTGGTAAGTACATTGCCTACCAGCAGCTGCGGAGAAAACTTGATCGCCTTGTCTCGAATGGTGGAGATTCAGGGGCAATCTCTGAGGTGAAACTTCTCCTTAGGAAGTATCAGTATGACCGGCACGCTTCTTTGGTTCTGGAAAGGGACTACGGGAAATATCACTCGCCCGACCCTTATCAGAACTGCAAACAAAGCGCAGCAGTTAAGACGGTTGTTGGGCTAAGGGATAGTACGGGCTCTTTGACGAAATCCAGGTCAGGGATCCTGGAGGTCTCGAGGTCTTTTTATGTGGAACTTCTGGGGGAGAAGTACCTCGATCGGGCAAAGATATCAAGTTTTCTGGATTCTACACCAGATCTGGGAAATAACATTCCGCTGGCAAGTTTGACGGGGGTAATCACAGCAGAAGAGGTAGTCAAAGCTATAGACGGTCTGGCCATTAAGAAAACGCCTGGGCCAGACGGATTGACGGCTGAATTTTATAAGACTTTCAAATCCAGCTTGGTACCTTATCTTGTGGAGGTATTTAATGGCTGTCTGCAAGAGGGTTCGCTCCCTCCCTCCATGAGACAATCTGCTGTTATTCTGTTGTCAAAAGGTAAGGATCCCTCGATGGTTGAGAATTGGCGCCCCATTAGCCTTCTCAATGTCGATAGAAAGATTCTGGCAAAGATAATTTTCTGCCGCTTGTCGTCAGTAGCGGTCAGATTGCTTTCCCGTCAGCAGCACTGTTCGATCCAGGGCAGGAGCACTTTTTCAGCGGTGTTAGCTGTCCGGGAGGCTCTGGAGCGTTGCAGGGCTGAGGGCTGGGGAAAGTACTTGCTGGCATTGGATCAGGCGAAGGCTTTTGATCGTGTCAATCATGAGTACCTCTGGCTTCTCCTTGACAAGTATGGCCTGGAGGGTGGGTTTATTGGATGGCTTAAGACTTTATACAGAGAGGCAGAGAGCTTCATGCTTGTTAACGGTTGGGTTGGACGGCCCTTCAGGGTTGGATCAGGGGTGCGCCAGGGGTGTCCGCTGAGCCCTTTGCTATACGTTTTCGCAATCGACCCCTTCATCAGAAGGCTAGAGAGCGGACCGTTGTGCGGAGTGCCGGTGGGCACTGCTGGTGAGCCGCCCTTGAGGGTTGTAGCCTATGCTGATGACGTTTCTGTTTTTATCTCTGGGACAGAGGAGGCGCAAGAGGTGGTCTCAGTTATAGAGCAGTATTCCGAGGCATCAGGCTCCAAGGTCAACCGTGATAAAAGTGAAGTTTTTTGGATGAGCGAGGGAGATGAGAGCTTTGCACTTCCGGACATCTTCCCGAGGCCTCAGAAGAAAGTCAAAGTATTAGGCATCGAGTTTGGCCCTGATGATTACAGTAAGTTAAATTGGGAAGCCAGGCTAAATGATGCTGATGTCAAGGTGAAAAGCTGGAAAGGGTGGCGGCTCTCCTTGAGGGAAAGGGTGGACTTGATCAAGACCTACCTGATTCCTACCTTTCTGTATGTCAGCTTCGTTTGCATCTTGCCGGAATCCTTCTATACCAGGATTTATAGTTGTTTCTTCCAATTACTATGGGGGAACAGGCTGAATCTTGTCAAGCGGAATGTAACTTACCTATCTAGGCAGCAGGGTGGCTTAGGGATGGTCAACCCAGTTGTATTCTTCTCTCTGATGTTTTTAAAACACAATTTTGGTAACATGCTGGCAGAGAGACCGCCTGGATGGGTGGGTATTTTCCAGATCTGGTTTAGACCTTTTCTGGGCTGTTGGGAGAGTGGCGGGCCAGTGAAAAGCCTAAGGATCAAGCATGGTAAGCTCCCGGCTTATGTTGCCCCGTGCCTGAAAATTCTTAAACGGTGGCATGTGACAGCAGAGGATATCAGGTCCCTCCCTAGGAGACTCCTGGGTGAAAGGATCGTGGGTACTGTCTTTCATGCGCCACTGGCCTTAAGAGATTGCCCAGGTCATATTATGAGGGAGGGTTTACGTTTAATAAATTCTGAGCGGATTCCCTTGAAATTTGGGGACCAGGCCTGGCTCGCTTTCCACAGTAGGCTCTATGTGAGGGGGAACGTGAAGTGCCGCTCTTTGGACAATCGAGGTTGTCCAAGAGCGGAGTGTCAGGGTGAAGTGGAAACCATGGACCACTTTTTGCTTCAGTGCCCTTTCAATATAGAAGTCTATAAAAAGGTGGGGAGGGCTCTGAATATTCCTTTCTTGTCTAGCATGTCTTATGCTGAGTGGGTGTATGGAGCATTGCAGAATCGCAAGGGATATGATTTGCACACTCTTTTTCTAGTCAGCTTAGTAGTCCGATATTACACCTGGAATGCACGGTGTCAGGTATCCCTTCGGCAGAAAGTCCTTCCTGTTCTGGTGGTGGTGTGTGAGATTCTTGGTGAGGTAGGGAAAATTCGGGGTCTCGAGAAAGACAGATGGCAGAAAAGGGTCTGGATAAAGGCGTGGAGGAATATCAGGCCGGTAGCTGCTGTTTGTTGATCTCTGGGTGTTGGGTTCTTTCCCTGGTTTCTCTCTGGACACTCCCTTAGATTTTCAAGGATACCATTTTTGAAGAAAGGCTACATACACATGATAATCTGTTTCTTGGTCTGAATGTTATTTAAGTTGAGTGTAGAGATGTGTAGAGTTTTTAAAGATGTCTGCTTTATTTAGTGATGCGTTCATGTATTATTGGTTGAAGTAAGCCTTTATTATGTATATAATATGTTATGCATAAAAAAAAAAAAAAAAAAAAAAAAAAAAAATATCTATAATATTTATGTTTTGTATTTTTGTATAAAAAAAAAGTTGGAATGTGTTTCTTGTTTGCAAGATTCTCAAAATAAAAAATTGCCAACTCAATATTGAACCCTACGGACTAAGATTGGGATGCCATTAAATTTCAAGTGTGTATAAAGGCAGGCGTCCCAATACCTTTGGTAATATGGTGTTTGTTTATATATATATATATTACATTTTGGAGATGTCGTTAGGACAGCGCAACAGTTTTGATTAAGGATGGCGCAACAGTTTTTATTGGTGCAAACATTATTGGTCTTACTATAGATTAACACACCTCCAACACTACTTTTGTAATTCTTTCCAAGCTTTAACAAATTATCTTCTGAAGTATCTTAATACAGCACTTCAAAGGACGGAATGGTCTGTTTATATATTTCCATTTACTTCCTGTTGTATAGAAACAACAGGAAGTGGGAGATAATCTCTTGAAGGGAGACAGTTGTCACCAAAACAAGTGTCCTTATTGGAAGATTTCACCTCTATTTATTTGCTGGTGACATCTCTAAATTTAGAATTTTGTTTAATTCTTGGTGACAATAGCTAGTAGGACAAATACAATTTTTAGAGGGATCGTTAAGCTGGCCATGCAACATAATGGAGTTAGATGGAGCAATCCCCTGTCAGGACATTCTGCTGCTATCAGAATACGCTGTTTAGGGGCTACAGGTGATTGGCTGTAGCCACTGATCATTTTAAAATTTTCCAACATGTGTGGGCAAATTGTATGATCATTGTATGGCCATGTTTATTCTTCCACACATCATCCAGGGTTTAAAAAGGTTCTGACTTTAAATACACTTTAAAGGGGTTGTAAAGGTTTGTCTTTTATTTTCTAAATTGGTTCCTTTAAGCTAGTGCATTGTTGGTTCACTTACCTTTTCCTTCCATTTCCCTTCTAAATGGTTTTTTTCTTTGTCTGCATTTCTCACTTCCTGTTTCTCCTCAGTAAACTTTCCACCATCATCTGAGCGGTGGAAAGTCATTTAGAACAGCTTACTGAACAGCTTACTGAGGAGGAACAGGAAGTGAGAAATTCAGACAAAGAAAACAAAGAAAAAAAATGTAGAAGGGAAATTGAAGGAAAAGGTAAGTGAACCAACAATGCACTAGCTTAAAGTAACCTATTTAGAAAATAAAAAATGAACGTTTACAACCCCTTTAAGGCTGTAATGCCATAATATTCAAAAATATATATAAACATCAGAATCTGTGCAGCTGGTAAATTGTAAAAAATAAGTACAAAAGGGCAAAGACAAAGCTAAGAAGTAACTAGGAAAAAGAAGATCTGAGTAGGTTAGCATGGCTTCTCAAAGGTCAGGCTCATTGTGATCACATTTTTTTGGATGTCTTTTATAATGCACTGCATTTGTTCTTTGGCAGTCGGTGCAGAAAAGCACATAGAAGAAAACTGAAAGCTAAGGAAATGGAAAACCTGAAAAGTGATTCCACAGCGAAAATAGAAGAAACCCATTTTGCCTAGAGGTAAAAAAAATGCTTCTAAAAAGTCAATATCTATAAATTTTGACTGGTAAAGATATTTGGTTGTACGCAGAAGAGAAGCCCAGAGAACATCAACCATAAATATGTGGTAAAAGCAAAATAAGTTTTGCCTTTATGTAGGTGAAGTGAACAGCCTCAGATGATACACAGAGATTAAACAAATCATAAGTTTTACATGTATATCTGCTGTCTTCAGCTTGCTATATTCTTTAGAAAGTGTACATCTTGTTAGAAATGTTCTCTTCCTGTTCAGCACTGTCTGGAAGTGAAGTCTTGGCATACACTGTGTGACGGCTGATTGGAGGAAAGGCACACACTTGCAGAGAAATAGAGGAAAACACTGCAGATATACAGTATCTCACCAAAGTGAGTACACCCCTCACATTTTTGTAAATATTTTATTATATCTTTTCATGTGACAACACTGAAGAAATTACACTTTGCTACAATGTAAAGTAGTGAGTGTACATCTTGTATAACAGTGTAAATTTGATGCCCCCTCAAAATAACACAACACACAGCCATTAATGTCTAAAATGCTGGCAACAAAAGTGAGTACACCCCTAGGTGAATATGTCCAAATTGGGCCCATAGTGTCAATATTTTGTGTGGTCACCGTTATTTTCCAGCACTGCTTTAACCCTCTTAGGCATGGAGTTCACCAGAGCTTTACAAGTTGTCACTGGAGTCCTTTTCAACTCCTCCATGATGACATCACAGAGCTGGTGGATGTTGCGCTCCTTCACCTTCCGTTTGAGGATGCCCCACAGATGTTCAATAGGGTTTAGGTCTAGAGACATGTTTGGCCAGTCAATCACCTTAACCCTCAGCTTCTTTAGCAAGGCAGTGGTCGTCTTGGAGGTGTGTTTGGGGTCTTTATCATGTTGGAATACTGCCCTGCGGCCCAGTTTCTGGATGGAAGGGGATCGTGCTTGGCTTTAGTATGTCACAGTACATGTTGGCATTCATGGTTCCCTCAATGAACTGTAGCTCCCCAGTGCCGGCAGCACTCATGCAGTTCCAGATCATGACACTCCCACCCCCCATGCTTGACTGTAGGCAGGACACACTTGTCTTTATACTCCTCACCTGGTTGCCATCACACACACTTGACACCATTGGAACCAAATACGTTTATCTTGGTCTTATCAGACCACAGGTTCCAGTAATCCATGTTCTTAGGCCTCGTACACACGAGGCAATCTATCTGTTCAAATCGGTCGGACCGACCGATTTGAACAGATCTGTCTGCTGGCATTTTGGTTTGCTCGCGTGTACACACGAGCAAACCAAAACCAAAATCCCCGCCAGCAGACAGCGCGCTGACGTGTCGGTGACGTGGCGGTGACGTTGACGCCGCCACGTCACCGCACCAGGAAGTAAAACACTTCCGCGCATGCGTCGAAATCATTCGGCGCGTGTGCGAGAAGACATGTCTGCTGGTTAGCATACTAACCAGCAGACATGTCGGGCGGACGGGTTCCCAGCCGACAGATTTCAAAGCATGCTTTGAAATCTGTCGGGTGGCCAAATCCGTCGGCTCGCCCGTACACACGATCAAATCTGTCTGCTGAAACGGTCTAGCAGACCGTTTCAGCAGACAGATTTGATCGTGTGTACGAGGCCTGAGTCTGCTTGTCTTCAGCAAATTGTTTGCAGGCTTTCTTGTGCATCATCTTTAGAAGAGGCTTCCTTCTGGGATGACAGCCGTGGAGACCAATTTGATGCAGTGTGTGGTGTATGGTCTGAGCACTGACAGCTTGACCCCCCACCCCTTTAACCTCTGCAGCAATGCTGGCAGCACTCATACGTCTATTTCTCAAAGGCAACCTCTGGATATGAGGCTGAGCTTGTGCAGTCAACTTCTTTGGTCGACCATGGCAAAGCCTGTTCTGAGTGAAACCTGCCCTGTTAAACTGCTGTATGGTCTGGGCCACCATGGTGCAACTCAGTTTCAGGGTCTTTGCAATCTTCTTAAATCACAAACAATAACCCAGCATAGAGCACCAGGAAAGGGATACATATGGTAATGTTCTTATAGTCTAGGCCATCTTTAAAACACATTTTTTCAGATCCTTAGAGAATTCTTTGCCATGAGGTGTCATGTTCCAGTGACCAGTATAAGAGAGTGAGAGCGATAACACCAAATTTAACACACCTGCTGCCCATTCACACCTGAGTCATTGTAACACTGAGCCACATGACACCTGGGAGGGAAAATGGCTAATTGGGCCCAATTTGGAAATTTTCACTTAGGGGTGTACTGACTTTTGTTGCCAGCAGTTTAGACATTAATAGCTGTGTGTTGAGTTATTTTGAGGGGACAGCAAATATACACTGTTATACAAGCTGTACACTTACTAATTTACATTGTAGCAAAGTGTCATTTCTTCAGTGTTGTCACATAAACGGTATAATAAAATATTTACAAAAATGTGAGGGGTGTTCTCACTTTTATGAGATACTGTATGTGCCTAGGTCAAATTTCATGAATCACGTTTACACCTAAATTTGTATAGATCTTAACAAATAAAGACAAAATTATGAACCTCCCTGGTGGTATTCCTGAGTGAGGCTTGGGGTGAATTTTCAATACCAAAAGCGGCAACCCCGAGCCACACTCTGAATCACATCGCAGGATCCAGGCAAAGTTACTTACCTTGTCCCCAGGATTCTTCGATGTCCTTCCGCTGTGTGTGTATGATGTGTCCTCCGCTCAATTCATCACAGTGCCAGGCTCCGTTCCCTGCATGCGTCGCAACGCACAGGGATGGAGCCCAGCACCAAATTCAAAAAGTTAAAAACACATAACACATAATCTTACAGATTACATTACTGTATCAAATTATTTCACGTTACTTTTGTCCCTAGTGCTTTGTCCAGTGCCCTGCATGCAGTTTTATATTATGTATATATTCAAGTTTAAAAAAAAAAACAGAATTATGGTAAACTAACACAACACTCTAGCAATATAAAATTCATGGTCACATTTACTTACTTATTTGAAATAACGTAAAAGGTCCAAGTGATATAGCTCAGCAACTAGGGTACCTTTTCGCATGCTCAAAGATCCACTCTCTAATAAGAAGAGTTGAAGGACAAACAGAATTTTCATTAAAAGCCCATATGACATCCCAGTTAGAAAGATCATCATAATACTATGGGGCAAAACAAACTACCCTGTATCACAGGGTATGAAGCACACATATGAGGATGTTGGTACTAATACAGCCAAGCAAGGAAGAAGAGGGTAGGAAGAAGGACCACTAAGGTTGGGGTATTTTAACCAAACTGAAATAGGAAACAAAATAATGCACACCTAATATGGAATGCATTCTTATTAATAACCAGTATTAAAGCTAAAGGTATGTCAAAATTTGCTTGCTGTGGCCTATTAGGCCACGTACACACAATCGAACATGTCCGCTGAAACTGACCTAGCGAACTGGTTTTTCCAGCGGACAAATTTCAAAGCATGCTTTGAAATTTGTCCGCTGGAAACATGTCCGTCGGACATGTCTGCTGGTTAGTACGCCTAACCAGTGGACATAAATCTCCCACATGCGTCAAATGGAATCGACGCATGCGTGGAAGTATTTTACTTCCTGGATTGGTGACGTGGCGGCGTCACCGCCACCGCCACGTCACCGCGTTATCCGTCCGAGGGGATTTTGGTCCGATGGTGTGTACACTCCATCAGACCAAATATCCGAGGAGACACGTCCGCTGGAAACGGTCCGTCGGACATGTTTCAGGGGACATGTCTCCTTGTCTGTACGCGGCCTTAGACTTTTGCAGTTAAGGTTTGACATGCTTTACTGAATAGGGTTGAAGGGCTCTGTATTTTCCTGTGTATATTGAAAGTTCTGGATTATATATGGTAATAGTTGTGGTGTTATATAAGAGACTGTTAGAGGTCATGGAGAAGTTTATTGTTACATATGAAAAAATAAAGACTGTAATCCACAGCTACCTTTCATAGTATATCAAAACAGTGTGATTGATTAAATAAAACTGAAGAGTGTAAAATCTGGTGCAACTCTGCACTGAAATCATCAGCTTCCAGTTTTTTTGTCAACGCTTAATTGAACAAGCTGAACATTAGAAGCCGATTGGCTACCATATACAGCTTCACCAGATTTTGCACTACTTTCTGTTTAAGTAAATTAACCCCTATGTGCTGTGTACTGGTAGTGGTAGTGAGGTCTGCGGGAGGCAAAAAGTGGCTAGGAACAGCCATGGTACTGATTTTTAACTCTTAGTAACACTAAACATCATTTTTATTATTTTATTTGTACAGGTTACAATGAAGCAACCTGCAGGCAGGTTTAATGCTGCTGTTACAGAAGAGAATAGGCTCTGCCATTGGATAAATGTGGAAGACCATGCATGTAAAACGGAAAGACTGTAAATCCAGTGGCTGCGACCAGGATTGAGTGTTGATTATTTAGTATAAAAAATGTTGTTCTAAACACAAGGTATCATCATCTAGAACCCCCCTTGTGAGTTCTGTGCTGCCAGACAATTATGTTTTGTAATATTTATTTTGGCATATATAACTGATTGTGGAAATTGTTATACTGATCAGTTTTTTTCTGGTTAGCCTTAAGCTGCTCGTTGACTTCACAGTGTTGTTGATCTCACTAGTCTGTAGTTTTCTATTTACTTGCAGACTCAGTGCAGCCAAATGACTTCCATAGGCGATCACTGTGATCACAGAAGTAAACACACCACAAGTTCCATTGGAGAGTCCTCCACTTCCCCTTACAATGGAAGAAAGAGGGGGGTTGGAATAGAACAAATGATTAAATTATTAATTGATGAATTATTCATTAATTAGTAGAAGATCACAGGCAACAGTCGATAATGAAGGTATTCATTTGCTTCCATCCTATTTCTGATATTAATCCTGTCACCTCCCTTATTATTCACATTAACCCCCTTAACTCCATTCTCCCACTGTATATTACTTATACATTAACCCCATTAATCTCCTTCTATATGTAGCGCTACCCCTATAGTGGCCGCTTGATGATGCTTGTCCCCATCAAGCTCTGACCTTGCAAGCCTCTCGATCCCTCTGACACTCTAGGTTCAAACATATTTCAGAAATAGCAAATAACAAAGTGGAAGACACAGTTCTAGGGCTAGACAGTTAAGTGCAATTACTGTAGAAGCAACCATTCAAATACAACATTGGCAAAAAAGGGAAAGACAATAACAATTTGTCAGCTCCCTCTGTGCCACTGGTGCACTGAGCTATATAATTATAACTGAAATACACTTATTGCTTTAATAATGGCCAACAGCGGTAGAGTTCGCCCTAACTAAACAAATTGCATTTGAGAATTCTTTGTAATAGATAGTTCCAGTTTGATGGCATAAGTTGTCTTCTGCAAGCAATAGTGGAGCCCATAGGCAGTGTTGTATACTTATACTTGTAGGCCAATGAGGTTAACAGATAAACAATTGGAGTGCTTACAGCAAAGGTTTCTCTGTGACGTAAAGACGTCTGCATGCAGTGTCTCTAAACAGTTGGATGACAGAAAAAGTTTGAGCATCTGCCCACTCGCCAAACTTGATAAGACGGTCTCCATGGAAACAGAGTGTACTGCGCAGGTGCATGAGTGTCAGCGGGGTGCAACAGCAACAGAAGCGTGGAGGTGGATTACAAAGTTCTGGACTGAAGATGGATGGATGCAGTCCCAATTTGGTGATCTGCGTCACAGCAATGTAGTTCTGTTGCTCAACCATCATGGCAACCGGTTAGGCTGCCAAAGTCCGCTGAATCTGTGCAGTGGCAACGGCCTCCAATTCCTCTGGCAGGAATCCCACAGAGAGAGTGAGCCCACTGCTCACTGTTGAATATATCTGATCTCCAAGAATCATCGTTGCTCTACCAGCCCTCTGGTATGTGTAGTTCAGTCAGCACCCAGTAACACAGTATGTATTGGCAGTAGGACTGCAGATCCCAAGGTTAGGAGAATAGCTCTCACTCCGTTAACAGGAAGTGATGTAGTTATCTGCGTACTGGAACCTAGAGGGAAAAGGCTTAAGCCATAATCCCACTTATCAGCTCCCTTGATTTCATTATAACATAGCCGGCACCTGGCTACATATATATGACCTGTGAACATTGGAAGCGTGCTCCCCATGCTGCAGGAACAAGGTCTTGGCTTTGCCTCTAAGCAGCGCATGCACAGTCCACTCTCTCTCATTGTCAATGCTGAGGTCAGCCGCTACTGCGTTAGAGAGCGATCTGCATATGCATGGGTTAGGAGCATAGTCCAGAGCTTGTTCTTGCATTGCAGGGGGTGTTCTTCCAACCATTGGCTTGCCTAGGCAGCCCGGCAATGGCTATCAGGTTAGGAGTTTATGAGACAGGCTTGTAAGGCTTAGCATAGACCACAGTTATTCCATTAATAACAAGCTTCTTTTGCCCAATCTGAATAGTTGATATTGATTTAGTAGGGTGATGCGTGAATGCATGAATAATTTTAATGTGAAGTAAAACACTTATATACACTCCAGGTTCTCTTCTCACAGAGTACAATGAACCCTAAAAACAGCAAGCAGGTGTCAGGCCCTGTTGTACAGATTATGACACTGATGGGGTATTGGCACATTGTAAATTCCAGTGTACACATGTCCTTAGTAAATAGTTACAAAACTAAAGCTGTCAATTTAATTGTACAATTTTAGAATTATACAGAAATCTAATTGTAAGCGAACCTATGTATAAGCCAATTATTTAAAGCGAAGTATTCCACAACATTTGAATGTAGTTGCACGGTATGGTGGATACATGGAAACAAACCTAGGCTAATTACAAAGATGGCTATACAATTTACAATTTATTTTTTTAATCTGTTTTGCTTACATTTTGATTGCATGATATTTTAATATTTGCCCCATTCAACTCAAATGTAGTAGATTGCATCAGATTGTAAGAATATGGCTATGTGTAGGTCTAGCTTTTGCCTACCCTTGAAGATGGGGTATCTTGTGTACTATAACATAAACATTTTCTAGCAGGAGTCAACTGAAAAGCTCCTTACAATTAGAAAAAGTTAAGATATTTAGAACATGTTTATTTCTGTGCCTGAATAGTCATCTCTGGAATATTCAGGTACAGAAGAGGTCTAATATTTGAAAGCTTCCATGTTGTATTGATACCATATATGAAAACTGATGTAAACCAGAAGCTTTCAAAGGTTGTCATCGAAAGAAATGATTTACAAAATCATACCCTTGCTATGGTATCTGCTTTTGAGATAACTCATCCATTCATCCAATGCTGTGTCGTATATGGGCACGTCAGATGCAAGATTCGCCTGTCTCCAGCCCTATTCTCATGGATACCTCCTTCTCCTTTACCCGCAATGTCAAATAAGCTAAAAATCTGATAGGAAAAATACGACTTCTTTGTAAAAAAAAAAAAACAAACAAACAAAAAAAAAACATTTACAACTCCCATTTACCAACATGTACACTGAACTGACAGTTTTCGGTGAGCTAACCATTTAGCCATCCAACATTACAAATAACGTTTTCTGAAAGTTTACTCTGCCATGCTGATCTGGTTGCCTCTCAATTCATCCCCCAGCCCCATAGAAGTATTTGGTATTCTACTGTCCATGCGCAGGCAGCTGATTATATGTCTGGCCGACCAGATGTAAACATTGCCCACCCCCCGGCTGGACTGGGTACCAGAACTAGGAAAATACGGAGCATTGAAGGAGGCGTTGGCAAAAAATGGTAAGGAAAGTTCCAGAAAACTCTATTTGAAAGCTTCCTTACCCTTTTAAGGAGGGTACCTGAGCAGGGGGAAAAAATAATAGAGGCTGATTTTGCTGACCTTTCATTTTGAAATGGCTTGTCACTTAGTTGCAAATGCAGTGTCTTCAATATACTTGGAGTCACTGACATAGAACTATGCAAATCAGGATTTCTGCATGCTTGTTCCAAGTCAATGACTCAGAAAGCATAAAAGTTACTTGCAGCTAAACAACTAGAATTTTCGAAGGAGGTCAGCAATGTCAGCTTACATGTCTTTGTACTTATAGGTTTCCTTCAAACATAAAAAAAATAATAGTTGTATTTGTATCTTTTGAACATTTTATTAATGGCAAGTAGAATACAAGTATGTTAACATTATTTGCAACATATCTAAGTTGTTTGGCATGTGCTTTGTAATTTATAAGCTAATATTAAATTATTTTCATATATGGTTTATATTGTATATATTTCTGTTTATTTGTATTGTAGCTTTAGACAGTCACAGACAGCCTTATCTTATGTACCATCCTATTAAAATACCCCGCTTCCCCTCCAAAAGCATGTATGTTCATCTCATATCCACCTTTGTTCTTCATTTCTCTGTGCAGTATACCTATTTTCCTTATACCTTATCATAATGCCTTGGTTGTACCACTACTGAAGATAGCATTACAGTTGCTCACATAGTAAAGCAACTTAATTCTCCAACATCATGTTTTTGGTTATCCTATTCTCTTCTATCAGCATATTCTTTAACCACTTAAGACCCAGGCCAAAATGCAGGTAAAGGACCTTGCCCCTTTTTGCGATTCGGCACTGCGTCGCTTTAACTGACAATTGCGCGGTCGTGCGACGTGGCTCCCAAACAAAATTGGCGTCCTTTTTTCCCCACAAATAGAGCCTTCTTTTGGTGGTATTTGATCACCTCTGCAGTTTTTATTTTTTGCGCTATAAACAAAAATAGAGCGACAATTTAAAAAAAAATTCAATATTTTTTACTTTTTGCTATAATAAATATCCCCCAAAAATATATAAAAAACATTTTTTTCCTCAGTTTAGGCCGATACGTATTCTTCTACCTATTTTTGGTAAAAAATATCGCAATAAGCATTTATCGGTTGGTTTTCGCAAAATTTATAGCGTTTACAAAATAAGGGATAGTTTTATTGCATTTTTATTATTATTTTTTTTTTTACTACTAATAGCGGCGATCAGCGATTTTTTTCGTGACTGCGACAATATGGCGGACACTTCGGACAATTTTGACACATTTTTGGGACAATTGTCATTTTCACAGCAAAAAATGCATTTAAATTTGCATTGTTTAGTGTGGAAATGACAGTTGCAGTTTGGGAGTTAACCACAGGTGGCGCTGTAGGGGATGTGTGTCTATGTGTTGTTTTTACAACTGTAGGGGGGTGTGGCTGTAGGTGTGACGTCATTGATCGCGTCCCCCTATTACAGGGATGACGCGATCGATGTTACAGCCACAGAGAAGCACGGGGAAGCCGTGTGTACACACGGCTCTCCCCGTTCTTCCGCTCCAGTGGTGATCGGGTCCGCGAATCCCGCGTACCACGGCTGGGTACTAAAATCAACGTATATATACGTTGATGTGCCCAGCCGTGCCATTCTGCCGACGTAAATGTGCAGTAGGCGGTCCTTAAGTGATTAACAACACATTTGCATGCATCACCTCTGTTTGACTCGCTGACCTACCCCCCTCCTCTCTTACTCTAAGGCCGCGTACACACGATCGGTTAAACCAATGAGAATGGTCTGATGGACCGTTTTCATCGGTCAAAACCGATCGTGTGTGGGCGGCATCGGTTTTTTAACCATCGGTTAAAAAAAGCCAACTTGCTTTAAATTTAACCGATGGATTCCTAACCGATAGTTCAAAACCGATCGCTTGTAGGCACGAACCATCGATTAAAAATCCACGCATGCTCAGGATCAAGTCGACGCATAGCATTGAACTTCATTTTTTTCAGCACGTCATTGTGTTTTACGGCACCACGTTCTGACGCGATTGTTTTTTTTAACCGATGGTGTGTGGGCGCGACGGACCATCAGTCAGCTTCATCGGTTAACCGATGAAAACGGTCCATCAGACCGTTCTCATCGGATGGACTGATCGGTTAGCTGTACTTTCCCATATACTTCTATGTGGTCCTGCAGTTGTGGTGTGGTTTCAGGAAGCGCAGAAAATCTTCTGCATGCTGCATCTTTGACCATACACCGATTGAAATTCAGCTAGTTCAGCGGGCACTGGATGAATTTCAATCGCTTGTCGATTGTTTAATGGTCTTCTATCGAAGAACATTTTGGAAATATTTTCTTTCCACCGATCAGCAGCTACAGCCAAATAGCTGGTGCAGTTGTCAGAATATAATGTCCTCCCGGGAAGATTCCTCCATTCACCTCATTTGAGTGCCCCATGGCTGAACAAAAAAAACAAAACAGTGTTTAGCCAGTTTTATACTGGGACATATATAATTTCTGTTGCACAGAAAGGCAATGCTAACCAGGGACTGGGAGACAGATCATGCTACAAATTTATTACAAGGTTTCAGCATGAGTCATAAATTCCTCCCTCAGCTGCTATAAAGTTGCACTGCCGCCGAATGAATCCTGATTGACCACTTCTTAATAATGAGTGGGTATAGTAAAAATCTGTCTCATCTTCAATGATAAATCTGTTGCAGCTGACTGCCTTGGAATGCAGACGCATGAGTAAGGGTCCTTTCACACGGTGCGGACCGTTTTTCGGTCCGCTCCGTGTGTGTCCGTCAGCTCAGCGGGGGTCTCCGCTCAGCTGTCGGCGGACAGGGCGGTCCCCACACACTGTGCAGGGACCGCCCTGTCTCTCCTCCGCTCTCCCCTATGGGGAATCGGATGAAAACGGTCCGTTTGTCCGTCTTTATCCGATCCGTTCCGCCGGACGGAAGAAAAATAGGGTTTTCTTCCGTCCGAAAAACCAGATCCAGACGGACGCGGATCTTTGCGGCATCCGCTAACGGACGCAATCCCATAGGGAACCATTACAAGTCCGTTTACGGACTTGTAAAAACGGACGAGCGGAGGGGGACGTGTGAAAGGGCCCTTACATATGCACTGTAAACCTGTTGCAGAGATTTCGGTAAGTGAGAGGCAGACTGATGTGTAGCAATTTGTGTTGCTAATTTGCTGGATAAATGTTACACATTGTTTCTGTTTATTTTAAAGCATTCTTTTCTTGAACATGCTAGAACAGTATTAAAACCTGTGCTGATTTATGAGAGCTGGCATTGCCGACCTCCTTCTGAAAATCATAGATGCTATGAAAAACCCATCAGGCAAAAAAGTAAAAATGTGAATCCAGCTAGTCTTTTATAACTTAATTGATAAAATTTGCAACAAAGTATTAAATAAAAAAATAGTCCTAACAAATACACATGTATACAAACCAAAGTGGAATACTCCTGGAAAATAGAAAAAAAAAAAAAAAAAGTAATGCAGTCTAAATTGCCTCTGCAGCTGCTTACGCTTAGGTTTCCTCAGTCTGCCAAAGAAATCAAAGTGGGAAATTGATTCCCATGTATTGAACCTGGAACCTCTGCGTGGTATTTTGTTACTAAGGCCCCTTTCACATTGGGGCGGTGGGTATGTCGGCGGTAAAGTGCCGCTATTTTACCATCAAATTGCCTGCTGCTTTCACATTGGAGAGACAGCAGCGGCCCTTTCAGGGCGTTTTGCAGGCGTTATTTTTAGCATTATAGTGCCTGCAAAGCACCTCAGTGTGAAAGGGGTCTAAGGGAACCTACTTTGTCAGCAGAGAGAGAATCCTCAGCCCTGTCTATGAGGAGCTTACTCTGAACTTCTTTTCATCACTACTGTGAGCAAATGCTATGGTAGGGAAGTGAGGGTAAGGTAAGTAGCCTTTGGGGCTTGCTTTAAACCAAACAGGTTGCATTGCCTGCATGGGCAAAGCAGAAGTTCACATTAAGATGGAAATTTCTCACGGGAAGAACATGATCTTAACCTGCTTAATTTGGTTTATAATGAGATCACACTCCCATTATTACTCCATTCAGGAATGAGTACACATTTCCTAGTTAGTAAATAATGTGAATACCTTAAAGTACTACAGCTCATTATTTTCTATATTTATGTGTCCCCCTATACCTAAACATATTTATCAGCATAATGTTATTTACAATGTAATTAAAGCTTTATATTTTTTTGTATAATTCAAATAGAAATGTATAACTTCACCAATGACTTTGTACTCAATTATATTTCTATCAAACAGTACTTGTAAAATTATTATTTTTTATTATAAAAAATATTATAAAGAAAAACAAAATGTGACCACAAGAATAAAATTGAACATGAATCCTAGCACAAAACTGAAATTAAAGCCAGATAAGAATGGAGGGGTAAAATCTAAAGTGGTTTTAAACCTCACACATGAAATATGAACAAAGCATATCCCTCTCTATTGTGTACTTGTCCCATTTAGGAGCACTAAGTGTAATTTCTGTCTGCTGCTACGTTCTCCTGGTATCAGCATGAGTCACTTCTGAAAAGTTGTCCTGACACCAAGAGAAAAACGGTGACAGGAGAGGAACCTCCAGCTAATTGACAGCCTCTCTGTTTCTGTGTGCTGTGTGCCATGTGTCTCTTCCCTCCAATCAGCTCCCAGAACTCTCTTCACTGAGCTTTGCAGAATGTAACTTTAGCTTTTGGCATGTTAGACATTTTTTGAAAAACAAACAATTTTCTAATCAATGATGGGTGAATTGCGCGAGAAATGTAAATCGAAAAGATAATGCGTAAGAAAAGAAAATTCCTGGAAAGAAAAGAAGATTCCCGTCCACGGAAATTCTTTTATGTAGCAACAGGAGGTGAAATTGAAGGCTTGGTTGTCCGAATTTAAAATCAATGGTGATCATCGGATCACAAAACGCTGCACAAATTTTCTGATTTTCAAAAGAAAGTCCTTTCGTAATTTGTCCATGTACAGTATGGCCAGCCGTATGTAGGATGATTTGTATCAGCTCTGTATATCACCTGAGACTATTCACTTCACTGGGTATATGTATGGCCGCGTACACACGGCAGAGAACCTCGATGGGCAGAACACATCGTTCCGCCCGTCGAGGTTCTCTGCCGGCCGTCAGATTCGGCGACCCGTCCGTCGGGAATGGCAACCAGCCATTCATCCCGACGGGCCGTTGAGCAAATAGAGAACCTGCTCTCTATTTCGGCTCGACGGGTTTCCCGACGGGATGCTCGCCGAATCCGTACACACGGCCGAGGTTCTCGGCAGAATGCGGCTCCCAGCGAGGTTCTCGCTGGTTTCTGCCGAGAACCTCGGCCGTGTGTACGCCGCCTAAGGGTTTACAAGCACTTTAAGTTTGCCTGGCTTAACTACACACCTGGGAAGCGTCTTAACTTCCTGCAGTTGAAAATGACCTTGGGCTCAATTCCCTAAGCTATGAGGATTATTTTTGACCATAACAACGGTTATTTTAGCGGTGAGTATCAATGAGTTGGAAACATAACAGTTTAGTGAACTGAACCTCTTGTTTTTAGGAATCTGAAGTTTGCTAATCACTGTACCTGCTCCAGTTTGATTAATGTGCAACAAGGTACTCCCTACAATATACATATTAGGCCTCGTACACACGACCGATGAACTCGTCGGAAAAGATACATAGTTTTCCTCGATGAGTTCCTTGTTAGGCTTGTCGAGAAACTTGACGAGCTGTCTTTGCGTACACACTGTCAAGACCAAATCTCCTCGTTCTCAAACACGGTGACTTCAACACATACAACAGCAGAGGAAGTTTGTATCCACTGACACAACCCTTGGGGCTGCTTTTGCTAATCTCACGTTACTGTGTGTTAGGAAAAAGTTTGGTAAGAGACAGTCGGTTACAGCGTGACAAATGTGCTATCTCCATTACAAATACAACTTTTACCGAAGGTGCACGGGTTTCTATGCATACACACCAACGTGTTTCTCGTGGAAAACCAGCCCGACAAGGAAATTGAGACTCCCGTCGAGGAAAAAGAGAACTTGCTCTTTTTTTTTCTTGTCGAGTTCCTCAACAGTTTACTCGATGAAAAGCGTACACACAACTGGTTTCCTCTGCAAAAAAGCTCTCCCACCAAGTTTCTTGATGGATTCTGCCGAGGAAACCGGTTGTGTGTACGCGGCCTAACTCTCAGGTTTAGGAAAGGTGTCAGTGTACCATCATGGTGTAACATCAGTGTAATGATGTCAACATCCCTTAGGCTCCTGTCATTATAGTGCTATCTAGCCAAAGGGCTTTGTGCTTCACCTTGTGTTTCCCGTACCACCACCCAAAAGGTCAATAGGATAAAAATATAACAAAATATGCATATGCATATGCCTGTATTGATTGTTTGTACACTTTCATTTGTACCTTTTCTTATATGGAAAATGGAAATACCTTTGAATAAACATATTGAACAAGAAAATACCTGTCATTTGATCATAGCAAGCTTTCTTTCTAAGATCGTCTACCCCACAATCTTGAAGGTGATGAATTTCCAGGCTGTTATGGACAACAGAGTTCTTATATTAGAAACGTTTACTCAACTGAAGATCTAGCACAGACATAAAGATGGGAAGTTACTCATGATAAAAACTACACATAAACAATTGCTTCCCAGATATGCATTTTCAAATATACTTGCTGTATCCTCTATGTTTTGGTAGTAGGCGTAAATGTGTTGCAAACGTTACTTTTGAGAAACTTACTACACTTCTCTAATGCAAAGGCAGTTCCTGTGTGGCCAGATGATTGTACATTAAAGGGGTTGTAAAGGTTTGTTTTTTTATTTTCTAAACAGGTTCCTTTAAGCTAATGCATTGTTGGTTCACTTACCTTTTCCTTAGATTTTCTTTTTTTTTCTTTGTTTTCTTTGTCTGAATTTCTCACTTCCTGTCCTCCTCAGTAAGGTGTTCAGTAAGCTGTTCTGGCTGACTAACCACCACTCGGATGATGGTGGCAAGTTTACTGAGGAGAAACAGGAAGTGAGAAATTCAGACAAAGAAAAACAACATTTAGAAGGGAAATTGAAGGAAAAGGCAAGTGAACCAACAATGCACTAGAACCTATTTAGAAAAAAAAAACTTTACAACCCCTTTAAGCACACACATCCCATCCCACATCAAAAATATTTTTAGCTCTAGCATCTCATGACAGAAGCTGCAGGTAGGTACATATGTCAGACAGTGCACAGATGTTTCCTCTGCTGTTGAGGACAGGAGCTCACTAAGCAGAGGCACATAACAAATACCTGCTATTGCTACTGGGACCAACCTCAACACTTACCTGGCAACATGCAATGGGGTTGATTTACTAAAACTGGAGAGTGCAAAATCTGGTGACAGAGCTGCACCAGATTTTGCACTCTCCAGGTTTATTAAATCAACCCCACTGTGTACTCCTGAACCTTCAAGATACAATGAACAGGCCCACAAATGAACCTTGCTTTAATTGATAGGTTTATTCAATAAATGGAAGGCATGTGCCATACAGACTAAGGCGTTTCCTACAAAGTACTTGTGCAAAACCACCAGTCAGTGTAGTTTGGAACAAGAATTCCTATCAAGAACAAAGTCACCAGATCTGATTGACTTCTTTGCCTCTCTGCTACTTCTCAGACTTTGACTAACTCAGCACTCTAGGGGCCAGATTCAGGTAGAAGTTACGTGGCTTATCTGTAGATAAGCCGCGTAACTTCTAACCTACGCCGTCGTATCTGTTTTCTCTAATCAGAAAACAAGATACGCCGGGATTGAGTTCAGATATGAGCGGCGTAATTGTAGTTCGCCGTAGTATCGGAACTGCAATGTTAAAATGGCCGCTAGGGGCGTTCCCGCTGATTTACACCGAGAATATGTAAATCAGCGAGATTCGCCAATTCATGATCGTACGCGGGCCCGACGCAGTCACTTAACGACGTTTCTGTAAGGGGGTTCCCGGCGTAACGATAAAGCAACAAAAAGCATGCGTATCCTATGTTAAGTATGGCCGTTGTGACCGCATCGAATTTAAAAAGTTTCACGTCGTTTGAGTAACTCGTCCGTGAATGGGAATTGACGTCATTGACGTTCACGTAGAAAACACCTTCCTAATGTGGAGCATGCGCACTGGGATACATTGACGGCCGGGGCATGCGCAGTGCATTCGCCGCGGGATCGCGCCTAGTTTAAATACTACACGCCCCCTACCCGCCCAATTTGAATTCCGCCGGCCCATTTTCGCTGCGCCGGCGCAACTTTAGGAGCAAGTGCTTTGTGAATACAGTACTTTCTCCTAAAGTTTCAGGGGAGTAACATAAATGAGCAACGTTACGCCAGAATAAAGATTCGCCCATCTACCTGAATCTGGGCCTAGGTTTCTCTTCAGCATTGTCAACACTTTCCAATGTGCAAAGAGTGAAGAAACTCCAAACAACTCTCGTTGGCAACAACAGGAGTACTTTCCCCTCAGACTATTCATTCTGCACAGAGGACAAGGAACTCTCAAAAAAAAAAGAAGAAAAATAGGGAAATAAAGTAGTGTCCTTACATATGATTTAAATGGGCACCACATCCTCTAATATGTAACCATATAGAAAAATTCCCTTTAAAGCAACTAATATGCTTTTCAAATTACCACCACAGTCAATTTAAGCCCTAAAAATATAAAAAAATGCTTTTATCTGGACCCATTAAAACCAAATGTTAAAATAATCCATGCATGTCTTCTTGCTATTACACTTTATTCTTATACAGATATCATCCATTATGTGTATAAGTAGTTCCAGCATTGATTACATTCAAAAAGATGATAGATCTGATTTCCACAATGATAGCGTTTCACGGGTCAAAGCCTGCTTCTTTAGGCAGATATTTTCCACTTGTCTGCAATAACATCAAGAAGTGCATACATTAAAACCAAAACATACAGAAGACACCTTCATAGATAGGCAGATGCCAAGCTGCAGGACAGAAAGGAAGGGGATACGCAATGGTAGGCCTCGTACACACGACTGAGGAACTCGTCGGAAAAGACACATCGTTTTCCTCGACGATTTCATTTTTAGGCTTCTCGAGAAACTTGACAAGCTGTCTTTGCGTACACACAGTCAAGACCAAATCTCCTCGTTCTCAAAAGCATGACATCATCCCCCGGGAGCTGAAATGGTAGCACCTTGGCACGGCAGTAGCAGCAACAACAACCAGTATTGACTGTAAACATCGGATAGTGAATATCAACGATAATGGAAGTAATTCAGTCTGTGATAAAACCCAGAGGTATCTGTGGAGGTAAATGGATAAATAAATAAAGTGAAAACTTACCTAGTATGAGCAAGAGGAGTGAAGTATAAGATAATGAGGTGAATGTGTGAGTGGAAACATGCAACAGTATGTTCAGAAAGACATACAGTGCAGAAAATAAGTATTTGAACACCCTGCTATTTTGCAAGTTCTCCCACTTGGAAATCATGGAGGGGTCTGAAATTGTTATCGTAGGTGCATGTCCACTGTGAGAGACATAATCAAAAAAAAAAAATTCCAGAAATCACAATGTATGATTTTTTTAACTATTTATTTGTATGATACAGCTGCAAAGAAGTATTTGAACACCTGAGAAAATCAATGTTAATATTTGGTACAGTAGCTTTTGTTTGCAATTACAGAGATCAAACGTTTCTTGTCGTTTTTCACCAGGTTTGCACACACTGGAGGAGGGATTTTGGCCCACTCCTCCACACAGAACTTCTCTAGATCAGTCAGGTTTCTGGGCTGTCGCTGAGAAACACGGAGTTTGAGCTCCCTCCAAAGATTCTCTATTGGGTTTAGGTCTGGAGACTGGCTAGGCCACGCCAGAACTTTGATATGCTCCTTACAGAGCCACTCCTTGGTTATCCTGGCTGTGTGCTTCGGGTCATTGTCATGTTGGAAGACCCAGCCTCGACCCATCTTCAAAGCTCTAACTGAGGGAAGGAGGTTGTTGCCCAAAATCTCGCAATACATGGCCCCGGGCATCCTCTCCTTAATACAGTGCAGTCGCCCTGTCCCATGTGCAGGAAAACACCCCCAAAGCATGATGCTACCACCCCCATGCTTCACAGTAGGGATGGTGTTCTTGGGATGGTACTCATCATTCTTCTTCCTCCAAACACGGTTAGTGGAATTATGACCAAAAAGTTCTATTTTGGTCTCATCTGACCACATGACTTTCTCCCATGACTCCTCTGGATCATCCAAATGGTCATTGGCAAACTTAAGACGGGCCTTGACATGTGCTGGTTTAAGCAGGGGAACCTTCCGTGCCATGCATGATTTCAAACCATGACGTCTTAGTGTATTACCAACAGTAACCTTGGAAACAGTGGTCCCAGCTCTTTTCAGGTCATTGACCAGCTCCTCCCGTGTAGTCCTGGGCTGATTTCTCACCTTTCTTAGGATCATTGAGACCCCACAAGGTGAGATTTTGCATGGAGCCCCAGTCTGAGGGAGATTGACAGTCATGTTTAGCTTCTTCCATTTTCTAATGATTGCTCCAACAGTGGACCTTTTTTCACCAAGCTGCTTGGCAATTTCCCCGTAGCCCTTTCCAGCCTTGTGGAGGTGTACGATTTTGTCTCTAGTGTCTTTGGACAGCTCTTTGGTCTTGGCCATGTTAGTCGTTGGATTCTTACTGATTGTATGGGGTGGACAGGTGTCTTTATGCAGCTAATGACCTCAAACAGGTGCATCTAATTTAGGATAATAAATGGAGTGGAGGTGGACATTTTAAAGGCAGACTAACAGGTCTTTGAGGGTCAGAATTCTAGCTGATAGACAGGTGTTCAAATACTTCTTTGCAGCTGTATCATACAAATAAATAGTTAAAAAATCATAAATTGTGATTTCTGGAATTTTTTTTGGGATTATGTCTCTCACAGTGGACATGCACCTACGATGACAATTTCAGACCCCTCCATGATTTCCAAGTGGGAGAACTTGCAAAATAGCAGGGTGTTCAAATACTTATTTTCTGCACTGTAGGTAAAAAAGTAAGAGTGCAGACACAATAGTAAAGAGACTGCACCATAAGTACCTACCCATCAAGGGTGGATAAGGA
Source organism: Rana kukunoris (assembly GCA_029574335.1). Lineage (NCBI taxonomy): Eukaryota > Metazoa > Chordata > Amphibia > Anura > Ranidae > Rana > Rana kukunoris. The sequence continues at coordinate 501,515,271 of CM056049.1, read as the reverse complement.
GATAAAATCATAAGGTGTAGGGTCAGGTGGAAGTGAAAACAACCCAAAGTGATAGCCCAGTGTAAGTAGGTATATGTAGCGGCCGTGGCCAATGGTGACCAAGAATGCCACGCAGCGGGATAGGAGGAGGGCTGCGTCACCGCCCAAGCAATAGCGTGCCTGGCGTTTGGCGCGCAAACCCTCCTCGTGGTAACCACAGATGGAAAACCCACGTCTGCGACGCGGCGTCACTAATGACGTCACCCACAGAACAACGGGGCGTGGTGTTGACACGCGGCGAGAGCCCGACCAGAAGCAGCAGCCTTTCCCTACTTAGTGTAGGTATATTTACTTTGCATTATGATTAGAGTTGAGTGGACACCTGGATGTTCGGGTTCGATGGGTTCGGCCGAACTTCGGAAAAAAGTCCGGGTTCGGGACACGAACTTGACCCGAACTTGACCTCAAACCCGAACCCCATTGAAGTCAATGGGGACCCAGACTTTTGACTACTAAAATGTCTCTAAAAGACTAAGGGTCCTTTCACACGGAGCGGACCGTGTGTCCGTCAGCTCAGCGGGGGGGATTGTTCACTTGCCATGTCACCAGGACATGTCACTGGGCCACGTCACCTGCAACATCACCTGGCCACATCTCCTGCCACAAGTTGTGGATTGTCCACTTGCCACATGACCTGGCTACGTCACCTGCCACATCAACTAGCCAAGTCATCTGCCACAAGTTGTGGATTGTACACTGGCCACATCACCTGCCACATCAACTGGCCACATCACCTGCCACAAGTTGTGGATTGCCCACTTGCCACGTCACATAGCCACGTCACCTGGCCACATCACCTGGCCACAAGTTAAAATACATTTTGTGGGTGAGTCACAATTTGGTGCCAGCCTGTTCTAGGGATAGGGATATTGATCACTGCTTGGTGACAATTATATATACTGTATGTTATCAAGAATTATTACAAAAGGTTTTGTTTTGCCTTTTGAGATTTCCTGTTGACGGACTTTTTTTAAATGTTTTCTTATTGAAACCTTTATGGGGGAATATGTGGGGAATATGTGTGCCAAATTGTGTGCAAATGCAATTGGTGAATTGTAAATAAAAGTAGGATGATAATAATAATAATAATAATAAGAGGATGAAGACTGCAATTCCCATGAACAAATGGATACAACCAATTTATTTTTGAATATTTTTTTTTTATAAATCTCTTTTTTGAAAAGAATTTCCATACAAAAAATAAAACCATACATATACATTTACATTTGCATTTCAATTACTTTCATCTGCTCTCTTCTAGAGCCTCCATAACATTTTAAATTCATTAATTTCACCTGACACATATTCCCTTTCCACTCCTCTCTCTCCCTTTATTCAATAGTGTGGTTAACCTCCCCTTATACCCTATTTATCCTGAAGGGTTTTCTATCCAACTCGCCCATACGCTCTCATATTTCTCACCATGTCCTCTATTCCAATATGCCTCCCTAAACAGTGGCAGATTACTGTTACTACGTTTTTCCAATAGACCACCGAGAGAGCTTCTACCTTTTTCCAATTTAACACTATCACTTTCCTAGCATAAAATAATAACAGGCCTACCTGTGTTCTCCTTCCTACTGAAACAATATTTTCCCCTACCAATCCTAGCAAACAGATCTCTGGCTCCTGTTCCAAGATTATTGATGTCACTGTGGCAATCGTTCTCAGAACCTCCAAAATACCACTATCTTTGGGCATAACCAAAATATATGCATGAAATCTCCTGAAATGTCTGCACATCTCCAGCAAATCGTTTTGAAGATTTAATGATGCTGTACAGTATCCTATGTGTTGCTCACGAATATTCGTATTGCGAATATTCGGCTCGAATATGGCATATTCGAGTATTCGCAATATATTCCGAATTTCGCGGTGAATATTCGCTATTTCGAATATTCGTATTTTTTCAATTTTTTTTTAGAACAGATCACATCCTAGAGATCCCCATCGACGTCTAAAAGCATTGCTGGTATGATTAGAGACCTTGGGCCGAGTAGCTGCAGCGATCATTTTATATTGCCGAAAAATCGCAATGCGATTATTCGGCAATAGCGATATTGCGCGATTATTTTCGAGAAATTCGCAATATTGTTTTTAGCTAAAATAACACATATATTCGATTTCAGAGTGTTACTGTCGAAATTCCGCAATCAATTTCTCATTCGTTTTTTCTGCGAAATTACGATAAAATATCAAGAATATTCTGAGCCAATCAGAGTGCTCCTTCCGCATTTGCCGAATATTCGCAATTATTTTGTATTGTAATATATCACGAATATTCTGAGCCAATCAGAGTGCTCCTTCCGCATTTGCCGAATATTCGCAATTATTTTGTATTGTAATATATCACGAATATTCTGAGCCAATCAGAGTGCTCCTTCCGCATTTGCCGAATATTCGCAATTATTTTGTATTGTAATATATCACGAATATTCTGAGCCAATCAGAGTGCTCCATTCCGCATTTCTCGAAATTTCGCAATTATTTGGTATTATAAAATATCACGAATATTCTGAGCCAATCAGAGTGCTCCTTCCGCATTTCTCGAAAAATTTCGCATTCGCATTTGCATTCGCATTCGCGACAGCGAAATTTCGCAATCATTTCATTTCCAAAAAATATCACGAATATTCGTATTTAGCGAATATATCTCGAATATTCGACTATATATTCGAGATATATCGCGAAATCCAATATGGCGTATTCTGCTCAACACTACAGAAAACAAGCAATAACTATAACTCAGTGCAACAAGAGTTACTATGGGGCCAGAAGGTTGTGCATTGAGCTGCTTTGTAGAACAAGCCTCTTAACACTGGTGAACAAAGAAAATCAACGTTGTCCTCAAAATACAATAATATTTACATCAAACTGCGTGTAGTGCAACCCCCCCTCCCCAGGAGCTTCATGGTAATTTGGGTTCTCTGTTCTGCCTTGACTCCAACAACAACCTCAGCCTCTCTGACACCTGGTTGAATGAAAGGTCTACAAACAGGGGTCAGATTCAATTGTGATTTAATCTAAACTAGCTGAATACCCGGCGTTGCCCGGTCTTCCTATCTTAACCTTTTGGGGAGGAAAATCATAGTTATATAAATATAAATAAATAAATAATAAATAACACAATGTTTAATTTTAGAAATTTGACAGATAAAAATATGAATATTTACTATTTGATTAAAGAGTATTGTATTTCATAACTTTTATAACATTTTCCTTTTCAGTTTGTGAATGTTGAAACAGAGCAAAATATGGTACAATGAAGCAGATTAGTACCAACTCACAGACCTTTAAAAAGTGCGTTTAACTCAACTGACATATTATTGCAATACTTGTTTGTATACTATATTCTTAGTTTCTCCCGCATTTGCTAAAATGAAACAAATTATTTGGGGAACCCACCCTGGAGCACGCTACATAAAGTTGCCCATGTGAAAAACATGGTGATCTTAAATCAACTCCGCAGTACCAAATAAAAGAATCCACAAACAAAAATGTTAATAAACTTGCAAGTCACAATTGAAATGTACTGTATCACGTTTTTCAACATAAAATTGAAAAAGTTACTGAGGTAGCCCTCGTAAAAAAGGGCAGAAATTAGAAGGGGTGTGGCTTGTGGGAGGGGTGTGGAGAGGGCATGGTTAGTGGCATGAGCATGGTTTGCTAGTCAGCCCACATACTGACCTGAAGATGCAGTGCAGAGCTTGTGGAGTAAGGTGTAGCTGAGCTGTGATAAAAAAAAACTGTGGTTAACTACTTGAGATCCGCGCTATAGCTGAATGACGGCTTTAGCGCGGATCTAAATTACCAACAAGCCGTCAATTGACGGCTTGTCACTAGCAGCTTCCCTGCGCTCGCTCCAGAGCGCGCTGCGGGGAAACACTGTGTTGGCCGTGTCCCTTGGACACAGCCAATCACAGATCGCCGCGAATGGCCAATCAGAGTGGCCGTTTGTGATGCGATCTGTGCGGCCAATGAGAGATGATCTCATATGTAAACATATGAGATCATCTCTCATTGCCGTTTTACACAGAGACAGCGTCCGTGCTGTCTCTGGAGAGAAGGAGGTGAGCGATCTGTGTCTCTTGTACATGGGGACACAGATCGGTCACCCCCCCCTAGTCACCCCCCCTCCCCCCACAGTTAGAACACTATACAGGGAATACATTTAACCCCTTCCTCACCCCCTAGTGTTAACCCCTTCAATGCCAATCACATTTATACAGTAATTAGTGCATTTTTATAGCACTGATCGCAGTATAAATGTGAATGACGCCAAAAATGTGTCAAAAGTGTCCGATGTGTCCGCCATAACGTCGCAGTCCCAATAAAAAAATCGCAGATCGCCGCCATTTCTAGTAAAAAAATAAATAAAAAATAATAATTCTGTCCCCTATTTTGTAGGCACTATACATTTTGCGCAAACCAGACGCTTATTGCGATTATTATTTTATTGTTTACCAAAAATATGTAGAAGAATACGTATCGCCCTAAACTGAGAAAAAAAAAAGTTTTTTTTTTTTTTTTAAATTGGGATATTTATTATAGCAACAAGTAAAAAATATTGTATTTTTTTCAAAATTGTCACTCTTTTTTGTTTATAGCGCAAAAAATAAAAATCGCAGAGGTGACCAAATACCACCAAAAGAAAGCTCTACTTGTGGGGAAAAAAGGACGTAAATTTTGTTTGGGAGCCACGTCGCACGACCGCGCAATTGTCAGTTAAAGCGATGCAGTGCCGGAAGCTGAAATATCACCTGGGCAGGAGGGGGGTATAAGTGCCCAGTAAGCAAGTGGTTAAAGGACCTGTGGTGACATTAGTAGGTGTGGCTAAGCTGTGATGAAGAGATAGGTGTGGCTAAGCTGTGATGAAGAGATTGTGGTAAAAAGACCTGTGATGACATCAGTAGGTGTGGCTAAACTGTGATGAAGAGATTGTGGTTGAAGGACCTGTGATGACATTAGTAGCTGTGGCTGAGCCACCCGAGCCAATCCTTCACTAAGCAGCGATGCCCAGCTCGAGTCATTGTCAGGGACATGCGAACCTTAGTAATCCTTTATGTTACTGGCTGCTTCCTGTATATAGATGTTAGTGTGCGGGCATTCCGTCACTTCCTCGATGCCGCAAGTTTAGCAGGATTTAGAAAGAACTTGCTTCTTTCTAAATCCCGCGATAACTCGCGGCAGACCTCCGCAATGTCTCCTGGGAAAAATGACAAAAGCTCCCAGGAGACATTGCGGCATCGAGGAAGTGACGGATAACCCGCACACTACCCGATGAATCCATATATAGGAAGCGGCCAGTAACATAAAGGATTACTAAGGTACAGTGGATCGAAAAAAAAACATGCGGTTAAGTAATTATGCATATGAGCGTATCATTTTTTTTTTGGTAGGAGTTCCCCCACTTTTTTCCCCAGGACTTGACCCCTGCCCCACACCATAATCCCACCTCCACCAAATGATTTGAACCAGTGTACAAAGCAAGGTCCATAAAGACAAGGATGAGCAAATTTGGGGTGGAGGAACTTGACTGACCGGCACACAGTCCTGACCTCAACCTGAGCCAGATCTTCTCATCCAACATCAGTGCCTGACCTCACAAAGCCGCTTCGGGAAGAATGGTCAAACATTCCCATAGACACACTCATAAACTTTGTGGACAGCCCTCCCAGAAGAGTTTAAGTTGTTATAGCTGTAAAGGGTGGGCCAACTCAATATTGCACCCTACCAACTAAGACTGGGATGCCATTAAAGTTCATTTGCCCGTAAAGACAGGCATCCCAATACTTTTGACAATATAGTGTATCTGGCAAATACATTTAGAATTAAATACATATAAACAAAACAACGAATGTACATTTTCAACCCTTTTAGTACATTCCAAAAATTCTTTAGAATGTATTACCTGCCTATGACATGTAGATGGTGCTGTCTGCTTTCATATCAATGGGATTCATTTCACTTTAATGTTCGCAGTTGGCAGGACAGGAGTGACAGGCTAAATCTTGTAGGGCCAGATTCAGAAAGTATTTACGTTGGCGTATCAAGAGTTCTGCTAATATACGAGCGTCATAAGTCACTTAAACCGTCGTATATTAGTTGCATATTTACGCTGGCCGCTAGGTGGCGCTTCTGTTGTTTACGCGTCGAATATGTAAATTAGGGAGTTATGGAGATTCCTGAACGTACTTGCGGCCGGGCGTCGTAGTTTACGTCGTTTGCATAAGGCTTTTTCCGGCGTAAAGTTACCCCTGCTATAGGAGGCGTAGCCAATGTTAAGTATGGACATCGGAACAGCGTCGAATTGTACGTCGTTTATGTTGTTTGCGTAAATCGTTCGGCAATGGGGCTGTACGTAAGTTATGTACACGTCGTTTACATTGACTACTAGCGACGTGATTTGACGCATGTGCACTGGGATACGTCCACGCACAGCGCATGCGCTGTTCAGAAAATACGTAAATTGCGTGGGGTCATGATTCATTTACATGAATCACGCCTCTACATTAATAATTTGAATTAGGCGCCCTTACGATGGACACTTTACGCTACGCCGCCGCAACTTATGGAGCAAGTGCTTTCTGAATAAGGCACTTGCCCATAAAATTTGCGGAAGGCGTAGCGTAAAGAGCATACGCTACGCCGCCAGATATATACATATTTGTATCTGAATCTGGCCCGTAATGTTTTGATAAGGTAATGAAATCTTAGTGTATTTTTGTTTTCATTTCTGTATACTGTATACAGAGCTTTTTTTCTCAGAAAATAGGTGCAGGAACTCAACCACGACCCGTTCAGATTTCACAAACAGTAGAAGGGTCTTAAAGGGGCATTAAATACCAGAATTGCATTACATACAGAGTGCAGAGTTCAGGGGGTTACAAAGCAGTCACTTGTAAACACAGAAACCAGACTTCTGTGTTCACAAGTGATTGTGGTGAGCAGGCACCAAAGGGTCTGAGCCAAAGGTGGTGGAACTGAGTTCCCCCAAGTTCCCCCAGAAAAAAAGCCCTGTATATGTTTTTACCTTGACAACAAAGAAAATAGTAAAATGACTGATATGGCCTTACGACTCTTCATTTAAAAACAGTTAAGAACTGTTTTATTATTTACTGTCCCGCAGTCAGCAGATTTAGACCTGGAGTATAAATGAAACAGCTGAAGAATGATCTGATTGGTCGCTCTGGTCCTGAAAAATGTATTAGGTCAGTTAATTCAGATGTTAGAAAAAAGATTTACTGTGGTGTAATACTTTGTTAGTTAAATAAAAGTTTTTTTTTAATAGAGGGGTAGCTGGTGCCCTTGGCATAAAAATACATGCTTAGAAAATGTGTTAGAAAACATTGTCAGTTGGTGAGCCACATTCACATATAACATTAGGTTTTATAAATGTAACTTTAAGGCTCCATTCACACCTGAGCGTTTTGTTTTTGTTTTGTTTTGTTGCCTGAAGTGCGACGCTCAGATACGCTGGAGGGGAGAAATAACATTAATCTCTGTGGAGATGGTTTACATCTCCACGCCGAATGCCGAAACGCCGATCGCATGAAGCTCAAGCAAGTCCCGGACCCTTTTTTTCAGACGGCTTCGGCGTTTGGCATAGCCGACAATGACCTTGGTTAAAAAAACAAGGTTAAAAACGACACGTTTTGTCGCGGCAAATCGCGGTACAAAAAGCCTAAAGGGTAAATCCACTTTCGTGAAAAAAAAAACAAATAAAGAAAAAATAATATAGCGCATACAATTGTGACACAAGTCAATTGAATGTTTTTAAACATTACCTTTCCTTTTCCATCTGCAGCCGCTGTCATTTTCTGTAAATCAAAGCAGTATGGCTACCTGGAGTTGTTCTGTACACAGAGGGCCAGATTCAGAAAGGTTTACGCCGGCGTATCTCGAGATACGCCAACATAAGTACAAATGTGCGCCGTCGCATCTTTGCGCCAATTCTCAAAGCAAGATACGCCGAAAAACATGGCTTCAGTCATCTGACGAAACTTGCCTACGCCGGCGTATCGTGGGCGCATAGTTATGCTGGACGCATTCGACGTTCTCATTAAAAATATGCAAATGAGCAAAATACGCCAATTCACGAACGTACGTACGACCGACGCAGTAATCTACGCCGTTTACGTAAGGCGTTTTTCCGACGTAAAGATAAACCACCAAAAAGATTGCGCAGCCCATGTTAAGGTATGGACATCGGAACAGCCGCCAAATTTTACGTTGTTTACGTCGCTTACGTAAGTCGTACGTAAATGGGGCTGTGCGTAAGTTACGTTCGACGTGTATCTTAGGCATTCTATTCGAAGTGATTCTGAGCATGCGCACTGGGATAGTCCATGGACGGCGCATGCCCCGTTCGTTCGGCACCTCATTTACATGGGGTCACGGTTCATTAACATGGATCACGCCCACCTTCCACCTACTTTGAATTAGGCGGTCTTACGCCGGCCCATCTACTCTACGCCGCCATAACTTAGGGAGCAAGTGCTTTGTGAATACAGCACTTGACTCTCTAAGGCCGCGTACACATGACCAAATCTGTCTGCTGGAAACGGTCTGCCAGACCGTCCCAGCAGACAGATTCAATCGTGTGTACGGGCGAGTAGACTGATTTGGCCAGCCGACAGATTTGAAAGCATGCTTTCAAATCTGTCGGCTGGGAACCCGTCCGCCCGACATGTCTGCTGGCTAGTACGCTAACCAGCAGACATATCTTCTCGCACACGCGTCAAATGGATTCGACGCATGCGCGGAAGTGATTTACTTCCCGGTGCGGTGACGTGGCGGCGTCAACGTCACCGCCACTTCACCGCACCGTCTACCGGCGGGGATTTTGGTTTGATCGTGTGTACACGATCAAACCAATACGTCCCCAGCAGACAGATTTGTTCAAATCGGTCTGCCCGACTGATTTGAACAAATCTGTCTGCTCGTGTGTATGGGGCCTTAGTTGCGGCGGTGTAGTGTATATTCGATACGCTACGACCACCTAACGATACGCCGCCCTGCCTGAATCTGGCCCAGAGTGTGTACTGACCACTCCCCAGAACCATCCTTTACTACATATGTGATTGGCTCACCAATTTTCAAAGTGGTCTGTCATGTCATTTTTGGTGAAAAATAGGAAAACGTCTAAAGGGATGCAGGCCCAGCAGCTTTCCTCCTTAATGGTGTTCAAGTGCCACAGCTGACTGATAATTATGAAATAACTCCCATTAGACCCACTCAGACCAGAGGCACAGAAGAACAAACAGTGATTTCTTTAGAAAAACAAAGGGTAGGAACCTGCAACAAAGGTTGTTAGAAATCTAATGTACATAGATCACCCAGAGGGGAATGTTTTTTTTTCTCAACAAAAGTGGAGTTACGTTTTAAGTATTTGTTAAAGCGGAGGTTTACCCTAAAATTACTCTGTCCCATAGCATCCAGCATACTGGCGTCAGCGCCAGTATGCTGTTTTTTTTATTTAATCGCTCTACTTACTGTTAAATGAAGAATTTTCTTTTCTCTCCAACGCGGGTGAATGGCGCGGCTATGTTGCGTCACGCCTTCCGAAAATAGCCGATTTAGGACTCGGCTCTTTCCGGCACTATACGGCGCCTGCGCACAGACCTAGGAGCTGACTGCGCAGGTGTTGTATATAGCGGAGTTCTATTTCGGCTTTTTTCGGAGGGCGTGATGCGCCATAGGACTTGGCTATATACGGCACCTGCGCAGTCAGCTCCTAGGTCTGTGCGCAGGCGCCGTATAGCGCCGGAAAGAGCCGAGTCCTAAATCGGCTATTTTCGGAAGGTGTGACGCGACATAGCCGTGCCATTCACCCGCGGTGGAGAGAAAAGAAAATTCTTCATTTAACAGTAACTAGAGCGATTAAAAAAAAAAAACAGCATACTGACGCCAGTATGCTGGATGCTATGGGACAGAGTAGTTTTAGGGTGAACCTCCGCTTTAAGCGTAAAATATATTGTAGTGCTACCCCCGTAGGGGCGCTGGCAAATTTGGTAATTTTCCACCCTGCGCAGCCAGGCACACAAATTTTCCAGTCACACAGAGACAAGAAGCCACCCTTGCAGCTTTGTTTGTTTTTTATACTGCTGATACTAGTCATGGCAGTGGAGCCTACAGCCAATTGTTTTCAGCTATTTGTTTATCTATTTCCTCTTCCCAACTCCAGATAAATCTATTTTTCTATTTGAAGTGTAGCACTATGCCTGAAGGAGCTGCTGGTAACTGCTTATCCTACTCCAGGCAACACACATTCCTCACTTGCATCCAGATACAAGAAGTCAGTCCCTTGCCTTTATTTTTATGTTTTAGTAGGGGTAACATCTTGGCTGGGTGAAGGGATTTCTGGGATGCCCAACTTGACTTAAGAACAACAACAGGAGACAACTTCCTTCTTTTGTACAAAAATTACCCAAACTGTTTTCTCTCCTTTCCTCACACAGTGGATTTAGTCCAGTACAGACTAGGAGCTTGAGGCGAACTGCATCCAGGAGTGTATCCTCTACTTGTGTAGCTACACTGCTTGCGGGAACTACCAGCCAACCTGGCTGCTCTGAAGATCTTCCTAGCCAGGGTTATTAAAGGGGTTAAGCACAGTGCTGTCATTTTAGAAAGCTTGCTACATATGGCAGTCTCTCCCCCTGAATGTCCCTGGGTGTACCCAGTGTGTCCTTCTTGCTACCGCTGCTTTACAGGCAAGATTCCATGTCAAACTGCTCCTCTGAATAGATCCCCTTGAGCCAACCCAAGCCCAGCCTGGAAACTCCTCCTAGGCCATGACAGTCTCCTCAGCACTCCATCTTCCTTCCGACCTGCTGGCATGGCTTATCCATATTTAATGGCTAGCTCAGCCACCTGCCTGGAGATTGGCCAAGTTCTCCTAAGTATGCAGATCCACCCTCCTGGCCTCCACCCTCTAACTTCTAGAAGTTTCTCCAAACTCCAAGAACCAGGAGGCGGCACCAGAGACTTGCCTGTATGAGTCATCCAGCCTGACCTGCAATAAACCCTGACCCAGATTCCAGACTGAGTCAAATAAATTTGCCTGCACAGAGGGTGCTACAGAAGTATGTTAGTTTAATTTAAAGGCTGACTCTGGCCTATATTTTAAGTACCCCTGGAGGTGTTAAAAAACAGTTTGCAATCACCTCTTCTCTGGTGCTGTTCCTGGCAGTAATGGCTTTATGCCACTAGAGGTCCTCAGGCATTTACCCTGGAAGACTGGGGACATCATGTGAGTGCATGGCTTCATGGACTTCTGAGGGGGGTGTCACTATGGCAACTCTGCATTTACATAAAATGATACAGAGAGTGGCACATACTTTATTGCATTGGTGCAATTCTTTGTATCATTGAGGACGGCCCACCTTGAACAGCAGATCTGATAATGCACATGATGAGGCCTTCAAGGGATTTTTTCAACTGTAATCAGTAGAATAACCTTGAAACCACTTCTTAAAAGTGGCTAGTTTCTTCTTTAAGAAGTTATGGTCTTTCTTACATATACAGTAAAACCTTGGATTGCAAGCATAATTTGTTCCAGAAACATGCTTGTAATCCAAAGCAAATTTCCCCATAAGAAATAATGGAGACTCAAATGATTCGTTCTACAACCATTTATTCATAGGTCCTTCAATTTATAGTCCATATAAAAAGATTATAGCAATGTGATAGATTGTGTAACCATAAAATGTCTACCCACAATTGGAAGTCCACAAGGAGATTAGAAGCAAACTCCAGCAGGAGCTACAGAGTATAAAAGAGAAGAGAGGCATCTTTTAGGCCACGTACACACCATCAGACCGGTCCGATGAAACTGGTCCAATGGACCGTTTTCATCGAACTAGGCTGAAGTGGTCTGATGGTCTGATGTGTGTACACACCATCGGACAAAAAATCCGATCAGACCAGAACGCGGTGACGTAGAACACAACGACGTGCTGAAAAAACGAAGTTCAATGCTTCCAAGCATGCTTTGACTTGATTCTGAGCATGCGCGAGTTTTTGGTTCGATGCTTTTGCGTACTAACCATCGAATCTGTCCGTCAGACAACGGTCCGATAGGCCGTACACACCAGTTTCATCGGACCGGTCTGATCGTGATGGCAGTGAGGAGGATGGTCTATGTGTACAGCTTTACCCCGGATCCCTGCATACTTAGATGTTCCTCTTTTATTCATCAACCATGTGAGTTGCTAAATGTTGTACCTTCATTTTATGTAACCATATTGCTACACTTAGAGGCGCCTCTCTTCTCTTTTATACTCAGTTGTGACATGATGCTACATGTGTATCAAGACATCGCTTGTATATCAAGTCAAAATGTGTTAAAAGAATTTAGCAAAAACGCTCTCAAACCAAGTTACTCTCAAACCAAGGTTTTACCATACACATATACAGTACATGCAGAGAATTATATTTTTCTCATAATACAACTGATGAAACCCCCTTTGAGTGAAATTCAGACATTCTTGCACTAATTGCCCTTGTACCCTATAGATCACATCAATAGATGATTTATAATATTTCTAATAATGTTATCTGTATATTTCTCAGGGCTATATTCTGGCCAGGCATTTTCCATTTTAAGAAAGAGAAACATTAATGGCTGCTTCCAGAGGCGTAACTAGAAACTTCAGGGCCCCGGTGCAAGAAATCGTGAAGCCCCCCCCCCCCCCCCCCCCCAAAAAAGCTTGATTTTTATACATAATTTTTTTACACTTCTATATAGATATATATTACAAAAAAAAAAAAAGCAAAACCACATTGAGCTTCCCTCACACAGTTACCAGCCTAACTAGAGTACTGACCATGCTGTAATAGGAAAACAGAGGGATTGGCCATATCACCAGGGATTTCACGTAAATTAAGCAATACATTGGTTGCTGATCCTATGAAGCAATCATAGGATCAATTAAATCTGGCCTGGGGAATGGGATCAGTAACAGTGCTGATGGGGAGGAGGGATGGGATCAGTGCTGGTGTTGAGGGGGGGTGATAGCGGTTGTATTTGAGGGGGGGTGGCTGCGGTGGCGCCATCCTCCCCCACTACCACCTGTGCCTCTTACTGATCCCATCCCCTCACCACTGATCTCATCCCTATCCCCCTATCACCTCTGTTGTAGAAGGAATGAGGAGGATAGGGATGAGATCAGTGGTGGGGGGCATGGGATCAGTAAGGAGGCACAGGAGGTGGTGGGAGAGGATGGCACCACCGCTGCCACCAGCCCCAAGTACCACCACGGCCACCCCCCTCAGGTATCACCGCTACCACCCCTCTTTAAGTACCACTGCTGCCATCCCCCCTCAAGTATTACCGCTACCACCCCCATCAAGTGCCATCGGTGGTACTTGTGGGAGGTGGCAGTGGTGGTGCCATCCTCTCCCACCACCACCTGTGCCTCTTCAGGTGGTGGTGGGAGAGGATGGCACCACCACTGCCACCTCCCACAAGTACCACCGCTGGTGCTCAAAATTTTTGGGGGGGCGTAAACGAAAAACAAAAAATTGCAGCATCACTGTACCTATCAAATGCAGCCACTGTGCCCAAACGCAGTCACTGTGCCATGCCATCAAACGCAATCACTGTGCCATCAAATGCAGCCACTGTGCCATCAATTGTCACCACTGTGCCATGCCAAACGCAGTCACTGTGCCATGCCATCAAAACGCAACCACTGTGACATGCCATCAAAACGCAGCCACTGTGCCATGCCATCAATACGCAGCCACTGTGCCATGCCATCAAAACGCAGCCACTGTGCCATGCCATCAAAACGCAGCCACTGTGCCATCAATTGTCACCACTGTGCCATGCCAAACGCAGTCACTGTGCCATGCTATCAAAACGCAACCACTGTGACATGCCATCAAAACGCAGCCACTGTCTAATGCCATCAATACGCAGCCACTGTGCCATGCCATCAAAACGCAGCCACTGTGCCATGCCATTAAAACGCAGCCACTGTGCCATCAATTGTCACCACTGTGCCATGCCATCAAACACAGCCACTGTGCCATCAATTGTCACCACTGTGCCCCCAATTGTCGCCACTGTGCCTCCAATTGTCGCCACTGTGCCATGCCATCAATTGTCACCACTATGTCATCAAACACAGCCACTGTCCCCCCAATTGTCGCCACTGTGCCCCCAATTGTCGCCACTGTATCATGCCATCAATTATCACCACTATTCCATCAAACACAACACAGCCACTGTGCCACCTCTGTTGTAGGCACAGTGGCAGAGGATGGTTGCTGAGCTCTGTCACTCTTGATTGACTTACCGGCTGATGATGATCCCTGCACTGTGGCCTGGGTCTGACTCTGACTGAGTCACCGTGTGCCTTCTCCCAAATGCCTTGCCTCATGCCAGCCCGGGTAGACACCGGGTAGGTAGGTACTCCACGCACGCACGCCGCACAGGGGAAAGCTCCTCCCCGTCTTCTCTCAATTGCAGCAGAGTCCGCCCCGCCTCCCTACATCTGTGTCTTTGGATAGGCGGGGGCGGGGGCGGGGATGGTCAGTGAGTGCTGCCTCGGCTCTGCAATGTTTTTCTTTTACCAGGGCGGCGTGGCAGCGGCAAAAGCACGCCCGCAGCTGAAACGAACACGCAGTGCGCGCCGCATCATGATCTGCCGATTCCGCTGCCAACACAACATGAAACGTCAGGCAGGGCCCCCCTGGACTTGGCGGAATTGAGGGCCCAGTCGCAACTGCGACTGCTGCGACAGTGAAATTTCCGCCACTGGCTGCTTCCATGTTTTTCTTGTAAAAAAAAAATATTTTAAGGAAGATGATAATAATTAGGGTTGTCCAGATACCGATACTAGTATCCGTATCGGGACCGATACCGAGTATTTGCGGGAGTACTTGTACTCGCGCAAATGCTCCCGGTGCCTAAATAGAATACTTTTTTTGTATTTATCAACATGTTCTGTGAAAATTCTTTGAGTTTTTTACTACTGCGTGACAAGAAAATAAATGTTTTTTATTCATTTTTACTCATTTTTATTCTTTTATAATGTCTTGAGTTAGAGTTCTTCATAATTCTAAAGAAAATATCCTTAGTCTGTATTGTGGTTTGAAAACTGTCATATGACATTTAAAAAAAGTATCGGTATTCGGTATCGGCAAGTACATGAAAAAAAGTATCGGTACTTGTACTCAGTCCTAAAAAAGTGGTATCGGGACAACTCTAATAATAATGATTAAAAAAAATTCATAAGAAAATAATATTATAGATGCCTCATTTCTTTAAAATGCTATTACTATTGCACATTTGGGATCGTTGCTAAGGATTGTGTATACATATGCACCCTTGTTTTCTTAGTTAACTGGAGGAAATGATGGTACGCATCCTCATACTTCAAATACCACAAATTCTTTGCTGTGTCCTTTGTGACTTTTAAGTTAATTATCCAACATAATGCACAGAACTGTAACTTTATTAACTTATTTGGCTAATATTTAGCAGAAAGTTATCCTATGAAAAAATGAAGCTAGCCAAGGAAATAATAAAATAACAATTGTAATGTTTTTTCCATTGCTATGTTGGTGGAATGGTATTACGTTTTTAGATGCAAAATTAGATTACCACTAGGACATCACCTATATTTGTATAGGTTGGAATTTCCTAACCAGTTGGTTACCATTGTGGATACCCCTCCAAGCCCCCCCCCCTCCTTCCTCGTTGATTGGCTGATACCTGTTATGCTTCCACTCCCATTTTCATCAGTAGAATCCTCCATATTTTCCTGCTGTAGACTTGCATTACAACATATGCAAACATAGTTTACTATGGAGCTAAGAAGGATATAGATGACCCAAAGAAACAGAAAGTATAGCTGAAAGATAATTGCATAAAAGGAGTCAAAAGGAGGCCAAACACATTATTAGTGCTGCCAAAGCACAGAAAGAGGAGGACACTGCTAAATCCATAAAAAAAACAGAGACAAAACCTATTTTTTAGATACATCAGTGGCTGGAAGTAAAAATACCATAGAATAACAAAAATGAAAGCAGGTTACAACACTTTTGTTGAAGGAGATGTACAGTTTATAGGTCTGTTTAAAAGGTGAAATTATTTATCTTTGTTTCATTTTTTTCTGCTGTGTCAACAGATATATGAGATGTGGCACTGGACAAGTAAGCACAGTATATGCTGCAAGCCTGAGAGACACACACACGCTGCCTGGCAGGCAACTGCAATTAGAATTGTGTTTTTTTTATAAATGTTTTCTGCTGTGCCAACAGATATATGAGATGTGGCACTGGACAAGTAGGCACAGTATATTCTGTGAGCCTGAGACACACACACGCTGCCTGGCAGGCAACTCAGGGATGTGGCGGGCACGGGGGAGCGGAGGCCATAAAAACACGGCCTCCCAGAGAAATAGAGCCACCCTGCGGCCGTACAAAGTCGTATGGCCGTCGGGAAGTAGTTAAAGTGATATAACTAAAAGGTTGAAGAGTAAAATATGTATGTTTGCTGATGACACAAAGGTGTGTAATAGGGTTGATATTTCTGAATAGGGATGAGCTTCGAGTTTGAGTCGAACTCATGTTCGCCTCGAACATTGCCTGTTCGCCCGTTAGGCGAACAGCGAACAATTTGGGGTGTTCGCGGCAAATTCGAAAAGCCACGGAACACCCTGTAGTCTATGGGAGAAAGTGCTAATTGTATAGGCTTATATGTCATAAAAAGTGTTTGGGGACCTGGATTTTTCCTCAGGGGACATGTATCAATGCAAAAAAAAACTTTTAAAAACTGTCTTTTGTTCGGGAGCAGTGATTTTAATAATGCTTAAAGTGAAACAATAAAAGTGAAATATTCCTTTAAATTTCATACCTAGGGGGTGTGTATAGTATGCCTGTAAATTAGCTCTTGTTTCCCGTGCTTAGAACTGTCCCTGCACAAAATGTAATTTCGGGAGGAAAAAAATAATTTAAAAGTACTCGCGGCTATAATGAATTATCGGCTCCTGGCAATACAGAGAAAAGTCATTGATAGTCATTGATAAAAAAAATGCGTGGGGGTCCCCCCCAAATTTAATTACCAGGCCCTTCAGGGCTGGTATGGATATTAAGGGGAACCATGCATGAAATTTAAAAAAAAATGACGTGGGGTTCCCCCCAAATATACATTCCAGAACCTTCAGGTCTGGTATGGATTTTAAAAGGAACTCTGCACCAAATTAAAAAAAAAATGCCGTGGAGTTCCCCCCAAAAATCCATACCAGACCCTTTATCCGAGCACGGAACCTGGCAGGCCACAGGAAAAGAGGGGGGATGAGAGAGTTCCCCCCCTCCTGAACGGTACCAGGCCACATGCCCTCAACATGGGGAGGATGCTTTGGGGGTCTGTGACCCCTCAAATCACCATGTCCCATGTTGATGAGGACAAGGCCCTCATTCCCACAACCCCTGCGGTACAATGTACCCCATTACCAATTCACATAGGGGGGCTAGGGGATCTGTTAAAGGGGTCTTCCAGATTCCGATAAGCCCCCCGCTCGCAGACCCCCACAACCACCGGGCAAGGGTTGTGTGGATGAGGCCTTTGTCCCCATCAACATGGGGACATGGTGCTTTGAGGGGTCACAGACTCTGTGTGTATAAATACATTTGTTCTTTGGAGCCCTCAGAGGTTTGTTAGAGAACATTAGTGAACTAATAGCATCTAAAGGCCAAGGAACACATCAGACAGGTCAGGGATAAATTGGTGAAAAAGTTTAAAGCAGGATAAGTTTATAAAAAAAATATTCCAAGCTTTGAACATCTCTCACGGAGCACTGTTCAATCCATCATCTGAAAATGGAAAGAATATAGAACAACTGCAAACCTGCCAAGACCTGGCCATCCACCTAAACTGACAGGCCAGGCAAGGAGAGCATTGATCAGAGAAGCAGCCAAGAGGCCCATGGTAACTCAGGAGGAGCTACAGAGATCCACAGCTCAGGTGGGAGAATCTGTCCACAGGACAGCTATTTATGGAAGAGTGGCAATAAGAAAGCCATTTTTTAAAGAAAGCCATAAGAAGTCCTGTTTGCAGTTTGCGAGAAGCAAACATGAGGAAGAAGGTGCTCTGGTCAGATGAGACCAAAATTCAACTTTTTGTCAAAAAAGCAAAACGCTATGTGTGACGGAAAACTAACACTGCACATCACCCTGAAAACACCATCTGGTGGCAGCATCATGTTGTGGGGATGCTTTTCTTCAGCAGACACAAGGAAGCTGGTCAGAGTTGACATTAAGATGAATGGAGCCAAATACAGGGCAACCTTAGAAGGAAACCTGTGATGCCACGTACACACGACCATTTTTCATGTCATGGAATTTTTTCAACGTGATTCTTGTCAAGCCTGCCTTGCATACACGCGATCGTGGAAAAAAATGCTCAAGCAAAGCACGGTGACATACAATACGTTTGACGGCACTATAAAGGGGAAGTTTCATTCGAATGGCGCAGCCCTTCGTGGTGGTCTATAACATAAAATCCTAATAAAATACATTTACGTTTTGGTTGTAACATGACAAAATGTGGAAAATTTCAAGGGGTATGAATACTTTTTCAAGGCACTGTATGTAGAAATTTTGTTTGACCTAATTTAGAACACAGTGTCCAGTTCTAGAGACCTCACTTACAAAAATATATTGATCAAATAGAATGATTCCAAAGACAGGAAAAAAAAATGGTGAAGATCTAGACTAGAGGATTAGACCTCTTTCACATTGAGGAGTTTTTCAGGCGGTACAGCGCTAAAAATAGTGCTGCTATACCGCCTGAAAAACTGTTGCGCCAGCAACCTCAATGTGAAAGCCCCAGGGCTTTCACACTGAGGCGATGCGCTGACGGGAGATAAAAAAAATCTCC
This sequence comes from Rana kukunoris, assembly GCA_029574335.1. Classification (NCBI taxonomy): domain Eukaryota; kingdom Metazoa; phylum Chordata; class Amphibia; order Anura; family Ranidae; genus Rana; species Rana kukunoris. The sequence goes on along the minus strand of CM056049.1, from coordinate 501,496,340 downwards.
TGTCAGCAGCATCTTTGGAGCGGTGAGAGGAGCGGCATTTATACCGCTCCTTCACATTGAAAACAATGGGAGACCGCGGCAATACCGCCCGCAATGCGCCTCTACTGAGGCGCATTGCAGGCGGTATTAACCCTTTCACGGACGCTAGCGGGGGTTAATACTGAACCGCTAGCGGCCACAACTCGTGGCAATTCCGGCGGTATAGCGCCGCTATTTTTACTGCCCCATGTGAAAGGGGCCTAAAGCATACCATGCAAGATCTTAATTTGTAGTCTGGTGGAAACAAGGAAAAGGGGAGACATGACTGAATCCTTTACAAATATAAGAGGAGTGAACAGGGTTCAGGAAGGCAGTATTTTCAATATGAAACCAAGATCAAGAACATGGAGATGACCTCAAACTAGCAGAAAGTTCAAAATTTACCTTAGAAATTATTATTTTACAGAGAGAGTAGTTGATTTTTTTTCCCCACACTTTTTACTGCTCTGAAACGTATAGCCCATACAGAATTATGGGCAGCTATGGGCAGTGTCTGCAGAACAGGCCTCTGTGAAAAAAAAAAAAAATGCAATTTATTTTCCTGCACAAATATTTGCCTTTAGTACTTTTTTTTTTACAAAGGTAAACTTAGCTTTTACAGTTGAACATCCGGCCACAATCCCTGAGTGTAAAACAGCACACAACTAGGCTAAAGGTAAATAGAAAAAATATTTCATTCATAAAACCAGGATGACATTTTTTTATGACTTAAGGAAGACATGTAACTTCCAGAGGTGGTGTAACAATGAGTGATTCAGGAAGACGCCTACCTTCTGTTTGTTTTTAGAGAAAGGAGTGTGCCTCTGACTGTAATATTCCTGTACTGAATGGAATTTGCAAGGATTTTCATATTACGGAGACATACTAGACATTTAATGATTAACAATTGTAAATAACCATATAGCTATACAAATGATTTCTTTTAGCATTTGTCATTTATGTCGTGTTCACATATTCTTTCATGAAGCTCTACATCTACGGTATCTCACAAAAGTGAGTACACCCCTCACATTTTTGTAAATATTTTATTATATATTTTCCTGTGACAACACTGAAGAAATTACATTTTGCTACAATGTAAAGTAGTGAGTGTACAGCTTGTATAACAGTGTACATTTGCTGTCCCCTCAAAATAACTCAACACACAGCCATTAATGTCTAAACCGCTGGCAACAAAGTGAGTACACCCCTAAGTGAAAATGTCCAAATTGGGCCCAAAGTGTCAATATTTTGTGTGGCCACCATTATTAAAGGGGTTGTAAAGGTCCAGGGTTTTAAAAGAAACAAACAACAAACATGTCATACTTACCTCCTCTGTGCAGTTGATTTGCAGAGAGTGACCCCGATCCTCCTCTTCTAGGGTCCCTCAGCGGAGCTCCTGGCTCCTCCTCATCTCGAGTTCCCCCATTGGGCAAGTGTTCTCCTTCGGGACACCTGTGCAGGTGTGCTCTTGTGTCCTGTCCTGTTGACATAGAAAGCAGAACTAGGCCCTGCCCCTGGCTCCCACGTCACTGGATTTTATTAACAGCAGCGGGAGCCTATGGCTGCGATGCTATCAATATATCCAATCAGGACACGAAACACTGGTTGGAGCTGGTGTGCTTGTTCCTGTTGTGGGAAACACAGGGCTCAGGTAAGTATAATGGGGCTCAGGGGTGCTGCTGAGTGACAGAAGGTTTTCCCCCTTAAAGTGGATGTAACCCAAATGTTATTTTGTCACAATGTAGAGTATAAGATTTCCTATCATCTGGGCCCAGTCTTGCCACAAAGAGTTAATCCAGCTCTGAGCAATCCTCTTTTCTTTTTTCAGTGAGATAAATGGACAAATGGACATTGCTGTGAATGACAGGTTATTTACATATCGCATGCACTAGCCTGAGACAGGCATTATGTTTTTTTAATTCCCACCCCCACTCCTTTTCTGAAGTCATGTGGTTACTTTTCTGAATTTTGACTGGATTCTAGTGATCATAGCATAATTTAGTGTAAGGGGAGTGTAGAGGTGGGCGGGGAGTCTACTGACACCACGACTCTACCCACTGAGCTCCAGACAACCACAGAATGTTCGGTTTTACAATTCCTTTAACAGACAGAGAGGAGATATATATCCTTATAGATCAGCACTGTGGCAGTAGTTTAGAAAAGGGTGAGAGTGGGTTAATGCATAGAATGCATTAAGGGGAAAAACCTTGAGGGTTCACAACCCCTTTAACCCTCTTGGGCATGGAGTTCACCAGAGCTTCACAGGTTGCCACTGGAGTCCTCTTCCACTCCTCCATGACGACATAACAGAGCTGGTGGATGTCATAGACTTTGCACACCTTCAGTTTGAGGATGCCCCACAGATGCTCAATAGGGTTTAGGTCTGGAGACATGCTTGGCTAATCCATCACCTTTACTTTTAGCTTATTTCGCAAAGCAGTGGTCGTCTTGGATGTGTTTGGGGTTGTTATCATGTTGGACTACTGCCCTGCTGCACAGTCTCCGAAGGTAGGGGCCCATGCTCTGCTTCAGTATGTCACAGTACATGTTGGTATTCATGGTTCCCTCCATGAACTGTATCTCCCCAGTGTGGGCTAATCCATCACCTTTACTTTTAGCTTATTTAGCAAAGCAGTGGTCGTCTTGGAGGTGTGTTTGGGGTCGTTATCATGTTATCCTTACTTTACATTGTAGCAAAGTGTAATTTTTTCAGTGTTGTCACAGAAAAAGATATAAAAAAATATTTACAAAAATGTGAGGGGTGTATTCACTTTTGTGAGATACTGTATTATCAGTTTGTGAGACATATTCATCACTGGAAGTCACTGTATGTCAACATCTAGAAACCTTGTACATGCTAGTATTCACACCACATGAGGCCAAAAAAAGTAGCCACAGAGGACAATAGGGGAATCACACCCAACCCTAATTTTCTCTTAAACATTATAGGAAAATCATATACACTTCTTAGTTATGTGGATTGTCTTAAAAAAAAAAAAAAAAAAACAATTATTTGAGCTTGGTTAGTTTATTTCCTGGAGATTTTAGTATTGATGTTTTCCCTGTAAAGTTGCAGAGAACAACAGGGTTGGATCTGGTGCATCTATTGTCTCCTGTGGTTCCTCCCTCTAGTCCGAAGTGGCTGATTTTTTAAAATGGGATGTTTTAAGACCTGGTGCTTACCAATTAAAGTACCCCTTTCAGGTAAAAATGTAATAAAAAATTCAAACAAACTAGGTGTTCTACACACTTTAAAGCTGGGTTCGCACTATTGCAAATTGGATGCAGGTTTCCCCAATAAGATTTTATAAAATAGGTAACACATTTGAAAGAGTTGTGGGTGCTGCACACCCCGATTGAATAGAATTGAATGGAAGATCCCTCATTTTATTTTAGCAGCAAGGTATTGTATAAAACAAGTAACAAGTTGTTTATATAAAATATATATATATATATTTATTCCATGTATAAATGTATCAAAAACAAAAGGGAATAGGGCATAATTACATGGGAGTCATAAAAGGCAATTACCGGTCATAACATCAAGAACATATCTCATAAATAAAGGAACATTTGACACATGGACTCAAAATTAGAACAATGAATTCCTATGAAATTCCACATATATAAACTCTACGCGTTTCGACCACAAGTTTATTGTGAGATCGCTGGCAGGCTGTCTAACAAACAGACACAAACATTCCCTTTTGTTTTTGATACTTTTATACATGGAATAAAAATATATATATTTTTTATATAAACTACTTGTTACTTGTTTTATACAATACCTTGCTGCTAAAAAAAAACATGAGGGATCTCCCCTATAAGATTTTAAGCTAAAAAACTGCAAGAGCAATATGAATTAGGCGTTTTTTGAAGAAAGTATACAAACAAAAAATGTCTGTAACATCAGCACAGATGATGTTGCAATTGCAACCTGCTTGCATTTCAGAATGGAGAAGATTGTACTGAAGGGAACTGTTCCTTTATCACTTGTATGTTCAACTGCCTACACTCTTTTCTACATGAGCATTAAGAAGCACTATATCAATATTTGGAATGTGTGTTTGGTAAGTGCACAAAAATGTGTTGCTCCTGCTAGAAATGTTGTCAGCTGGTAACTTCCTTTTGAACTTTTAAAAGTTACATTCTTTCCAAATATCTTTGAGAACTACAGAACCTTTCTGCTCTGTGTTGTGGAGCAGAGGAGGTAAGCAACCTATGTAGACATTTTGAACTGTGTTTGGTTCTAGTAAGTAAGGAAGGGGTTAACTTGTTCAATTTCTATTCCAAAACATTTTGGTTCTAGCTGGCCCATCTGTGCTTTAAAAAGGGGGAAGGCTGAGGTCCAGGGTCCTTCTTGGTTGGATCTTCTAGCTAAATTGGTTTCTGTCTTTACGTGGAATCGAGACTGCTGCTGAAGAGACCTTGGCCCAGATTCAGAGAGAATTGGATTCTCGTAGCGTATCAGAAATACACTACGCCGCCGTTTTTTACCTGGCTCTACGTGGAATCCAGGTAGATTTTGTCCAGTAAACGACGGCGGCGTAGTGTATTTCTCCCGTCGCAATCCATCTGCATGGGTAGGGGGCGTGAAGCATTTAAAATAGGCGCGTTCCTGCGGCGATCAAACTGCGCATGCTCCGTTCACAAATTTCCCGCCGTGCATTGTGCGAAAACACGTCGTCACGTCGTAGTAGCGTCGTTTACCTACATTCCTATTCCCGAACGAGTTACGTTAAAAAAAATATATATTTTCAAATCGACGCGGGAACGACGGCCATACTTTACATGGGTTACGCACTGTTAGACCAGCAAAAAGCTCCTCTAACATTACGTAGCCAAAAAATGACGTAGGCGATTGCGAGGGACACTCGTACCTTCATGGATCGCCGTAAAAAGTCATTTGCATATCCCGACGCATGAAAACGACGCAAACTCCTCCCAGCGGCCGCAAAAATATCGCAGTGTAGATCCGAAGGCTTACGAGGACGTAAGCCTCTCGGATCGAAGCCCGAAGCCGCCGTATCATGGTTTGAGGATTCAAACTAGTGATACGGCGCGCAAAAATTGAAATTACTCCTGTCTAACACCAGTTAGACAGGCGTAATTGCTCTGTGAATCTGGACCTTAGACTTTTGGAGACATCCAAGTCATGGATAATGCCATAATGGACTCTCGCCTCACAGAGGTATGCCTGGGCATTCACACAACAATAGTTATCATTAGGGAAGGACATTGTTCATATTGAACTGTATGCTGCAACCTGTTCAGTAAAGTTACACAAACTTTTATGAGCCTGGTCTGAAGTTACTCTATTGCTGCGTACACACGATCGGAAAATTTCGACAAGAAAACTGTTTGTTTTTTTCCCGACGGAATTTGGGCTCAAACTTGTGTTGTATACACACAGTCACACAAAATTCCGACCGTCAAGAATGCGGTGACGTACAACACTACAACGAGCTGAAAAAAATTAAAGGGGTTGTAAAGGTAAAAAAAATGTTTCCCTAAATAGCTTCCTTTACCTTATTGCAGTCCTCCTTCACTTACCTCATCCTTCGATTTTGCTTTTAAATGTCCTTATTTCTTCTGAGAAAACTTCCTGTTCTTTTGTCTGTAACTCCACGCAGTAATGCATAGACATGTGCAGATTGGAATATTTTGTTTTGTTTTTTCGTTTTCGTTTGTAAAATCAATTTATTTAGTTACTCCCGAAAATCGTTTTGATTAACTTAGTTTTTCGTTGTGGAGAAGCTTTCGTCCGAAAATCCAATAATACTTGGTTTCTGTCGAATGGTCAATAATATTCGACGGAACGTGGAATCTTTTTGGTTGATGGTGAATGATCAAAAGAATATTCGACGGAACGTCGAATCTTTACGTCTCATAAATCGAAATCTATTCTCTGTAATGTCGAATCTATTATTTCTATAGTGTTGAATCTTTTCTCTATAATGTCAAATCTTTTCCCTATAATGTCGAATCTCTCTATATCGAATTTTTACCGCAACGAAAACGAAAATTAAGCATTTTTTATGTCAGATCTTTCGGTTTTCGTTTCTTGCACTTTCGTTATCGTTTGTTAAAACGATAACGAAAAAAACAAATTTTCGGACGAAAATGCATTAGTAATGCAAGGCTTTCTACCTGGTGTGGAGAAAGCCTCTTGAGGGGGGAGGGGGCAAACAGGCAAGTCAGGACACTCTCTACTTTACAGATAGAGAAAGGAGCTGTGTGTTAGTGGGCGTCCTGACACTCCTGCTTGCCCCCTCCCCCCTCAAGAGGCTTTCTCTACACCAGGGAGAAAGCCTCACATTACTGCGTGTAGTTACAGATAGAAGAACAGGAAGTGAGGATTTCTCAGAAGAAAGTAAGTGAAGGATGAGGTAAGTGAAGGAGGACTGCACTAAAGTAAAAAATTCCTTTACAACCCCTTTAAGGTCAAAGATTCCGAGCATGCGTCAAATTGATTCTGAGCATGTGTGTGTTTTTTGCGCATCGGAATTGCATACAGATGATCAGAATTTCCGACTAGAACTTTTACCGTCGAAAAATTTGAGAACCAGCTTTCAAATTTTTGCTGTCGGAAATTCTGACAGAAAAAGTCCGATGGGGCCTACACATGGTCGGATCAAAATCTCACATCAAACTTTTCTTGTCGGAAATTCTGATCGTGTGTACGCGCCATAAGAGGTGCATGTGGGTTCTGGTGTATCAAAAGAACCAGGGTCTGTAAATGCACTAAGGGATATGAAGAAACACCATTACAAAGGGTTAACTCGGCAAGACAAGAAGAGCAGTTGCAGTTGCTAAGGGTAACCAAGTACAAGTTCCATACACAAAGCACCCAGTCATTAGGCATGGTACCTGGTAAGATGACAAGCAGAGCTGTATCCTGGCCTAGGCCAACAAGGCCCAGGCCTAGGGCAGCACTTTGCAGGGGGGCAGCACGAAAAGAGTCCCCGCCGGCTTGCGCTACACTGTTAGGAAAATTAGTCTAGCGCCCCCAAAATGCTCCCGCGTTGCTTTTGGTATGCGGGTGGCCGGCATTCCGCAACTGTGGGGGGGAGGGGCTTCCAATTTTGACTGTTTTATCATCCTGGACCACAAACCTTCCTCACTGTGCTATATGTTTCTTCTGCACCATCTACTTAAAGTAGAACTATAGGTAACCCTTTTTTTTTTTCATTTTGGGTAGAGTAAGGGAGGGTTATAGCCCCTGTCAGTTTATTTTTTACCATCCCTGTCCCATTGCGAAGATTTCCCTTCACTTCCTGCTCTATGGGCAACCAGGAAGTACCTGGTACTGGTAAATTAGGTAAATCCATTGCCCCCCAGGCCCTCAGAACTAGTGTCCTCACTCGAAAAAATTCAGGGCGGGTCTTTAACAACACAGGGTGTGGCTGTAACAGGAAGGGGAGGGTCATATTTAAATTAGGGTGTGCACAAGTTTAGTCAGGCCTAGGGCAGCACAAAAACCTAAATACACCTCTGATGACAAGTCCTCCAGTAGCAAGGGTGTCATTGTCTGGACCCCTCCTTATCAGGGGCATGCAGTGAGGTCAGTGGCTGGTAAGGCACTGGCTAGTATCAGAGCCAGATACACACAGGTTACATACGCTGCGAACATTAGCGCAGGAGCAATAATTCTAGCACTAGACCTCTTCTGTAACTCTAAACATGTAACCTGTAAAAAAATTGAGATTTTTAAGTACCAAAGTTTGGCACAATTCCATGAATGTGCGCAATTTTAAAGTGTGACATGTTAGGTATCTATTTACTTGGAGTAACATCATCTTTCACATTATATAAAAGAATCGGGCTAACTTTAGTGTTTTTTTATATTCCCCCAAAAAAGCGTTTGAAAAAAATTGCTGTGCAAATACTGTGTAACATTAAAAGTTGCAAATTATTTTAATGTTTTATTATGTAGAGTGCCTGCTAAAAAATATATATATGATGTTTGGGGGTTCTGAGTAATTTTATAGCAAAATGTAGGAGAAAAGTGTCTGAATTGGTCTGGGTAGCAAGTGGTTAATTACCATAAGTAATATACAAATAATTATTATATATTGTTTTTAGGGTAATTTACAAAAACTGTACTCAAGCAGGTGGCTTAATGGACAGATTAATTTAGTTTCACGTTATAACTTGAAACTAGTAATTTCACAGCATATAAATAAATAATAAATTATTATGTTTAATCAAGCTAAATCATATATTATTATGCTATGTGTTATAACAGTACCTTTTCAGCAGACAGTAGATTCTCATTCTCCCTCTTAACTGCGTGAGAAAAACATGGGATTGTGAGTATATCTTATACTCATAAACCCATGCTTTTCACTTCTATATATCTTTTAGACACATGCCCCCTTCTATGACAATGCAGTGAGAGAAAGCTTCCACTACAGCATTTTTATTGGACAGCTTGGACCAATGGTGTTTTACTATTGGTCCAAGACTCCAAGCTGTCCATTAAGCTCAATGCCTCTGTCAAGAAGTGAGTGACTCTAAATTTCTCCCTGCCCCTCTGGCCACATGCGGTACTGCACACCCCAGAGGCTTGAATCCTGCACGTTTTGCGAGACAACGCTTGCAAATCGAGTCAGGATTTAAAGGTTTGTAAAGGTTTGTTTTTTATTTTCTAAATAGGTTCATTTAAGCTAGTGCATTGTTGGTTCCTTTACCTTTTCCTTCGATTTTCCTTCTAAATGTTTTTTTTCTTTGTTTTCTTTGTCTGAATTTCTCACTTCCTGTTCCTCCTCAATAAGCTGTTCAGTAAGCTGTTCTAAATGACTTTCCACCGCTCGGATGATGGTGGAAAGCTTACTGAGGAGGAACAGGAAGTGAGAAATTCAGACAAAGAAAAAACAAATTTAGAAGGGAAATGGAAGGAAAAGGTAAGTGAACCAACAATGCACTAGCTTAAAGGAACCTATTTAGAAAATAAAAAACGAACCTATACAACCCCAGCTTGTATTGTGAAATGCTCATAAACCGCATTACTCACAAACCAAAGTTTTACTGTATACCAGTCCTTAGATTTGATGGCTGCATTAGTATTTATTTTTTATACTAAGACATTTTTCATCAAGTACCAAACTTGCCAGCTTTGTGAATTGAACTGATGTATGAAACAAGGTTATCTTCCTTTTTAAAGCGGAGTTTCACCCTAAATATAAGATCTCCCATGCGCTTCAGCATACTGGCGTCAGCGCCAGTATGCTGGTTTTTTTTTTTTTTTATAGCACACTTACTGTTTTATCGTAGAAATCCTTTTCTGTCCCCCGCGGTGGACGGCGCCAGTACAGCGCGTCACATCTTCCTAAGATACCCGATATGGACTCGGGTATTTCCGGCGCTATGCGGCGCCTGCGCACAGACCTAGGAGCTGACTGCGCAGGCGCCGTATTTCTCCGAGTCCTATTTCGGAGGGCGTGACGCGCCATAGCCGTAGGACTCGGAGAAATACGGCGCCTGCGCAGTCAGCTCCTAGGTCTGTGCGCAGGCGCCGCATAGCGCCGGAAATACCCGAGTCCATATCGGGTATCTTAGGAAGATGTGACGCGCTGTACTGGCGCCGTCCACCGCGGGGGACAGAAAAGGATTTCTACGATAAAACAGTAAGTGTGCTATAAAAAAAAAAAAAACCCAGCATACTGGCGCTGACGCCAGTATGCTGAAGCGCATGGGAGATCTTATATTTAGGGTGAAACTCCGCTTTAAGCTATCTTTAGTAAACAGCTAAACCCTTAGCCCCACATAATGGAGATGAAGTGAGAAGGACATGTTTGTAGTCCTGCCCTAGAGTAACATTCATGGTTCCCTCCATAGATACAGTGGAAGTTTTTGGCTAAAGATACAAATGAATCAATTCTTTTCAGCTGGTGACTCATTCACTGTGTTGCATCACACCTTTGTTACTGAAGTTCAAAATGATTTCTAAAATGTTATCTATTCCAGACTCTAGCCCTCATACAATATACATACAAGTTCCATAAAGAATTTTTATGTTATTTGATCTGTGCTTTTCATTGTAGTTGACTCATTATAAGCACTCCTTCATTTTTTCAAGCAGTGACAAGCTGAGAAAATCATTCAGTTGAATCACTTCATTTAAGATACCAGTTTACTGAATCACAGCTTTACAAATGTGGCACTTGCATATTTTTTTGCAGCGGTATATGTGTCCCAAACTACAAAGACGCATGGATTCTACCCTACATTTCCTTTTTTTTTTTTTTTTATAGTGATCTTCATATTATACTTTCTAATGTCTTTAGACATATGACAGCTATACCAGCAACTAATATACATTGCACTTCACAAAATCTGCTTTGATCCTTTAGATATACGGTAGCCTACTGCTTTAGTGTAGTTTATACAATAACCACTTACCAACCGTATACTGTACATATACAGCGACAAAGCGTCTCTCTCTGCTGCGCAGGATCACATACCTAGTACGTAATCCTGCACTTCCAGGCCTGAGGCGTGCACGTGCTCCATTGGCGACCCACTCCCACTATTATTAGACACAGCGGGAGCTGATCTGTGGGTACTGCAGATTCGATGTTTACCGGTACCCGTCAATCCTTAGGCAGAGAGCCAGAATAGTGATCTGCCTATGTAAACAAGGCAGAGTGTCCTGCAGTCAGTAAAAAAGACATTAATCCTGTGTTCCTGCAAAGCAGGAACGTGGATCCATGCCTTCCCATAGTAAAAGCACCCCCACAAAGTGAGAAAACAAACAGTGACAGTGCATATTTTTAGCGCTGATCACTGTATTAGTGTCACTGTCTGCCACAATATCACAATGCCACAATATCGAAGTCCTACTATACGTCGCTTATCTCCGCCATTAGTAGTAAAAAAAAAAAAAATTCCATAAATATATTCCATAGATTGTAGATGCTATATCTTTCACGCAAACCAATCAGTATACACTTATTGGGATGTTTTCTCACCAAAAATAGCAGAATACATATTGGCCCAAACTGATTTTTTATTGGATATCTTTTAAAGCAGAAAGTAAAGAATATTTTTTTTTCTCAAAAATGTTGGTCTTTTTTTGTTTATAAAAACCACAGAGGAGATCAAATACCACCAAAAGAAAGCTCTATTTGTGCGAAAAGAGGAAAGTTAAAGCTTTGATTGCCCCTGATGTTAACCCCTTCTCTGCCAGTACATTGATAGTGTATATTTTCTTAGCACTGATCACTGTATTTGTGTCACTGGTCCCCAAAAAGTGTCATAGTGTCCGATTTGTCCGCTGTAATATTGCAGTCTCGCTATAAGTCACTGATCGCCACCATTACTAGTAAAATTAAATAAATAAATAAATAAAAATGCCATAAATATAACTATTGTGGATGCTATAACTTTTGCACAAACCAAGTAATATAGGCTTATTGGGTAAAACAAATTTGTTTTTTGTTTTTTTCAAAATTGTCAGTCTTTTTTTGTTTATAGCACAAAAAATAAAAAACACAGAGTTGATCAAATGCCAAGAAAGCTCTATTCGTGGGAAAAAGGGACATACATTTTATATGGGTACATCGTCGCATGACCGCGCAGTTTGAGTAAAACAAACAAATTTTTTTTTTTTTTTCAAAATTGTCAGTCTTTTTTTGTTTATAGCACAAAAAAACCACAGAGTTGATCAAATGCCACCAAAAGAAAGCTCTATTCGTGGGAAAAAGGGACATACATTTTATTTGGGTACATCGTCGCACGACCGCACAGTTTGAGTAAAACAAACAAATTTGTTTTTGTTTGTTTTATTAAAATTGTCAGTCTTTTTTTGTTTATAGCACAAAAAATAAAAACACAGGCCCAGATTCACAGAGAATTAGATTCTCGTAGAGTATCAGAAATACACTACGCTGCCGTATTTTACCTGGCTCTACGTGGAATCCAGGTAGATTTTGTCCAGTAAACGACGGCGGCGTAGTGTATTTCTCCCGTCGCAATCCATCTACGCGAGTAGGGGGCGTGAAGCATTTAAAATAGGCGCGTTCCCGCGGCGATCGAACTGCGCATGCTCCGTTCGCAAATTTCCCGCCGTGCATTGCGCGAAAACACGTCGTTACGTCATTCGTTGTTTGAGTAGCGTCGTTTACGCACAATCCTCGTCCCGAACGAGTTACGTAAAAAAATAAAATAAAAAAAAAAAATCGACGCGTGAACGACGGCCATACTTAACATGGGCTACGTACCGTTAGACCAGCAAAAAGCTGGTATAACAGTACGTAAAAATAAATAGACTAAAGCGATTGCGAAGACCACTCGTATCTTCGTGGATCGCCGTAAAAACACATTTGCATATCCCGACGCATGAAAACGACGCAAACTCCTCCCAGCGGCCGCAAATATATCGCAGCGTAGATCCGAAGGCTTACGAAGACGTAAGCCTCTCGGATCGAAGCCCGAAGCCGCCGTATCATGGTTTGAGGATTCAAACTAGTGATACGGCGCGCAAAATTACTCCTGTCTAACACCAGTTAGACAGGCGTAATTGCTTTCTGAATCTGGGCCACAGAGTTGATCAAATACCAGCAAAAGAAAGCTCTATTCGTGGGAAAAAGGGACATACATTTTATTTGGGTACATCGTCGCACGACCACGCAGTTTTAGTAGCGCAGTGCCGTACAGTATCTAAAAAAAATGGCATGTTCATAAGCGGGGGTAATTTGTTAAAAAGACTTTAAAATAAGATGCAAGCTGCAATGATGGCAACAGTAAATTGGATACAACATGAGATTAGAAACTGGAAAGTGAATATTAAACTGGAAATAAATACATTGAGATCATTTTCAACTGAGCTTCTCTGAATACAATATTTTACAGAGACTTATATTCTACTTGGTGGGGCTGGGGGCTGGGCTGTTGTCTGTTTCTCTATTGGGTAGAATTCCCTTGACTTTCAATCACAGTGAAAGGAGGTGATGGATAATAATATAGTGAAGTGTATGAAGTGTTTATGTAGAAATTACACCTTAAAATCGCATTTGTTGGAAAATCTACTACTGTAGATTTTGTTCCTTCTATTTATTATAGAGGGACACGTTTTGTCTATAACCTTTAGATGTCACAAACCCAACACTATGGGATCCAGATGGCTGGACTGTAAATAGATATATAATGTCTGGTAATTTTGAAGCCATGAGAAAAAAAAAAATTCCCTGCTTTGTTTTCCAGAAAAAAAAAATTTTCATTAAAAAAAAATAAAAAAATTGTGTGAAATAGATTTACAAATTGAAAATAATTTTTGTTACACTGGAAACTTGAACTGCATTGCATATAAAAGTATTATGCTTGAAATAAAAGTACAGCTTATTCAGTAAATAAACTAAAAAAACTGTTTTAATTTTATTTATTTTTTAATACAAATGCAATAATAAGAACTATAATGTATAAGATAAAGAATACATATTTTAGGAACCGTTCAACTATGAGAACATGAGAAGAGGTAACCACCCCCCTTTTCCTTGTAATAATTTAAAGGCTTTCTGCCAATATGCATTTTCAGTTATTGACAATGCTGATCCAGAAGCAAATATTGCTTGTGCAAGAGCTTAAATAATGTTCTCCTGATTTTCAGGCATCATTTTATCTATAAATGAAGGGATTATGTAGTTTGTAAGACTTTCTTACTTGAAGATGCTGCTGGTGAAGAAACACTTTGTGATGATCCAGAAGCAGCAGAAAGAGTGTTTCTGCAATGAGAATTTTGGAGGGAAAATCCATTGTTCCTGCATTTAAATTTTGGACCTCATCCTTTCATTTCATAAAATATTTTAATGTCTTTAGGGCACCCCTGGCATGCCAGGTGCGTTTGTCATGAAGGGATTATGTATGTTTGGGAGGACGTAATTTGTAAGACTTTCTTACTTGAAGATGCTGCTGGTGAAGAAACACTTTGTGATGATCCAGAAGCAGCAGAAAGAGTGTTTCTGCAATGAGAATTTTGGAGGGAAAATCCATTGTTCCTGCATTTAAATTTTGGACCTCATCCTTTCATTTCATAAAATAATTTTAATGTCTTTAGGGCACCGCTGGCATGCCAGGTGCGTTTTGTCATCCTTGTAGCATTTGGAAAGTAATATTTCTTCTCACAATATTGGCAACTTGCAGCTTTGCTCTCTGCAGAAATTGCATGGTGGAAATGTTTCCAAACTCTAAATGTTAGTCTCGCCATTTTACTGAAAGGAGCAAAAGAAAAAACTATTTACTGAGCAGACTGTAGGGAAACGTAATAGGAATAGGAATCGTTTAGAGGTTAAAAAATAGTTGCTTGCCTTCAGCTGAGAGAACTTGCAATAATTTAGGACTTTATGTCAAATCTTTACTAAAGGTCCTCATGTTATCAAGTTTGGATATAGTAATTATCATTTTATCATTGTAAAATAACTTTTTTTAAACTTTTTTGTTCAATTTTTCCAGAAAACAAAAACAAAAAAGATTTTTAGAAAATTGGGGAAAAAGACTGCTTTTCTTCTAAGCGTTCCCATCTCTTACACTCCCAACTCCTAATCCCACCTCCAAGGACAGAGGAACTAATGCACAGTAAAACGTGGAGCTTCTAAAGAGTCAGGAGGCTTACCTAGTCTACTGTCCCACATATGTGCATGTTAAGCGAAAACTGGAAAACCCTCACATGATTAGTATTTAATTGATTATTGCATGGCACAGTTGCATATTTTCCGTAAATTTCATCTAAGTGCCCGTTTACACTACTGCGACTTAGGATCCGACTTGTGTCGCCCCAAGTCGCGCGACATGAGAAATTACATTAAAGTGAATGAGAGCCGTCTAAATGTACACTACTGAAGTCGCTCCGACTTCAGAAAAGGTTCCTGTACTACTTCAAGGCGACTTCTAGGCGACTTGTACCCATTGATTTCAATTGAAGTCGCCTTCAAAGTCGGATCACTGTCTTAACTGAAGCAACTTTACAGGAAGAGAAAATCGTTTTCTCAGGCAAACCCCTCCCTCCCACAGAGCCGATTATTGTATAATTGGCCACTGGCAAAGTTGCCTGTCCTGGAGGAGACTTGAAGTTGCCTCAAAGTTGCCTCAAGTTGCCTCGCAAAGTCGTGCCGACTTTAATATCGCTGTAGTGTGAACCGGCACTGACTTTTAAGAGAAATAATCACTTATTTAATCAAACCCATAGTTCCTGAGACCAAAACATCTCTGTACACTTGTTAAATAAACCCACTTGAACTAATGTTATGCTATTGTGCTGTTGCTTTAGTCCTTATTAAACAGGGGTTCTTCTGCCATTTTATTACAATATTTTCCATTACATAGTAGGCTAGACTGGTACTCCTTCCATTAACAATGAACTCTTCCATTTTAGCATCTATCTCCGTTCTGCAAGAAAAGATGATGCACAACACAAAACTCACCCACACACCCATAATCCTCAGAATGCTTTAAATTTATTTATTTTGCCTTAACCTATTCAGCCTCACTGGAGGATTTTTAAACTTCTTTCGTAATATGTTGAATGGTTGGTGACGTTAGAGATCAATGGTTTATAGAACTGACATTTTGGCTACACTACAGTGAGCAATGCCTGGCTTTGAACAGCTTAAAGCGTTTCTACCTATGTAAAGGTCATAGTAAAGGTCAAGTGATGTTATGCTCTCATATCTAGTGGAATGCCATCATGGTATGTTGTAGTTTGAATCAGGTCTGTTTTTTTAGGGATTCTATTGTAGATTATACTCTTATCCAATATTTTACTTACTAAGCAAACCTAAATGTTTACATTATGTAGCGCTACCCCCTCAGGAGCCGCTGGTTGTTGTTTGTTTGGGATTGGCGTATTAATTTACCTGGTAGTGTGACTAGGGGTAGTAGCAGTGAGTAGTAGCAGTGAACGAATGTCCAGTCACCAAGTGGGTTTTTTAAATGCTTTATTCAAAGGCCCAACACGGCCAACATCAACGGGAGGTAGGATAGGAGAGGTTGATAAAGCAATAAAGAACTTTGCGGTATCAGGCCTGGATATGAAACAAATTAATCCTGCTCTCAGTAGTAATAGATACAATTCGTCGCCACTCTAGCCAGAGTGGGTGAAGTGCCCCCGGACAGACCTTTGTCACAGGCCTGGCAGCCGAAGTGTCACTTTTAAGTTGCTGGGAGGAACAGGCCACAGGCCTAGTACTTCAGTACTTCAAAGAACAGATTAGATTTGAGCAAATCCTCCCAGTAAATGCAAAGAAGGGTCACTGACTGACAGCTGTCATGTACCTGGCTGCTGGGGAGAAGTGGCTCCGTCAGAACCCCTCTAGCGCCAACCATCGCCCAGGGGTGGGATCGCACCCCTGGAACGCAGACTGACCCACAGGACAGCTCCGGAATAACAGCAACCTGTAATTTAACAAATTATGAATGGGAGCAAAATAACTCTCCCATTCACCCACTAACTTTAGTGTAGTGCCTGTACCGAAAGTAAGGGGGCGCTACAATTAACTGAAAACAGAAATAAACATATGCATTTATACAGTGCTTTCTGCATAACATCAGCATTGGGGTAAAATGGGGTCCTGAGCAAAATAGCATCTTTTGCACCTCCCATCCCTTTAATTGAGATTGACAAGGATTGCAATATGCAAAGAAATAGGCTTCATGTGCATTGTCAGTACTGGTATGTAAAACAAAAGAAAAGAGGATTTACCACATCCGGACACTCTGAAAATAGCCACATCCCTGATAATTGTAGAAAATTAAGAAGAAAACCCCCAATGGAGTGGGACTTTTAAGGCCAAGTTCAGATAAAATATACTTTAATGCATAGGTTATAATATGGACCCAGTCACATACATATTGGTATCTATAGAGAAGGTGACCTGTATGGTCCGTTACCTCTCTGTGGTGTTCACATAGTAGGCAAGGAGCATCAGGGATAGGAAAAAAGCACCCAGTGAAGAAGGTAAAGAAAAATTACAATTACATAACAATACAGTGTATGATACAACATAATAAAATAAGCACAATCTCCATGGAACAAAATGGAGAATGCCCGACGCGTTTCTGGTCTCTTGGTTTAGAAGAGAGCCGTCATCAGGGGCCAGGGAGTTGTACCGTATAAAAATTATTTCTCAAATCTAGAGGTAACAAAAGACAACAAACATAGGGCATACAGTCAAAAACACAGCATGTTTTTAAATCAATATATGGCACAGATTTTATAGGTATGAGTTAAAACTTTTTCACTGGACCACCTACCGCTGGCTTGTGCGGAAAGAGAGGTCCCTAATTGGGATGGTAGTGGTCATGAGTGGGTTCGAGAACAGATCAGCTGGGGGGTAAAGACCCTTCCTATATCAGTGGTCACACTCCTAGGAGAGACAGCGAAAAGAGGGGGGGGGGAAAGAAAATCAAAATCATGATGGGATATTCGTTGGTTTCCCCCTGTGTAACGGATAAAACGGGGGAGATATCTATCAGAGTTCTATTTGAAGGTTACGGTCTTTTTTCTATATGTCAAGTGAAAAGTCTCAAAATATTTACCCGATATGGGAGGGGGGTGATTGTCTTTCAAAGACACCCCCTAAGGTTCTGTGTGAGATTTGTCACGTGATCCCTCCGGATCAGACAAAATAGGACCTAGAAACAAGAGATATACATGTAGCCAAATTGGTCATAGCCCTCTTATAAAACCACATTGGTAGGATAAAGTGGGATAGGTGACTTACAGTTGTCTCAAAGTGTCCGCCAGTTAGTAGCGTTATCCCTGGTGTACGTAGGGTGCCCATCTGTTGCTGGGTTTCCTGAATAGGCGCCGGGTGCGCGTTGCGTGATGTAATCACGCATTGCGTCCCGTATTGCGTGGCGCTGTATTGGTCATGTGGCCAGGGCGTGTGGAGTGTTTGGTCACTTAGAACCTAACGTAGGTTCTGACGGTGCCTCTCCATCTGTGCGTCAGGTCCCGCGCATTATGATGACGTCAGCGCGTCTTGTGCGTTGGCGTCGAGGATATCATATAGGTCACATGACCGCGGCGTCCTGTTATATTGTAGTAGGAAAAACACAGGCACTAAGGCTAAGTTTAGGAGAATGGTCATGCTGCGCATGCCATTTGGCGTTTTTAATCTTCACAAGGTTATCACGACATCCTCTGGGTCATGTGACCGCAGCGTCCTATTGTGTTTTAAGGAGGGAAGCTCGGGCATCTGGGCTGAGTCAGGAAAGTGGGCGTACCAAGCCCACCTTTGGTTTTCGCAAGTAGTGTCCGCAACCAAGGTAGTTTTATGGAAGGTTCACTTCAGACCCAGGTCATGACCACTATCAAATCACCTATTAGGAAAGGTGGTGCCGAAAGGAATTATAGTAACTAGTGCATCTGTGCCATATATAGTGGCACACTACACAGACACTATATGAGCAGGTGCACATATATATAAAGGAGCCAGGCTTATAATCTACTAACATATTAAATATAGGTATTGTTGGCTTTTCATGTTCCTCTGGGGATTATATTTCTGGTTTCATCACTTATTTTGATTTTCCTCTATGCTTTGTACCCATTGTTTATCACATTATTTAACCTTCACCCTCCCAGACACCTGATTTATAGCCCTCCAAGAAGGGTCGATAGCTGATTTTGCTGTTTAAACCTGGGGGTAACGTAGCCTGTAGGGCTACTATCCAGCGGGTCTCCCGTTGGAGTAGTAGTTTATCCCAATCCCCCCCTCTTGGGTTGGGGTGGATTCTGTCTAGAGCCAAGAATAGTATTTTAGGGGTTTTACCTTGATGGACATCTCTTGAGTGTCTCCCCAAGGGGAGGTCAGGATTAGCTGTTTGTATACTTTTTACATGTCTAGAGATCCGTTTCCTCCATTCTAATTTAGTTTTGCCTACGTAGAAACAGCCACATGAGCAGGTTAGCAGATACACAATCCCGTAGGTGTTGCAGTTCGCGAAGTGTCGCGGTTTATACTGATGGCCATTCGGGAGTTTGATGTCTTTTGAGATATTAATATATTGACATTGAGCACATCCTCCGCAGGTAAAAGTACCCCATCGTTTGCACGGATCTCCTCTAAAAGTTCCAGTATATTCACTGGTAACTAGAGAATCCTTAATGGATCTGGTCCATCTGTACGTGATTAAAGGTTGAATGGGGATGAATTGGCTGATGATTGGGTCGATTTTTAGTATGTGCCAGTGTTTTTTGATTATCCTTTTTATCTGTTTGTGTTGATTGTTATATGTCGTGATAATTCTTGTAGGTATGCATTGGTTTTTATCCATGTTGACGATTTTTTTGGGAGGAAATAGGATGTCTGATCTTGCCTGGCTCTTCACTTTTCTGAAAGCCTTTTTCAAACATGTATGGGAATATCCCCTTTGTAGGAGCCTTCTTTTTAAATTATCTGCTTCCTTTATGAATAGATCTTCGTCCGAGCAATTCCTCCTCACACAGAGATATTGTGAGTATGGAATTGAGCGTACGAGAGATTCCGGGTGAAAACTTGAGGCTTGTAGGATGGTGTTTCCGGCCGTTTCCTTCCGAAACAACGCACTAGAGAGGTGTCCATCAAGGTTTTTGAAGATGGTGACTTCAAGAAACGTAATCATTTGGTTATTTTGAGTACTAGTGAACTTCAAATTAAAGTCATTGATACCCATGTCCCTGATACAGATGGCCAGGTCTTCGGTCGTGCCATCCCATATCATGAAGATGTCATCAATGAACCTGTGCCATGTTAAAATGTTGGATGTGTGCGAGTTTTCCCCTTCAGTAGACAAGAAATGGCTCTCCCACTCCCCCAGATACAGGTTGGCATACGATGGGGCACAACATGTCCCCATCGCAACCCCCTGCATCTGGAGGAAGTGGGAGCCATTGAACGAGAATGCATTGTGATAGAGTATGAACTCAAGAGCTTGCACAATGAATTGGTGTAGGGGTTTGTCATCCCTATGAGATTGCCGAATAAAATGATCAATCACTTCCAAACCCTTTGTGTGAGGTATAGAGCTGTATAAGGCCTCCATGTCTACTGTGACTAGGAGTGCCTTGGTCGGTACTATGAGATTTTCAAGGGTTTGGAGAAGGTGAGTGGTATCTCTAATATACGATGGTAGATTGGTTACCAATGGTCTAAGTTGTTCATCAATGAATTGGCTCAATCGCTCAGTAATGCATCCTCGTCCTGAGATGATCGGTCTTCCTGGGGGGTTAGATACGTTTTTATGCACTTTAGGCAAACTATAAAATGTTGGTATTTTGGCATGATCGGTTCTGATGAACTCCCATGTTTGTTGGGTAATTGTATTTTCCACATATGCTTTATCAACCATTGTAAAGAAGTCACTGTCAAATCTTTCGATTACAAGTTTCGAGATGGGTCTGTACCATTCTGGATTAGAGAGAATGTTTAGGCACATCGTTTGATAGAATTCATTGCTCATTATGACAATGTTGCCCCCTTTGTCCGAGGGTTTTATTGTTAGTTGTTTTTGATCGGCAAGTTTCTGCAAAGCCGCCCTTTCTTGGGTGGAGATGTTGTCTGGTGTTGGTTTTGTTTTCAATCTCATAATATCTTTACTTGCCATCGTTATGAAGGCATTGAGATTTGGGTTAAGGGTCAATGGTGGAAATTTGTTTGATTTTCGTTTGAGTAGGGATTTTGTTGAAAGACCCCCTTCCGTTGGGGTTAGTTGTTCTTCCAAAATCGCATTCAAGTCAATCCTATCAATTAAGTCGCTGTTACTTTGTTCATTTAGCAGGATTATTAGATCATTTAGAGCTTGTTCTTCTCTGGTAGAGAGTTCTTTTGTATTAGTTGGTTTGGCATATAGACCTTTTAAGATCAATTTTCGAGCAAAAAGATGTAGATCTTTTATTGTCTCGAAGGTATCAGCATCTTTAGATGGACAGAAAGTTAAACCTTTGTTTAGGATTGTCACCTCATCCTCGGATAGGACATACTGGGAGAGGTTAATGACGCTCATAGGGTCAGCATGGTATCCAAGGGCAACCCCATGTCATTGTTGATCATTCCGATTAGCTGGGGGGTGGGTTTCCTTTGTTGTTTTTCCCCGGTTTGATTGGGTACTAGTTGCATCCACTCTAGTTGAGTTATATTCATTACTTCGAGTATTTGGATTAGAATGTGAAACAGGACCGTTATCGCTTATGTATTTCTTATTTTCGTTGCCCCTTTCGGGCGAGGTCCATTTTTGTTTTTTTGTACCCCGTGTACCTACTTGTGAGTGGGCAGAGGATAAAGAGTTGAGGGAGGAGTTTGATCCCAATTCGTTTTTCCACCCCTTTGCTTTTTTTAGGTTCGTTCTTTTTTGGGGGCGTTTTTGGTTGTTTGTACGTGCGTGCCAACGATAGGCTTTTCCCTCTTTGAATGCCGTCTTATCCCTCCAGAAATTTTGCTCCTTTTTAGTTATGAGATCTTTTGCCGTGGTGTCAATGTGTGCCTTGATCGTAGATTCCTGTTCTTTATAGGTGTCTATGTCCTTAAAGGGTTCCAATTGAATATATAAGTTGTCTATCTCTTTTTCAGAGATCAGTATTCTTTTTTGATATTCTTCGATCAACAGGCGCATCATGAGCTTGGTACACTGTTGTAAGTTATTCTCCCATCTTTTCTTAAAGATGTTATCCATATCTTCAATTGAAGGGAAGATTTGTATTCTTAATCCCAAAGGGTTAATTTCCTCTAAGATGTAGTGTTCAAGGTTGTCTATTTGCCAAAACATGGCTACTTTCTTCTCTACCAGAGTTTTGAGTTGGGAGAACAGAGCTGTCATTTCTGATCCTTTGGCCTCTTTTGCCCCATGTTCTTTGTATTGACCCATTAGGGTTTCAAATTCCTTGCCCCTAAACATGGTTTGGCTGGGTATGGTACTCAATGTGCGAGATGTAATAAAAATATCTCAAATTTATTGCTTTATTAATTTCTGTGTGCCTACTGTTGTGGCTGATGTACTTAGTATGAGAAAAAGAACATATTGTGGTATAGAAAGTATACACAAAATTGCTTTATATATTAAAGTATTAGAGTGACACTTAGAAAATAATAAAGTAAACCCTGATGTTCCATATCTAGATTTCCAATATGTCTGATATTTAAACTATAGAGTTCTGGGTCCTCTTCTGGATAAAATGAAACCATATGTTTCAATTGGTTGAGGTTTGTATCCAGTTGTGGTGTAGCATCAAAGTTACAACGGTCCGGAGTGCCTCAAAGCAGGAAAGGGGGGGTTTGGGTATTTGCTACCCGGTTGTTGTAAAACAAAAGAAAAGAGGATTTACCACATCCGGACACTCTGAAAATAGCCACATCCCTGATAATTGTAGAAAATTAAGAAGAAAACCCCCAATGGAGTGGGACTTTTAAGGCCAAGTTCAGATAAAATATACTTTAATGCATAGGTTATAATATGGACCCAGTCACATACATATTGGTATCTATAGAGAAGGTGACCTGTATGGTCCGTTACCTCTCTGTGGTGTTCACATAGTAGGCAAGGAGCATCAGGGATAGGAAAAAAGCACCCAGTGAAGAAGGTAAAGAAAAATTACAATTACATAACAATACAGTGTATGATACAACATAATAAAATAAGCACAATCTCCATGGAACAAAATGGAGAATGCCCGACGCGTTTCTGGTCTCTTGGTTTAGAAGAGAGCCGTCATCAGGGGCCAGGGAGTTGTACCGTATAAAAATTATTTCTCAAATCTAGAGGTAACAAAAGACAACAAACATAGGGCATACAGTCAAAAACACAGCATGTTTTTAAATCAATATATGGCACAGATTTTATAGGTATGAGTTAAAACTTTTTCACTGGACCACCTACCGCTGGCTTGTGCGGAAAGAGAGGTCCCTAATTGGGATGGTAGTGGTCATGAGTGGGTTCGAGAACAGATCAGCTGGGGGGTAAAGACCCTTCCTATATCAGTGGTCACACTCCTAGGAGAGACAGCAAAAAGAGGGGGGGGGAAAGAAAATCAAAATCATGATGGGATATTCGTTGGTTTCCCCCTGTGTAACGGATAAAACGGGGGAGATATCTATCAGAGTTCTATTTGAAGGTTACAGTCTTTTTTCTATATGTCAAGTGAAAAGTCTCAAAATATTTACCCGATATGGGAGGGGGGTGATTGTCTTTCAAAGACACCCCCTAAGGTTATGTGTGAGATTTGTCACGTGATCCCTCCGGATCAGACAAAATAGGACCTAGAAACAAGAGATATACATGTAGCCAAATTGGTCATAGCCCTCTTATAAAACCACATTGGTAGGATAAAGTGGGATAGGTGACTTACAGTTGTCTCGAAGTGTCCGCCAGTTAGTAGCGATATCCCTGGTGTACGTAGGGTGCCCATCTGTTGCTGGTTTTGCATGGTTTTAAATAGGGTTTCCTGAATAGGCGCCGGGTGCGCGTTGCGTGATGTAATCACGCATTGCGTCCCGTATTGCGTGGCGCTGTATTGGTCATGTGGCCAGGGCGTGTGGAGTGTTTGGTCACTTAGAACCTAACGTAGGTTCTGACGGTGCCTCTCCATCTGTGCGTCAGGTCCCGCGCATTATGATGACGTCAGCGCGTCTTGTGCGTTGGCGTCGAGGATATCATATAGGTCACATGACCGCGGCGTCCTGTTATATTGTAGTAGGAAAAACACAGGCACTAAGGCTAAGTTTAGGAGAATGGTCATGCTGCGCATGCCATTTGGCGTTTTTAATCTTCACAAGGTTATCACGACATCCTCTGGGTCACGTGACCGCAGCGTCCTATTGTGTTTTAAGGAGGGAAGCTCGGGCATCTGGGCTGAGTCAGGAAAGTGGGCGTACCAAGCCCACCTTTGGTTTTCGCAAGTAGTGTCCGCAACCAAGGTAGTTTTATGGAAGGTTCACTTCAGACCCAGGTCATGACCACTATCAAATCACCTATTAGGAAAGGTGGTGCCGAAAGGAATTATAGTAACTAGTGCATCTGTGCCATATATAGTGGCACACTACACAGACACTATATGAGCAGGTGCACATATATATAAAGGAGCCAGGCTTATAATCTACTAACATATTAAATATAGGTATTGTTGGCTTTTCATGTTCCTCTGGGGATTATATTTCTGGTTTCATCACTTATTTTGATTTTCCTCTATGCTTTGTACCCATTGTTTATCACATTATTTAACCTTCACCCTCCCAGACACCTGATTTATAGCCCTCCAAGAAGGGTCGATAGCCTGTAGGTACTGGTATGGTCCCATCAGACAAGGCCTTTGCGGCTGAAACGTGTCTACCTCTGCTGTATTTTTATCCTTATGGAGATATAATAAATTCGGACTGATTTAGGCCTTGTACACACGAGCAGACAGATTTGTTCAAATCGGTCGGACAGACCGATTTGAATAAATCTGTCTGCTGGGATGTATTGGTTTGATCGTGTACACGCGACCAAACCAAAATCCCCCGCCGGCAGACAGCGTGCTGACGTGTCGGTGACGTGGCGGTGACGTTGAGGCCGCCACGTCACCGCACCAGGAAGTGAATTACTTCCGCGCATGCGTCGAATCCATTCGACGCATGTCCGAGAAGATATGTCTGCTGGTTAACCAGCAGACATATCGGGCCGACAGGTTCCCAGCCGACAGATTTCAAAGCATGCTTTGAAATCTGTCGGGTGGCCAAATCCGTCGGCTCGCCTGTACACACGATCGAATCTGTCTGCTGGGACGGTCGGGCCGACTGTTTCCAGCAGATAGATTTGATCGTGTGTACGCGGCCTTAAAGAGCATGTATGGAGTTGCGGATTGTCCTTTATCCATGAGCAACTGCACATCCTGCACCTCAGCTCAGGATGAGTTTCACTAATCTGGGGTAGTAGCACCTTTTGTTGTTGTTTATGGCCCATCAGACAACATCTGCCTACAAGGGATCCTTCCTTGGGAAATGACAGGCCGGTGATCTTTGGTTTATTGCAGGATCATGAAGGTTTCAGCTTGGGCCCCTTGGACATCCACTGAGCCCTCTATGTTCTAGCAAAACAAAAAATTTAATTTAATTTGCAACACATATTTTTTACCTAAATAATTTATTTTTATTTCTAAAGAAGTGTTTATCTTAAAAAGGGATACGTGAAATGTTGATTATGCTGCAAAATTGTATCTTTTTTTGAAGGGTTTTTTTTTCTTTTGTTTTGTTATATAGGTTAGTTTAGCTTATTTGAATTCATATTTTCCTTTTTCTGTGTGTATTTGATTAATTATGTATTGTCATCTTAAATGTTTAACTGTTTTTAATTTCCCCTTAGACTTTATGTTAAAAAAATAAAAAATAAAAATAGACTAGACTAATAAGGCTTAATTTTTAGGCAAAATAACAGGTCGAGGTTAGCTTTGTAACCCTCTCTCATGTCCATAGGTGTGCACACAGGGTGTGCCTGGGCACAGCCTAATCACCCTTTGCTGCGCAGATTCCCCCTGCTGCTTGACTGCAGAGAAAGGGACTGGGGAATCTCTGTGCTCAGTCCATTTCTCTGTATCTAAAGTGAGACATCAGGGGTCTGTTTAGACCCCTAATATTTCACCAAAGTCCCCCAATGGGGCTCCAAAAATGTGACATATTATTTAAAAAATAAAGTAAAAATATTTAAAAAAATATAAAAAATATTTTAAAAAAATATAAAAAAATAATAATACTAGAAATAAATAATACAAATAAACTACTGACACCAATCTCTGCCCTACTGACACCTCCACTGCTCTACAACCTTTTCCCTACTGCCCTATATATATTTACATACACGCATGTATGTTTGCGCTTTGGGGTGCACACCCTAATGCAATAGGCTGCGCACACCTATGCTCATGTCATAGCTGACTCCTTCTCTGGAAGTGACTAATAACTAATTAGTTTGTGCTGACTCAGCATCCCTGGTCATTCCCTCTTTACAGCTGTAGCTGCTGGAGGACTAGTGAAGGAGAACACATTTCTGTCTCAGGGCTGCTGACATCACATCCAAGATGGTGTCATCCTGCAGATGTTTCTTTTGGATGTCTACACAAGGGAGGCTTTTATTTTTAAATAACAGGCAAAAATATGATAAATTAACATATAATCTTATGGGAAGATTTTTTGTTGAAATTATTAGTCTAGTGACAGCTTCTCCAAAAATTTGTAATTTTTTGGTTAAAACTGTGTCTTTTTAATGCTAAGCCTTGGCCCTTATAATTATGGCACTGACGCCTATATTACAAGTGGGTGGCAAAAATGTGGCATATCTAATCTACAGTATTAAAACTATTTCTGAAATATGTACAAAGTTGAACTCTATGACTTCTGGCAAATGTTCATTTGGCTGAAGAACAGCAGTGGAAAGATATATGTGTACAAGGTGGGTTGGTAAAATCATCAGTTATTAAAATTCATGGGTAAAACTGATATGAACAGGAAGAATAAAGGGTGTATGTGTGTTCTCACTGTTGTAATCTGCTTTTATATCAAGGACTTTATCAACCAAAATACATACAAAAGAAAGTCATAATAAAATAACTGTATCCACGCAACGCTGATAACTACACATTCATAGCAAACAACTTACAGACTCATTAAAGTTAATCTGCCAAGAGAGGAACAAGGGGTTTGACATTGCTAAACTCTTCTGAAAATGCCAGTATATTGGCTGTTAACCACGTAAGCCTCGGACCATATTGCTGGTCAATGACCGGGCCACTTTTTGCGATTCGGCACTGCGTCACTTTAAATGACAATTGTGCGGTTCGTGCGACGTGGCTCCCAAACAAAATTGGCGTCCTTTTTTTCCCACAAATAGAGATTTCGTTGGTGGTATTTGATCACCTCTGCGTTTTTAGTTTTTGCGCTATAAACAAATATAGAGCGTCAATTTTGAAAAAATAATATTTTTTACTTTTTGCTATAATAAATATCCCCCAAATCTATATATATAAAAAAAAAAAATCCCCAGTTTAGGCCGATACGTGTTCTTCTACATATTTTTCGTAAAAAAATGGCAATAAGCGTTTATTGATTGGTTTGCGCAAAAATTATAGTGTTTACAAAATAGTGGATAGTTTTATGGCATTTTTATTAATATTTTATATTTACTAGTAATGGCGGCAATCAGCGATTTTTATCGGTAGGGCGACATTATGGTGGAAACTTCGGACACTTTTGACACATTTTTGGGACCACTGGCATTTTTATAGCGATCAGTGCTATAAAAATGCATTGATTACTATAAAAATGCCACTGTCAAGGAAGGGGTTAACACAAGGGGGCGAGGAAGGGGTTAATTATGTTACCTAGGTGTGTTCTAACTGAAGGGGGGGGTGGACTGACTTGGGGAAATGACAGATCGCTGTTCATACAATGTATGAACAGATGATAAGTAATTTCTCCCCCTGACAGGACTGGGAGCTGTGTGTTTACACACACAGCTCCCAGTTCTCGCTCTGTAGCGATCGCGGGTGCCCGGCAGTGATCGAGCCCACTGAGCACGTGCGTCAGCATCAGGGGTGAGCGGGGGGCGCGTGTGCACCTATTGGCTGAACGGCGAGATGACGTATACCTATATCTCGCCCAGCAGAGCCGTATAACTGTGGCGGCTGGTCGGCAAGCAGTTAAAGTGGATGTAAACCCCCCAATTTTTTTTTTTTTATGTCACAATGTAGAGTATAAAATTTCCTATCATCTGTGCCCAGTCTTGCCACACAGAGTTAATCCAGCGCTGAGTAATCCTCTTGTAATGTTCAGTGCAAATTAATATCCTGCGGAAAAGCTATTGCCCTGCTTAAATTAGTATTGTCCGCTAATACTGAGATTGAGCTGTTTATCCCATTCTCCAGATTATTTATGAATAAACTATATAGGATTGGTCCCAGGACAGAACCCTGAGGGACCCCACTTTCCACATTGGACCATTCCGAGTACTCCATATTTATCACTACTCTCTGAACTCGCCCTTGTAGCCAGTTTTCAATCCAGGCATTCACCCTTTGGTCCATACCGACAGACCTTAGCATGTATAGTAAAAATTTGTGGGGAACTGTTTTAAATGCTTTTGCAAAATCCAGATACACCACGTCTACGCGCCTTCCTTCATCTAGATGGCAGCTCATCTCCTCATAAAGGGTTAATAGATTTGTTTGGCAAGAACGATTTTTCAATCCATGCTGATTACTGTTAATGATACTGTTTTCATTACTAAAATCTTGTATATAGTCCCCTTTCATCCCATCCAAGAGCTTGCATACTATTGATGTTAGGCTAACTGGTCTGTAGTTCCCAGGGATATATCTTGGCCCTTTTTAAAGATTTGTGCTACATTGGCTTTTGTCCAATCAGCTGGTACCATACCAGTCAGTAGACTATGGTCTGGCTATGTGTTTGTGTTTGTTGCTTTGGATAGTTTTGCATGATCTGTCGTGATCAGCTCTTCAAAGTTGTGTACAGGCATACCCCACTTTTAAGTTCACAATATGGTTTATTTACTAAAGCTAGAAAGTGCAAAATCAGGCTCACTTCTGCATAGAAACCAATGAGTTCCTAACCCCAGCTTGTTCAATTAAGCTTTGGTAATAAAACCTGGAAGCTCATTGGTTTCTATGCAGAAGTGAGCTTGATTTTGCACTTTCCAGCTTTAGTAAATAAACCCCATTGTGTACTTAAAAGTGGGGTATGCCTGTAGTTCATATCAGATTATTGGATAATCACTCTGAAAGCGGTATTTTGTGTCTAATTTTCTGACCTTGTGTACTAGGCATAACTCTTCTTCAGCAAGTCTTTATTTCTTTTAGCAGGGCTCACAATAAACAAACAATCAATAGTTACATAGTTAGTCTGGTTGAGAAAAGACACAAGTCCATCCAGTTCAACCAACCAGACAAAACATAATTAAAGAGGGAGTTCACCCTTAAAACCACTTTCTCCCATCCCATCCAGCATACTGGCGTCAGCGCCAGTATGCTGTCTTTTTTTTTTTTTTATCGCTGTACTTACCTCTTAATAGATAATTTAGTTTTCGTCCTACCGCGGGGTATGGCGCCGCTATATCGCGTCACGCCTTTCGAAAACAGCCGACTAGCACTCGGCTGTTCTCGGCGCCTGCGCCCAGACCCAGGAGCTGACTGCGCAGGCGCCGTATACAGCCGAGTCCTGTTTCGGCTTTTTTCGGAGGGCGTGACGCGGCTATATACGGCGCCTGCGCAGTCAGCTCCTAGGTCTGTGCTCAGGCGCCGTATAGCGCCGAGAACAGCCGAGTGCTCGTCGGCTGTTTTCGGAAAGGCGTGACGCTATATAGCGGCGCCATACCCCGCGGTAGGACGAAAATTAAATTATCTATTAAGAGGTAAGTACAGCGATAAAAAAAAAAAGACAGCATACCGGCGCTGACGCCAGTATGCTGGATGGGATGGGAGAAAGTGGTTTTAAGGGTGAACCCCCTCTTTAAGTAAGTAGCTTTGTAACTGCTTCCAGACCGCCCCATATACATATATTGTGGCAGGGCTGCCCTTCAGTGCAAAATCACATACTCGTATGTTTTTTTTTCCGGGTCTTCCAGTGAACCACTCCTACTGTGAGGGTTCGGTGGACTCGATGTCCGCCGGGACCCGCCGATCATTCCTAAGGCAGACAGCATGGCGATCTGCCTATGTAAACAAGGCAGTTTTCCATTCTGTCAGAGGGAAATATGGCGATGTTTCTAAGCAGGAACACAGATCTCTGTATTCCGCCAGTCAAAGCCCCCCCCCCCACAGTTAGCAAGCACTCCCAGGGAACACAGTTAACCCTTTAAATGGCCCTGATATTAACCCCTTCTCTGCCAGTGTAATTAGTAAAGTGACAGTGGATTTTTTTTAGCACTGATCACTGTATTTACATCACTGGTCCTCAAAAAGTGTCACTTTGTGTCAAATTTGTCCGCCACAATGTCACAGTCCCACTAAAAATCGCTCATCGTTGCCATTGCTAGTAAAAAAAGAATTAAATAAACACATTTCATAAATCTATCCCATAGTTTTTAACCGCTATAACCTTTGCGCAAACCAATCAATATAATCTTATTGGGATTTTCCAAGTTCCAACAAGAAGCATCAATATACTGGCAGTATCAACAGGGCCGCCATCAGGGGGGTACAGCCCACACTCATGTAAAGGGCCCGGTCATCCCAAGGGGCCCAGATGTCCCAAGCGACTCGGGCCCCCACGGTATTTCCACCCACTGCGTTAAGGCTGGATGATTGACAGCCACTTTTGGTCACTCCGACACACTTCCTGGTTGCCGGAGCAATGCCAAGCTCACTCCTCACAGCACTGCTGATTAGATGCCTTGGAATGCACTTCTGCTGGGATTTGTGGAGGAGGAGGTGGGCGGAAATTGAGAAGATCAAGCAGCAGGAGGAGAAGACAGAGCTCATTTCTGCATTGATGTCCTGGCTCCTCGCCCATATAGATGCTGGTGAGTAGCTTGGGTGGGTGCGTCGGTGTTAAAAATAGCGTCGCTTTACCGTCAATTTTGCGGCGCTATTTGGACACTAGCAGGGCTCTTTGAACCCCACTAGCGGCTGAAAAGGGGTTAAAACCAACCGCAAAGCGCAGGTGCAGCGGCGCTTTGCTGGCAGTGTAGCCGTGGTGCCCATTCATTTCAATGGGCAAGAGCGGTGGAGGAGCAGTGTACACACCACTCCTTTAGATGCTGCTAGCAGGAAATTCTTTAACATCCTGCCAGCGCACCACTCCAGCACACCAATCCAGTGTGAAAACCATGAGGCTTTAGCACTAAAGTTCAGTGACGCCAGTCTAACGCCAATACTAAAGCTCAGTGATGCCAGTCTAACGCCCATACTAAAACTCAGTGACGCCAGTCTAACACCCATACTAAAGCTCACTGACGTCATTCTAATGCCCATACTAAAGCTCATAGACGCTATTCTAACGCCCATACTAAAGCCCAGTGACGCAAGTCTAACGCCCCTACTAAAGCTCATTTATGCGAGTCTAAGGCCCATACTAAAGCTCAGTGACGCCAGTCTAACGCCCATACTAAAGCTCAGTGATGTGAGTCTAACGTCCATACTAAAGCTCAGTGACGTGAGTCTAACGTCCATACTAAAGCTCAGTGACGCCAATCTAACACCCATACTAAAGCTCATTGACGTCATTCTAACGCCCATACTAAAGCTCAGTGACGCCAGTCTAACGCCTATACTAAAGCTCAGTGACGTGAGTCTAACGTCCATACTAAAGCTCAGTGACGTGAGTCTAACGTCCATACTAAAGCTCAGTGACTCAGTCTAACGCCTATACTAAAGCTCAGTGACGCCAATCTAACACCCATACTAAAGCTCATTGACGTCATTCTAACGTCCATACTAAAGCTCAGTGACGCCAGTCTAACGCCTATACTAAAGCTCAGTGACGCCAGTCTAACGCCCATACTAAAGCTTAGTGACGCCAGTCTAACACCCATACTAAAGCTCAGTGATGCGAGTCTAACGTCCATACTAAAGCTCAGTGACTCAGTCTAACGCCTATACTAAAGCTCAGTGACGCCAATCTAACACCCATACTAAAGCTCATTGACGTCATTCATACGCCCATACTAAAGCTCAGTGACGCCAGTCTAACGCCTATACTAAAGCTCAGTGACGTGAGTCTAACGTCCATACTAAAGCTCAGTGACGTGAGTCTAACGTCCATACTAAAGCTCAGTGACTCAGTCTAACGCCTATACTAAAGCTCAGTGACGCCAATCTAACACCCATACTAAAGCTCATTGACGTCATTCTAACGTCCATACTAAAGCTCAGTGACGCCAGTCTAACGCCTATACTAAAGCTCAGTGACGCCAGTCTAACGCCCATACTAAAGCTTAGTGACGCCAGTCTAACACCCATACTAAAGCTCAGTGATGCGAGTCTAATGCACATACTAATGCTATAGGAGCATTTGTTAAGCATTCGAAAATGAGTCAAGTGTGAACAAGCCCTTACAGGAGTACTTACAATGATCAACTTTTATAGATTTATGCAAAAAATGTATCCCAAAAATAAAAAATAAACTGTTTGCTGTAACTGCTTATTGTTAGATGAGTTTGGCTTAAATTTTTTAAATTGAACTCTACTCCGCAGACTGACATTGCGGCTGTCCAAGGGTGCCCCTGTGCTCCTTAATCTAGACTGGAGGCACACTAATGCCTCGTACACACGGTCGGACTTTCCGGGAAAAAAGTCAGACGGCTTTTTTTTCTCGGAAAGTCCGGCCGTGTGTAGCCTCCATCTGACTTTTGGTTGGAAGTCCGACGGACCTTTATGTAGAGAACCTGTTCTATATCTTTCCATCGGACTTCCCACAGATTCACGGCAGACTTTTGCATGGTCAAAAGTCTGACCGTGTGTACGAGGCATTATACATGAGGAGTGTTACTGATCAGCTCACTAGGAAAAAACAGAGGGAAAAAGCCTAAGAAAAGAAAATGACTAAAGCCACCATATCTAATGACTGCTAAGTTACAATACACATTTTTTCTTTGGGGTTTAATACTGCTTTAAAAAGGAGGACAGTAAAGACAGACCTTTTTTTAAAGTGTATTTTACAGTAACTTTACAAGTTTTCAGGGATAAATTCTCGAGGTTACAAAAGCTATGAAACTGCTGTAGGGTGACATCATCTCTACCAAAATGACACATTTTTGGAGATGCTGTCGCCACAAAAAAACTTCCCATACGTTTATATGTTAATGTATCATATTTTATGGATATTATTTATATATAAAAGACTCCCCTGTGTACACATCCATAAGCCATGAAACTGCTGCAGGGTGACGCCATCTCCACCAAAATGACACATTTTACAGTAACTTTATGAGCCTGCAGGAATAAAGTCTCGAGGTTACAACACACATCAACCCTTCTTTTTCTTGTTGAAAACTGCTTCTATCTATTATTTTCTTACAGCTTAGAAAATGAATGCTGATCAGCTGTTAGGGTGACCACATTTCCAAACTGCCATTCAGGGACACCCCCCCTTCCTAAAAATCAGCTTGTGCTGTAACGAATCACAGCACAGCTGGGGCAACGAGTGTGCACTTTGCCCAAAAGCACCCCCCCCCCCCAAAAAAAAGCCGCTGCATTGCCGCTGTACTCACTGGCTGTACTTTTCCTGGCCAGCCGAGGCCCATTTTAGCTTGTTCCAACGCTGGCTCTATAGTGATTAGACACAAGAGGCGGGATTCATGATTTCTCCAATCACAAGCAGGGGGGCGGAGATTGTGCCTCTCCAGACATTCCCAGCCAAGACAAGCGGCAATGTGGAGGCCTTTTTTGGGGGCATCAGATCAGCTCTGGAGGGTGGCTGTGTCAGTTTTATTCCGGGAGACTGTATTGTTCTGGTATGAAGGTGCCCGGGACAGACCTGCAAAATGCGGGACTTTCCCGGGCAATCCGGGACACTTGGTCACCCTATTGGCTGTGCTTCAATTGAGACATAGTTGAGACAGAATTTGTATTAGATGCTTTTTATTAATTCCCCCTATGGGTTCACTCTGCTGCTCACTGGAAGAAGCATTATCTCAGGCCGCGTACACACGATGAGACATGTCCGCTCAAACATGTCCGACGGACCGTTTCCAGCGGACATGATTTATCGGATTTTGGTCTGATGGCGTGTACACACCATCGGACGAAAATCCCCCCGGGCTGAGGACGCGGTGACGTGGCGGTGACGTTGACGCCGCCACGTCACCACTCCAGGAAGTAAAATACTTCCACGCATGCGTCGAATCCATTCGACGCACGCGCAGGGATTTCTGTCCCCTGGTTAGTGTACTAACCAGCGGACATATCCGACGGACATGTCTCCGGCGGACAAATTTCAAAGCATGCTTTGAAATTTGTCCGCTGGGAAAACATGTCCGCTAGCCCGTACACACGAACGGATATGTCCGCTGAAACGGTCCATCGGACCAGTTTCAGCAGATATATTCGATCGTGTGTACGCGGCCTCAGTCTCCTAGGAGGACCTCTACAGTGAAAGTTTTTTTTAGTGTTATAGGTATTTCTCAGGATGTCCTCCCAAATAATAAAAAAGATATAAAGCAATCTAGCATACGCCTTTTGCATATTAGTTTACCGCGTTATAGTAATAATGATAACCGTCAAATGCACCGACAGATATATGGCGAGAGCACTTAGGACACTTTAGGAAACATGATTTTATATGATATAAAACACACAAAAAGAACAGGTGTTATCCAGAGCTCACTACAATAAAGCATTGTAAGAAATGTGATAAGCTTACAGTGCCCAGTGCATGAAAAAAATTATCTTTTGTCCCTTTTTCCCTAATGACATCAGCTTATTGTCACCAGGTTTTACACAATTATTATCTTTCTCCACCCAGCTAAGATAATACAAATATAGCCTTTAGATATAGCATGCCATGATTCAATAGTCCTGTAAGAAGTTAAAGAGGAGTTTGGGCAAAATAATAATTGACATACTGGGCCAGATCCACAAAGATCGGCGTATCTTTGTGCGGGCGTAGCGAATCTTCCTTACGCTACGCCGCCGCAACTTAGAGAGGCAATTTCCCGTCAAAGCACTTGCGTCCTAAGTTACGGCGGCGTAGCGTAAATGGGCCGGCGTAAGCCCGCCTAATTCAAATGTGTTTGATGTGGGCGTGTTTTATTTAAATTAAGTGTGACCCCCCGTAAATGAAGTTTTTTACTAACGGCGCATGCGCTGTCTGTGAACGTATTGGTTTCGACGTGAACGTAATTTACGCCCAGCCCCATTCACGGACGAGTTACGCAAATGACGTAAAACGTGAAAAATTTGACGCTGTCCCGACGTCCATACTTAACATTGCGTACGCCTCTATATAGCAGGGGTAACTTTACGCTGGACATACGCTTACGCAAATGTCCGCAAGTACGTTTGTGAATCGGCGTATATAGCTCATTTGCATATTCAACGCGTAAAATACTACGGAAGCGCCCCTAGCGGCCAGCGTATAATTGCACACAATAATACGCCGGCGTAGGCAAGTTACGTTGGCGGAGGAAGCCTATTTTTTAGACGTATCTGCCTTTGAGAATCGGCATGAAGATGCGCCAGCGCAGATTTGAAATTACGGCGGCGTATCTGGAGAACGTTTTGTAGATCTGGCCCACTGTATATAATGCAGACTGGCAGTGGCATTAGCATAGCAATGCATGTAACATAATTGTATTATAAATTAATTATGGAAGTAGATCAGTTGTTTTTTGCTTCCTATAATATGCCGAGCTGTCCTGCAAATGTAGCAGATAGAGTTACATAAAGTCCCAGTCCCAGCAACTGAATGCTAAGGCCGCGTACACACGGCAGGGAATCTCGACGGGCAGAACACATCGTTCCGCCCGTCGAGGTTCCCTGCCGGCCGTCGAAATCGGCGACCCGCCTGTCGGGAATGGCAACCAGCCATTCTTCCAGGCGGGCCGTCGAGGAAATAGAGAGCGTGCTCTCTATTTCTGCTCGACGGGCTTCCCGACGGGAAGCTCGCTGAGACCGTACACACGGCCGAGGTCCTCGCTGGAATGCACATTCCAGCAAGGTTCTCGCTGGTTTTCAGCGAGAACCTCGGCCGTGT
Organism: Rana kukunoris; assembly: GCA_029574335.1. Taxonomy (NCBI): domain Eukaryota; kingdom Metazoa; phylum Chordata; class Amphibia; order Anura; family Ranidae; genus Rana; species Rana kukunoris. Next base: position 501,460,674 of record CM056049.1, on the reverse strand, counting down.
GTACGCCGCCTTAGAGTAGCTGTCAATAAACCAGCAGTGGACATTGACTGAAGAAGATTGAATGGAAGCAAAGCTACCCCTACTTCACACAAAGGGGTGACCACATTCCTGCAGCATCGGGAGCTGGTGGTCACACTACTGAAGAATGCCTCAGAGAAAACAGAAACTGTCTGGAATAAGTGGTATTTCCTAAACATTTAATCACATCAATGTAAAAAAAATACATTTAATGCACTAATACATTTAAAAGGAAAATAAGAACAGTATTTATTTAGGCACCGTTAAGCACCAGGAGGCCTTTTTTATCCACCATGACCACCAAGGGGAGATATTTAGTCACCCCTGATCATTCGAGTTGTGAATGAACATAGTTAGTAATTGGTACCAATCACTCACTGTGTTCATTCTGGAAAGAAAGGGGAAAGGAAGGGGCCGTTAAATATTATACAGTATACTGTAGTTACCGGATCCTTTGCTTTCCATCCTGAAACAATCCTCATGCATGCCTGCAGCAGCTGGGAGGGAGAGGAGAGAAACCGGCAGTGGGGAGGAAAGGGGCACACAAGGGGGAGCTTGGGCAAAAGAGGATCATGGACAAGAGTGCATAATTGGAACTGACCCACCTGTTGTCCCCCCCCCCCCCCCCCCAGCAGCTTAAGCGGGAGGAAGAGTAGTGGGAACCAGCAGCTCTGTAGGGGACAGGGGTACACAGTGGGTCTCAGGCAGCAGGAGGAATACATCTTGGACAAGGGAGTGATTAGTGTAGAAGGGGGGACTATTACTGGAATCGATCCCCTGTAGTTTGTTCCAAGGTCCGATTTCTCCTACTGCCTGACCCCTATTGCCTATTACCAGAATTGATTATGGAGACTCACCCCACAGACTTTACTTGGGGTTCCTTGCTAAGTTCAGGTACCAAGAATTTCAAGCAGGATTTGATGAACCCCTGCAAATCCAATTTCACTCAGCTACAATACACTACAGATGTTCAATTGTTTTTAGATATGGAAATCCGGCACTAAGTTCTGACTATCCTGTGAATGAATTAATGACACATTTAAAAACTCCTGCGCTCACACTTTCAAGAACGCTATTTAAAAAAATTAACTTGTACTAAAAGCAAAATGATACATGATGGCCCCACCCCATAATGAATTTCAACATTAAAAGCCAACCATTCTCTCTCTGCATTAATTTAAAAAACCTTCCACTGCCTATTTCCCCCACGTCCCTTCTTAAAGCGGAGGTTCACCATAAAATCAATTTTTTGACAATGGGCCCAGCATACTGCCAACATCTGCAGTATGCTGTTTTTTTTTTTTGGTACTTATCTTTATACGAGGCCTTGTTATCCGGCGGCGAGCGGGCAATCGTGCAGGCAGTAGGCGTTTCTAAGCGAAGACGAGTTGATTGACGGCTGCTAAAGCTCGTCACGCCTTCCGGAAATACCCGAAGTGACACTCGGGCGTTTACGCCGCCTGCGCCTGCCATGTAGAGCTGACTGCGCAGGCGCCATAAACACCCGAGTGTCACTTCGGGTATTTCCCAGCTCGGAACCAGACAAAAAGAGCTTGTATAAAGATAAGTACTGAAAAAAAAAAAAAAAACCCAGCATACTGCAGATGTTAGCAGTATGCTGGATAGATATAGCTAATGTTAGAGAGTTTATTTTGGACGAACCCCCGCTTTAAACACTTGGCTGAGCATGTATTGATCCAGCTCTGTGCATGGCTACAGTTTTTCTCTCCCCTCTTTGTGCTCTCACAAGTTATACTGCTATACAAGTGTAGCGCCTGTGTACTTTTATGGTACCGGTGCTAGTTACATTTAAGGGTAGATCAGAGTGTAGTTAAACTCTGATCCAGATTGTTAAGTGCAAAACAGGGTCTCAGCTTGGCTGTGCTGTGGGCTATTCTGTTGCGCTGGGGTGTTCTTCCAGCCCCGGTGTTGCAGGTGGCAGCAGTGGAGTCAAGGTTTGGGTGCTCTTTCCCAGCAGCCAATCAGGAGGGTTTGACCTTGCTGTGCATGCTGGGGAGGGGTATTTATGAGGCAGACGCCATTGGTTCTGGGTCTTCTTCTTTGAGTGTGGCACCTTTAGGGTGACCACATCACGGTGACCTGGCGTTACGGCCTACCTGGCCGGGGTGTGCGTGCCACGCGGTGTTCCTGGATCCGGGACCATGTTGGCCCGGAGCATCTGAACAGCGACGGGAACCCAGTGAGTGACTGGGTTCCCACCTTTGAGGATCCCAAGCTGTAGTGCTGTTCAGTGGGGAGTCTGTCTGGGGAGCGCCATTGAGAGGCTGGCGATCCAAAAGGGCCTTGATAAACCACCAGGGATCAAGGTAGCCGGACACCGAGGGATTGATCACCTGTCAGTCGGCACCTGGGTGACAAATTGATGGAGATCCATTTGTAATTCATCTAAGGAGGGATATCTCCGTGATTACAATCCAAAGAGGGCCTGTGGCAGAGGTGTCTTTCTGAGGTTCACGAAGGAGGGTCTGTGGCAGAGACTTTATCCTACAATTGTCTGAGTGATACTCCGGCTGCCAGGTCAGTGAGAGAGGCCTGTCCGGGTACACGAAACCCACTCAGGCAGGAGTGGCACAGAGAAGTGTTACACGTGGGAGAAGGACTGTTTCCATATCATCACCCCTGAATCTGCTATTCTCCCTTCTTCTTCAACTTTACTTTCCTCACCACAAGTTTATTGTTTTTACCAGGCTGGGTAATAAAGAGCACAGCAAAGAGCACCTGTCTGGACATTCCTTTACTTCTACTACATGCAATACACATCATTCACCCCTAGGAATTCGAGAGAGCCATGAGGTAAATGTGCCACCCAAAACAACCAGCAGCTCCTCCGGGGGTAATGCTACACAAGCTATTGGCTATACAAGCTATTGGCTCCCCCTGCTGTCAGCCAAATCCAGAGATGAGGAAGCAGGGCAAGGCCGAGCTGCACTGAATGTGTCCATGGATGAACACAGCTTAGGAAAACGCTCGCACGTGTGTCCCCCATAGCAAGAGATTTATTATGGTGGAACACACAGAATAGGAGGAGCAGGCAGCATTGGTAGGGGACACCAGAAAAGGAGGAATGTGGTGGCTCTGTGGATTACTATTGCCAAAGCAGGTAAGATAAAAATAAAGTTTAAAATCACTGTGAACTTTTAATTCACTTTGTTATTTCTATATTAAACGTTTGAGTGTGGATATGTAATAACACCAGCTCTTTGTTGGTCTTATACGGCCTCTTTCACACAAAGGATCTGATGAGGTCAGTTTTTTAGGGGGACCTGATCAGACGGTCCATTCGCCTCTTTGGACAGACAGGTGTAAACTAACCTTTGTCCATTTCTGGCCACCTACCTTTTACAATTTTAAATTCACTTATATAACTACTATAAAAAAATCATGGGTCATGCACAGTGACCCCAAAATGGGCTGGGAATGTAAACTAAGGAACCCTTTGTAATTGCTTTCAATAACTTCAGGTTATATGGTTACAATATGGTTACAAATATAAAGGTGACAGCAACATGCTGATGCAACACAACAACAACATGCATCTGGATCATGGTAACAAAGTAACACATTTGCAGAAACCTTTTTTTTTTAAGACAGTATTTTGAATCTGGAAGCTATATTATGAATTGCAACCATATTACTGAGATACTATTTTATCTCTCTACTCTGTTTCTGTCAAAGATTTTTTTTAATGTTTTTTATTATATTTTAACACATGATTCAGCTGATAATTACATACTCTGGTATTGTTAATCATTGTTCCATAAGGGGTGCGACTAGTTTAGTTGAAGAAGTTAACAAAGAATATAGGGTCTACATTTTCACATACAGTATGTGTCCAGGATTAGCCTCAGGTAAAGTACAAGAACAACGGATATATCAACACTAGAACTTTCTTTAAAATCACAGACAGAAACGGGTATATTCCAATGTACATTTATTAACCACTTAAGACCCGGACCATTATGCAGGTTAAGGACCGTGCCCCTTTTTGCGATTCGGCACTGCGTCGCTTTAACTGACAGTTGCGCGGTCGTGCGACATGGCTCCCTAACAAAATTGACGTCCTTTTTTCCCCAAAAATAGAGCTTTCTTTTGGTGGTATTTGATCACCTCTGCGGTTTTTCATTTTTGCGCTATAAACAAGAATAGAGCAACAATTTTGAAAAAAATGCAATATTTTTAAATTTTTACTATAATAAATATCCCCAAAAAATATATAAAAAAAGTTTTTTTCCTCAGTTTAGGTCAATACGTATTGTTCTACCTATTTTTGGTTAAAAAAATCGCAATAAGCGTTTATCGATTGGTTTGCGCAAAATTTATAGCGTTTACAAAATAGGGGATAGTTTTATGGCATTTTTATTAAAAAAATGTGTTTTGCTACTAATAGGTGGCGATCAGTGTTTTTTTTCATGACTGTGACATTATGGCGGACACATCAGACAATTTTGACACATTTTTGGGACCATTGTCATTTTTACAGCGAAAAATGCTATAAAAATGCATTGTTTATTGTGAAAATGACAATTGCAGTTTAGGAGTTAACCACTAGGGGGCGCCGTAGGGGTTAAGTGTGACCTCATATGTGTTTCTAACTGTAGGGGGCTGGGCTGGACGTGTGACGTCAGTGATCATCTTTCCCTATATCAGGGAACAGACGATCACTGACATTGCCACAATGAAGAACGGGAAGGTGTGTTTACACATACCTCTCCCCGTTCTTCAGCTCCTGTGACCAATCACGGGTCGGGTCCACAACCCCACGGCTGGGCTTTTAAAGAGTACGTACAGGTACGTGCTTGTGCCCAGGGGTCCTTAAGTGGTTAATATTTATTTTAAAAAAATCAGAAACCTATTGTAGCACTATCAATCATATTCCTTTGCACGTCTATTGCACTTTGCAAGTTTTTGCATATTTATTAATGTGTGTTCGTGTTTATTTATATTTTCTATGCTGCAGCTTCTAGTACTAATTGAAGCATTATTTGATTGCGCAATATTTGCACTTTACACAAGGTAATTAATACAAAGAGTCAACATCAGAACAGCGCCACATCTACTTCCCTGTTGTATTCAAAGTGTGGACAAATCTGCAATGGCGACTTTTGTATTTGGACAGCTGGCACCTGAACAGAATATCCGAACAATGTCCCCATCTAATTGGATGCAAGTGCTTTTTTTGAAAAAAAAAATAAAAATTGGCAAGTCAGGTGGTGCTAGCAGGTCCACAGGCCGAATTAACTTCAATCAATGTATGGCCAGTTTAAGCAATCAAGGTTTTGTGCAGGGCCGTCTTAATAGCATCATGGGCCCCTGGGCAAAGTAATGCTCTGGGGCCCCTACAATGATGACGGTGCAGGTAAACAGACATCAAGTAGTTAGGAGGCAGACTGCCTTCCTTGTATATCTATTACTCTCAGCGCCATCATGGGGCAGTGTGGGCTCAAGGACCAGCTGCTTTGGGGAAAGTGCAGGGGTCCCCCATGCAGCTGGGGCCCCTGGGCAGTGTCCAGGTGTGCCCTCTCATTAAGACAGCCCTGGTTTTGTGTAGTACTCATGTGTAGTGAGCAAATTGACTTCAGTACAAAAGCAGATGCAGTAAAATGACAGGCCAATGGCTGCTGGGTTGCACTTCTTTCCAACTCTCTTTTGTATCTCCATTCTCCTTTATGCAGAGGTTCCTGATTGCCTAGATCTAGTGCAGTGGTTCTCAACCTGGGGGCGGGACCCCCTCGGGGGTCGAATTACGATTTGCCAGGGGTCACCAAACCCCGGGCTGTTCCTGAATTGTGCACCCCTCTCCCAGCCTTTTCACGGACGCCCACTCAGCCTATTCGCAGCTGCCCTGTTCACGGCATGGATGGGGGCAGAGACTAGGGGTCAGCTGACTGGTGAGGAATGTCAAGTGGGAGGGGCTGGAGAAGACCCTATTTCCTAATTTCAGCATAGGGGTCACTGCTGTGAGACACCACGAAGCCAGAGACACAGTGAGTAACATTACCTGTGATTATATTTGCCATTACAAGTCCTCACTACAGTTCTCAGATCAGCAGATTTAATCAAGAACACCTACAGTAAATGGGATAATCAGATCTCCCCCAGCACTGCTACTCTTCCCATTCCCCCCACCCACTCAACAAGGAGTAAGAGAAAGAATAAAAATAGAGAATACATGGAAGGGGGAGGAACAAATAAAAAGGGAGAGAAAGAACAAGAAAGATGGCCAGAGAGAGGGAAATGGGGGAAAAGACAAGAAATTAGGATAGAGAGAGATAAAAGGGAATGAAAGGAGAAGAAAGTGAAAGAGTGGTACATCCTAAAATGTGGAGTGGAAGGGACTCTGGGAGCGCTAAATGTTCGTGGGTTAGGGGTACAAATTACTTGCCTTGCCTTGGGTGCTGACTACACACGCTACGAAAATAATTTTACTGTTAGGCCACGTACACACGATTAAATATATCTGCTGAAACTGGTCCGCGGACCAGTTTCAGCAGACAGATTCGATCGTGTGTACGGGCTAGCAGACAGGTTTTCAGCAGACAAAAGCATGCTTTAAAACTTGTCTGCTGGAAACCCATCTGTCCGACATGTCCGCTGGTTAGTACGCCTATCCAGCGGACCGAAATGGATTCGACACATGCGTGGAAGTATTTTCCTTACTGGTTCGGTGACGTGGCGACGTCAACGTCACCGCCACGTCACCGCGCTGTCTGTCCACAGGGATTTTGGTTTGATCGTGTGTACACTGATCAAACCAAATCATCCCATGTCCGATTAAACCGGTCTGTCTCCTCGTGAGTACGCGGTCTTAGGGGTCCCCACAACTTGGGAAACTTTATCAAGGGGTCACAGCACTAGGAACGTTGAGAACCACCGATCTAGTGTAAGAAATACTGCAGTATAGTCTCCATTTACCATTTACATTATAGCAGTATAAATATGCAAAATGGAATATAAAAACCAAATATAAAATATAAAAACCACTCTGTAAAAGTTGATATTTTAAGAAAACTTAGATATGTAGAATGTAATTCTTGTTTCTTCAAAGCCATAATGGGAATAATCGTGAATCCAAGCATGAGGTATTGCACAACATGGCAGAGGGGCGCTGGCATTAAGAAGAATGCCTACAAAAATGTCAGTTTTCATGCCTCCGGTTGAGTCATGTAATAGTTGCAACATCAAAAGCTGAAAGTGCTTTGCAATCAGGTGAAAGGTGTAAGCTTCCCACAATCCACAAATATTGGATTACTTCCAAGTAGGAAGTGCCTTACATGGCAAGCTTCTGTAGTCACCCTCCTTCGAGACAAATAAAGCAGCTGCTGCTGGGTGAATTTGACTGTTGAGGTAAAAAGTATAACAAAGAACAGGTAAGATCAGGTTATACCTGCTGCTATCTAGTAATCTTTACGTAAAAGCCTACTAAGTGTCTTCTGGTGCTGGGACCATTATGTTGTGACTAGATTTTCAGATAAAATAATTTAGACCACCAATGTACTAAATGAAAACCACAATGTATGCACCATTTATTTTCAAAATGGCATGTCATAATCAGTTCACTGTAAAGTGAAAAAATACAGTAAAAAATATACAACTAACTTAAAAAGTGTTCAAAATAAAAACTTGGATAACAATTTTTATGAAAAATCTTGAAAATGTTCAGGTTCCATGCTATTCTGCCCAAACTGTATCCCAATATGACCAACAGGATTTTAGAAAGGGCACACTTGCTTAAGGCCAGGGGCGTTTCTAGGTGCCAAAAAGACCAGGGGCTTCAGCCCGAAGCCAAGCCGGCTCCTGGGGGGGGGGGGGGTTCGGGGCGCGCGGTCGGTGGAGTGGCGCGGGGTGACGTACCTGACACACATACCCTGTTGTGTGTGTGCGCGCGCACACGCACACACACACACACACACACACACACACACTGACCTGTCCTACATACACTGACCTGACTTACATACACTGACCTGACTTACATACACTGACCTGACCTCACTGACCTACATACATACACAATCAACTATAAACCATACAAGTTGAAGATGTCAACAGCAACCCACACAGCAGTAAGAGTGGAAAGCTCAGAGCGGACACTTCTCCCAGAGAGGAGGTGAGTGATAGAGAGAGAACACACATTACACACTATACATAGATGGAGATCACACTGTACATAGAGGTCTGTCATTGGAGGATTATTATTACATACAATGTAACATGATCATTGCCTGTAATGTGCCAGGTCGTTCTCAGGTTGGGATATTGTGATTGTATGATTCTGGTTATAGTACCGTGTGGTAGGTTATTATGGTGTTATTATTTGTTAATATACTATTACTATCTATCATATGATCTCTACATATGATATTATATTTATGTGTGCTATTATATGGTGTATTATTGTGATTAGATTACTATACATAATCTAATCACAATAATACACCATATAATCACACACATACATATCATATTATATCCAGGGTTTAGTACAATGTAGAGATCATATGATAGATAGTAATAGTATATTAACAAATAATAACACCAAAAAAGTGGCACACATTTTTTTTTCCTCTCCCCCCCACCCAATCCGCCACCAGCACTGCTCAGGTCAGGTAATCAACACTCACCCCAGTGCAGCGGGCTCTTCCGGTCATCCTCATCCCCCTCCTCTTCATCGGTGCAGTTAGTGGTAGATTTCAGACTTGCCCGATCGCTCCTCCGCTGCCCTGATCTGAACTCTCCTGAGTCCCGCTTCAGCGCCGAGCGGGGATCTAAGTGTTCCTCCATCTTTACACAAAATAAAGCCTTTCTTTAATGGTGGAAGCTGATTACTATCATGCACTGAGGAGCCCCGGAAAATGGTTTACTGCCTATTTAATGGAATCATAAACATATCTCTAATATTAAAAAGCTAGTTAAATCTGCCTCACTGTAAGAAATAAAAGTACAAAACATCTTTTTTTTCAGGGCATTGAACATATTTACAGCACATTCAGCATATACAGACAATGATCTGCTTAGCAAAAAAAAAGAACACAGCTTTAAAAGATCAGACGCATGTTTAGCACCTTCCTGCATGTACAAGCTTACCCTTAACTTTTACTCAGTGCAGTGCAATATTGGGTAATGCAGGTAATGAACACTCACCCCAGTGCAGCGGGCTCCTCCAGTCATCCTCATCCCCCTCCTCTTTATCGGTGCAGTTAGTGGCAGATTTTGAACTTGCCCGATCGCTCCTCCACTGCCCTGGGCCTGATCTGAACTCTCCTTCAGTGCCGAGCGGAGATCTCAGTGTTGTGATGTGGCGGCGGAAACTCGCGCCTTCTGAAGCCGGCGGCGCGTATGATGGACGTCACACATCCTACGATTGGACATTGGACCACTGGGACGTCCATCATATGTTCTGCAGGCTCCAGAAGGCGGGACCTGTGACGCGGCCACACTCGGCAGATCAGATTGCTTCCTGGTCGGCGGCATTCGGGGCTAAATAGTGTATGGTGCCCTTTTGAGACTCGGGGCTTTTCGGGGGCACATTCGGGGCTCCAGCCCCCCTAGCCAGGGTCTAACGACGCCTCTGCTTAAGGCACAACGAGGAAAGGGGACTCTTCAAGAAACCCGCATGTAAGTTTTTTTTTCAAATGTACAAGGCCTTGAAAAAGTATTCATACCCCTTGAAATTGTCCACATTTTGTCACGTTACAACCAAAAACTTAATTGTATTTTATTGGGATTTTATGTGATAGACCAACACAAAATGGCTCATAATTGTGAATAGGGATGAACTTCGAGTTCAAGTCAAACACATTGCCTGTTCGCCCGTTCGCCGAACAGCAAACAATTTGGGATATTCGCAGCAAATTCGAAAAGCCACGGAATATCCTGTAAAAGTCTATGTAAGAAATGTAAAGTGCCTATTTTAAAGGCTAATATGCAAGTTATTGTCATAAAAAAGTGTTTGGGGGCCTGGGTCCTTCCCCAGGGAACATGTATCAATGCAAAAAGAAGTTTTAAAAACTGCATTTTTTTCAGGAGCAGTGATTTTGATAATGCTTAAAGTGAAACAATAAAAGTGAAATATTCTCTTAAATTTCGTACCTAGGGGGTGTGTATAGTATGCCTGTAAAGCAGTGCTTGTTTCCCATGTTTAGAACTGTTTCTGCACAAAGTGTCATTTCTGAAGCAAAAAAAATAGTAATTTAAAACCACCCGCTCTAAAGAATTGTGGGCTCCCGGCGTTACAGAGAAAAGGCATTGAAAGTCATTGATAAAAAATAATGATTTGTGGGGTCCCCCAAATTCAATTACCAGGCCCATAAGGTCTGGCATGGATAATAAGGGGAACTCCACCACAGATTGAAAAAACATGACGTGGGGTTCCCCCCAAATATCCATACCAGACCCTTCAGGTTTGGTATGTATTTTAAGGGGAACTCCACCCCAAATTGGTGGGTTCCCCCCAAAAATCCATACCAGACCCTTTATCCGAGCACGTAACCTGGCAGGCCGCAGGAAAAAAAGGGGGGGGAAGAGAGAGCGCCCCCTCCTCCTGAACCGTATCAGGCCACATGCCCTCAACATGGGGAGGATGTTTTGGGGAGGATGTAATACCCTATACAGACCTAACCTGCCACCATAATACACTATACAGGCCTATACTGCCTAACCTGCCACCAAATTACCCTATACTGTCCTAATCTGCCACCATAATATCTATACTGCCCTAACCTGCCACCATAATACCCTATGTTACCTGCTAAATAGCCGCCCAGAAACCAACATCAGGCAAGGACTAATCCCTAAACTATGCTGGCTGGTGGGAGACATCCACTGGTGAACAATGTTAACAATGCAATTACACTATTCTAATCCGTGAACTACAGTACCACCAACAGGTTTTATGGCTGTCCTGCATGTTCATGACAATTTGCCCTTCCTTTCAGAACATGTTGCATGTTACTCTCGGATTTAGTGTGCGACATGTAACATGTTAAGCAACCTCCTCCGGCACCCTCGATCCCATCCCTTTAAATTTGTGCGTTGCGATTTTGTTCGGAGGGGGTGGAGGGGGGCACGATTCAGCTAGGATCTGTCAAATGCTCTAGGAATGCCCCTGCCTTCAAGAGATATTAATTTTACCTACAGGTAAGCTTTATTATAGTGGCCCAGGCATTCCTCTGTGAGAGTCCATTACAGCAATGTCCATGGCTGGATGTCTTCTGAAAACCCATATGCCAGACAATTCCACTCACAGCAGGGGAAGCCATCCATTAAGAGACCCAGTTCCCGATTGGCCCAAAGGAGAAGCATTCTGATTGGCCACTGAGGAGGATTGAGGAGACGGAAGCTGCCAAGCAGGGAAAGTAGAAGCTGTTCGTGATGCCCAGCCACTGTAATGCCCGTGGAGGAGAGCAGGGGAAGCCCCAGTATTTTCCCGCCATGGATGGGGTAAGTGCACCGACCAACCGACCAACCCAACCGAGAGGGCGTCTGCAGGTGCAAGTGCACTGGTCCCCAAAAAGTGTAATTTGGGGTCAGATTTGTCGGCCGCAATGTCGCTGTACCGCTAAAAATCGCACTTGCCACCATAACCAGTAGAAACAATTAAAAAAAGTCCCTAAATCTATCCCATAGTTTGTAGACACGATAACTTTTGCACAAATCAATATACGCCTATTGCGCATTTTCCTTGATTTTTTATCTACCGTATTTATCGGGGTATAACACGCACAGGCATATAACTTTAAGAGGGAAGTTTCAGGAAAAAATCTTTACACAGCCCCCTGCGTATAACACGCAGGCACAGTTTACCCTCTATTTTCAGGGTAAAAAAATGAGAGTTATATGCCAATAAATACAGTATATTGCCGGGAGTCAGCATTTTTTTTCTTTAGAAATGTAACTTTGCGGCGGTGCTGTTCTACACATCGCACAGGTGAGCCACTTTAGGTTATAGTGACGTTTTTGTGCTCAGGATAAGTCTGCCTTTAGTCCCAGTATTTTACAATTCGAACCAATTTTGTATATATTTTTGTGGAGAGTATATACCACTATTAGGGATGAGATTGACTCAAACATCGGCTGTTCGATCGTTCAATGAAGATCAAACTTTATGAGCCGTAAGCGCCAAATTTGAGTTGCGTGTCACTCATAATGCACTGCGTCATCACAGTGCATTACTGGCTGATAATTGGCCAAGCATGCACTATGACCCGCATGCTTTGGTCAATCACAGCGCCATCAGAACAGAGAGACATAATTGACCAAAGGCAGGGTGTCTTTGGCCAATCATGGCTCAGGGCATTAGGGACACGCCCCACACTATATTGGGCCGCCTGCGCATCGGCCTTGTGTAATGTGTTCCGGCGGCATTCAGAGAGAGAGAGATTGTCGTTTTATTTCAGTTAGCTAGATTGAGCAGGCAGATGATTCAGCTAGTTAGATCCAGTACTCCAGTATATTTAGTATATATATTATATATATATATATATATATACACATACTGTATATATATATATATATATATATATATATATATATTTAATATATATATATATATTGTATAGTTTAGCTAGATCTCACTGCAGAGCGTTCCTGTTATTCTCTTTCTAATAATACTGCAGGCAGGCAGTTGATTCAGCTAGCTGTAGTATATTAATTCAGTGTAATTTATACTGGGCACAGTTAGGGTGACCACATATCCAAACTGCAATTCAGGGACACCCCCCCTTCCCAAAAATCAGCTTGTGCTGTAACGAATCACAGCACAGTAATTGGAGAAATCATAAATCCCACCTCTTGTGTCCAATCACAAGCAGGGGGCGGAGATTGTGCTTCTCCAGGCATTCTCGGCCAGGACAAGTACTGTCAGTGAGTAAATCGGTGATGTGGCAGCCTTTTTTTGGGGGCATCGGATTGGCCCGGGGGGGGGGGGGGGTGGCTGTGTCAGTTTCATTCCGGGACACTGTATTGTCCTGGAATGAAGGTGCCCGGGACAGACCTGCAAATTGCGGGACTGTCCCGGGCAACCCGGGACACGTGGTCACCAGTGTTGTAAGTAACGGAGTTACAATAAACGCAGTTACCTAACTCAGCCCCTTTTGAGGGTAACGAGTAATCTACCTGATTACTTTTCCCCTCACGGTAACGCAGTTCCCATTACTTGGGCGGCATTACTGCAATTACATCTACCGCCATTAGATGCCAGCAGAGTAATTGCTTCTGCTGGCGCTGTGAACATAAATATGGGTGGAACTCCGCTTTAGAATCATGTGACCGCTGTGATGGCCTGTCACAGCGGTCTAAAAACTCCCAATCGCAAGGAGCCCTGGATACAATGAGCCCCACCCGCCTCACACTGACCTATCACCGGGGAACAACTCACATCGATCACACACACTATGTGCACAACCTGATCAACGATCCGGGGAACACATGGCCGGCACAAAATGTTCCACAGAACAAACGTTCCCTATACAACACAGTGTACACAGCGACATCTAGTGGTCAACATGATAAGTGCAGGACACCTATACAGACCAATGATCAGCAGGTTATTTTTGGTCAGTGATTTCATCTCTTCATCAGACAACAAAGAAAAATCTGACATCCCCATTCCAGATCCCTTGCATCTAATAAAGCTTATATAAGATAAATAAAAATAATAAACAATAAACTATAGAAAATTCTTATAAAGCCTAATATAAGATTTAAAATTACAGACTCTGTAAATGTCAAGGGAATGTATATTATAAACATACATTTTAATCCAGCTTATAATTTGGATGTAATATGTAGCAGATGGATAAGGGTTTTAAGTCCTATTAGCTGCACATACATGGTGGGACGGATGCACCTAGGCTGGGATATACACGAGATCGCCATTTGTTTCCGGTTTTCTTCTCTCAAGGATCTGGCATTCTTTTGTCTTGGAGTATTAACTCACTGCTCCCTGGCAAGCGCCCGTCATCTGCTTCTCAACAAAGCATTGTAGAATATTTAAAAAAAAATTCAGTTACTTTGCTGAGTAACTAATTACTTTTTCAATGTAGTAACTGAGTCACTAACGCAATTACTTTTTCGGAGAAGTAATTTGTAACTGTAACTAATTACTTTTTTAAAGTAAGATGAGCAACACTGGTGGTCACCCTAGGCACAGTGTGTAACTAAAACTCACTGCCAGAGGCGTAACTAGAATCTTCAGGGCCCCGGTGCAAGAAACCATGAGGGCCCCCCCCCCCCATGGGCATTACTAGGTCTACAAAAGATCTTGGGCTAGAGCCCATAGAAGTGTAGCAAGCAAGTAAAGAAAGTCATATGCTTGGGCGGGTATACACATGTATACAATATACGTGTGTGTGTGTTTATGTATATATTGTCACATAACTGAGTGCAGATCCTCCTTGCATCAGGGCCCCCAGAGAGACAATTCCTTACATCAGGGTCCCTAGAGAGCCCCCCTTACATCAGGGTCCCCAGAGAATCTCCTCCCATACATCAGGGTCCCCAGAGAATCTCCTCCCATACATCAGGGTCCCCAGAGAATCTCCTCCCATACATCAGGGTCCCCAGAGAGCCTTCCCCATACATCAGGGTCCCCAGAGAGCCACCCCATACATCAGGGTCCCCAGAGAGCCCCCCCCCATACATCAGGGTCCCCAGTGAGCCTCCCCCATACATCAGGGTCCCCAGAGAGCCTCCCCCATACATCAGGGTCCCCAGAGAGCCTCCCCCATACATCAGGGTCCACAGAGAGCCTCCCCCATACATCAGGGTCCACAGAGAGCCCCCCCCATACATCAGGGTCCACAGAGCGCCCCCCCCATACATCAGGGTCCACAGAGAGCCTCCCCCATACATCAGGGTTCACAGAGAGCCTCCCCATACATCAGAGTCCACAGAGAGCCTCCCCCATACATCAGGGTCCACAGAGAGCCTCCCCATACATCAGGGTCCACAGAGAGCCCCCCATACATCAGGGTTCACAGTGACACTAATACAGCGATCAGAAAAATGATCGCTTAGTGACACTGGCAATAGGGAGTGAAAGGGTTAACTAGGGCGGTGATCAAGGGGTTAAAACTTTATTAGGGGGGTACGGGGGCTACCCTGAACCTAACACTAACTGACTGTCACACTGCATTCAGTGACACTGTGACAGGGGGGGTTAATGTGCCTGCGTGTCCTGGTGTCAGTGTAGTGTTGTGCAGACTTACTGTGTGATGTCTTCTTTCCTCAGCGGCGGTTGAAAATACCGCCGAGAGGAGAGATTACATCACTTCCCCCTTCCTGTGTTTACACAGGCAGAGGGAAGTTACACACAGGGGGAGGACGCGGATTGGCTGGGAGCGATCCGTAGGGGCGGACAAAAACGTACAGCCGCCCCCCTCAGCACAGATCGCTCCTGAAGCCACAGGGACCGCTGCAAGGCAGACACGTACAGGTACGCCAATGTGCCTGTACGTGCCATTCTGCCGACGTACATGTACATGCGGCGGTCCACAAGTGGTTAAACAAAAGTAAAAAAAAAAAACATTTCTCAATTTACATGAAGGTCAGCGTACTATAACCCAGCCAGCACAGAGTTCCCTCTTACATCAGAGTCTGCAGGATGCCCCCTTACAGTGAAAGGGAACTCTTATGTAAAGGGGAACGCTGCAGATCATGATGTAAGGGGGGGGGGGATCTGGTGAATAGAGACCACCTTCCGCAGAGTAAATACACTAAGGTAAGGGCCCCCTTTCATTATTGTATTCACTCCTCTCCTTAGATTAGTGACCCCCCCGTCTCAGACTGGCCTGGTGGCACTGTCACTGACCTCTCAGGTGCACCGTGCAGGGCTCAGTCAGCCGGCTCCAGCTTGGCGGCTCTGATCTCCTCTCCACAGTCCACACGTCCGATTCTTCCCGTAATCCCCATCCCGGCGCTCCCACTCTTGACTCCTTTCTAGGATCCCCTCAGAGGCTGCAGACATGTCACAAGACAGGAGATTGTACAGAGGCTGTGGACATGGCACAAGACAGGAGATGTACAGAGGCTGCGGACATGGCACAAGACAGGAGATGGTACAGAGGCTGCAGACATGGCACAAGACAGGAGATGGTACAGAGGCTGCGGACATGGAACAAGAGGGGGCACAGAGGCTGCGGACATGGCACAAGAGGGGGCACAGAGGCTGCGGACATGGCACAAGAGGGGGCACAGAGGCTGTGGACATGGCACAAGAGGGGGCACAGAGGCTGCGGACATGGCACAAGAGGGGGCACAGAGGCTGCGGACATGGCACAAGAGGGGGCACAGAGGCTGCGGACATGGCACAAGAGGGGGCACAGAGGCTGCGGACATGGCACAAGAGGGGGCACAGATGCTGCGGACATGGCACAAGAGGGGGCACAGAGGCTGCGGACATGGCACAGGAGGGGGCACAGAGGCTGCGGACATGGCACAGGAGGGGGCACAGAGGCTGCGGACATGGCACAGGAGGGGGCACAGAGGCTGCGGACATGGCACAAGAGGGGGCACAGAGGCTGCGGACATGGCACAAGAGGGGGCACAGGGCTGCGGACAGGCACAAGGGGGGCACAGATGCTGGGACATGGCACAAGAGGGGGCACAGAGGCTGGGACATGGCACAGAGGGGCACAGAGGCTGCGGACATGGCACAGGAGGGGGCACAGAGGCTGCGGACATGGCACAGGAGGGGCACAGAGGCTGCAGACATGGCACAGGAGGGGCACAGAGGCTGCGGACATGGCACAGGAGGGGGCACAGAGGCTGCGGACATGGCACAGGAGGGGCACAGAGGCTGCAGACATGGCACATGAGGGGCACAGAGGCTGCGGACATGGCACAGAGGAGAGGGCTGCGGACAGAGGAGAGGGCACAGAGGCTGCGGACATGGCAGAGGAGAGGGCACAGAGGCTGCGGACATGGCAGAGGAGGGGGCACAGAGGCTGCGGACATGGCAGAGGAGGGGGCACAGAGGCTGCGGACATGGCAGAGGAGGGGGCACAGAGGCTGCGGACATGGCAGAGGAGGGGGCACAGAGGCTGCGGACATGGCAGAGGAGGGGGCACAGAGGCTGCGGACATGGCAGAGGAGGGGGCACAGAGGCTGCGGACATGGCAGAGGAGGGGGCACAGAGGCTGCGCACATGGCACAGGAGGGGGCACAGAGGCTGCGCACATGGCACAGGAGGGGGCACAGAGGCTGCGCACATGGCACAGGAGGGGGCACAAAGGCTGCAAATATCATATTACTTCTTCACATCATCAGTATGCTGTGTCCTCCTCCTGTGCCCCTTTCACCTCTCCACAGGTCAGGGCAGATGACCTGTGGAGAGGTGAAAGGGGCACAGGAGGAGGACACAGCATACTGATGATGTGAAGGCTAGCGCGTCACACTCTGCCAAGTCTGCTGGACTGAGGACTCACCACTGTCCCCAGACCAGGCCAGTGGCACTGAGGGCAGGCAGCAGGCGTCACGACGAGTCCTCCAACTATCAGGGTCCACTCCAGGTCCGGGGCACCAGCAGGGCGGCTGGCCGACTGCTTCGGTCGAGAAGAGCAGGCAGGCGCACTGGTCGGTCTCTGTCCGCCGTCACTGCTGCTGTTGCTCTCCCTTACAGCGCCGCTCTCCACACATGCCATCCTCAGTTTCCCGCGGTGCTCCTTTAAATTTAATAGGCTGGTGGCGATTTGATAATTGGCTGGGCGGGCAGAGAGGGCGTGGCTATGCATGATACAGGAGGAATAGACGCTGCAGCTCAGATTCAGATCTTTTTACAGATGGTTGGCAACACTGAGGGGGGGGATGCCGGGTCTTGGGGCCCCCCCACAGCGGCAGAACGGCAGGGCCCAGTCGCAACGGCGACAGCAGCGACCATGAAAGTTCCGCTACTGCTCACTGCAGACCATTTCTGTTATTCTCTTCCTAATGATACTACAGGCAGGCAGTTGATTCAGCTAGCTGCAGTATATTAAGTCAGTGTACTGTATACTGGGCACAGTGTGCAGCTAAAATTCACTGCAGACAATTCCTCTTGTTCTCTTCCTAATAATACTACAAGCAGGCAGTTTATTCTGTTAGCTGCAGTATAATCAGTATATTTATATACATCCCAGCTTTGTGTAGCTACATCTCACTGCAGGCCATTGCTTGTGTACCTATTCCAATACATCAACTACAGCAGTGTTTTTCAACTCCAGTCCTCAAGGCACACCAACAGGTCATGTTTTCAGGCTTTCCATTATTTTGCACAGGTGATTTGATCAGTTTTACTGCTTTAGTAATCACCACAGCCATTTCATCTAAGGGAAATCCTGAAAACTTGACCTGTTGGTGTGCCTTGAGGACTGGAGTTGAAAAACACTGAACTACAGTATGTCTGGAAGGCCAACAAGGAGAGGCAGACACTCACAGGCCAATAAAAGAGGGCAAGCAGGCTCTGTGTCTAGAGGCAACAGTGCTGGTCATGGACACAGTGCATCCTAATCAGCAGGCCGTGTTAAGCCACAACATGCAGAAGAGTTGGTAGAGTGGATGACCAAGCCGTCCTCATCCTCCTCATCCTCTGTCACCCAGGCTACCTTGGCTGCCACAGGTGCCAAAGCGGCCTATTTCATCGGCTCAAGGTCATCATCAGTTACTCCTTCCCTAGCCCCACCATAATGCACGGAGGAGTCCCCCAAACTGTTTGACCACAGTTTCGGGTACATGCTGCAGGAGGATGCTCAGCGTTTTGAAGGCTTCGATGATGGTACCCAGCTTGAGGAAGGCAGTAACGTGAGCCCAGAGAGAGGGGGCGCCCAAGAAGGACAACAAACTGGCAGTCATGTTCCCCCAGCTGCAGCATACTGCCAGATTTGCTCCAGTGACGAGGAGGGAGGGGATGATGAGGTCGCTGACTCTACGTGGGTGCCTGATAGGAGAGAGGAGGAGGAGGCACATCTCCAACGAGGCAGGATGCCCTCGGGGGGGCAGCTTAAGGGCAGCCAACCGACTGCATCAGACCGCAGAGCTCCGCATGTGCAGGTCGCTGCTGACTTTTTTGATACGTGTGCAGCAGATCGCACTATTTGCAACATATGTCTGAAGCGTATCAAGCGTGGCCAAAGCACCAGCCTCTTGGGCACCACATGCTTGACCAGACATGTGTCGAAGTTCCATGCAGTCCATTGGCAATCGTACTTACAAGACCCACACCAAAGAAAAAGGCTGACCTTTTTTTCACGAAAGGCAATTCCGGCTCTCTACCTGCATGTGTCTTGGCCTCGCTGGACAGGGCGGTCAGCGGTAAGGTGCATATTACCACTGACTCATGGTCCAGCAGGCATGGACAGGGATGTTACCTTTCTTTCACCAGGCCTGGCATGTGGCAGGCGCAGCACTATGAAGTGCCTCATGCGCTGTGGCATTAGAAGAATTGTGATATCTCTGACTTTTCAGTCCAACAAGACTGTCTATTACTCTGAAATTCCTCTAGCGCCGTTCTATGGAAGCAGTAAGTTTAAAGAGCACACCAAATGCTTAAAATAACTTCTTTAATAACTTAACTTTTCTTCATATATAATGCTGCTGCTTTGCAGCAGACAGTCCATGTACAAAAACACGTGATGAATAAGTATAAGAGAAAATGGTGGTTCAAATATTCAATCTTGTCATTTAACATAAGATGGTGGATATATTTCTTTCTTCAGTATTTACTCTCTCTCTCTCTCTCTCTCTCTCTCTCTCTCTCTCTCTCTGTAAGTTATCAAAGCATGCTCTGATTTCTCTGAAAGGTATAACTGTGGTTTGCAACTTGGTTTGCAGGGTTGCTTTTGCAGGGTTAGCTTAGTTGGGTTTGGTTTGAAGGTATGATATGGTATGGTATGGTTCGGTATGGTGGAACACACAACTAGATCAGTATACAGTTCTAACCACACTATTTACAATAAGAACATATATATATATATAACTGTGTCACACACCTATTTTTAGCCCCTGGCTTCCATAAAACAAGACTCTGGCCTTGTGTGTCTGCTCTCTGTCTCCATGTGGCTCTGTGTCTCTGTGGTGGAATAATCTAGCAGCACATGGAGTATTAGGAACCTCCCAGACAGAGTGTTTGTAAAGCTGGCTGTGTCTGGTCAAGACTCTGCTCAATGTGAGATTAGCTGTGATTGGGAAAGGCTACCAATGAGTCACAAAACCTTAACTCTATGCTTGCTGGCATGAATTCAACTGTGTTATTCCTTACCTCCTGCTGCCATACAAACAAATAACTCTTAAAGGCATTTGTTTTATTTTCCTTCTGTGAACACAACATACAACTGTTATATGACATTCAACCACAAAATCACAGTGAATAACTCTGCTTTTGTCTCTCACATATAAACATGTGCTCTACATTAGGTTATTAGCAGGTTTAGCTGTATACATGTAGGTTATATTAGCTACCTAGGACAGGTTCTAGCTGGCCAGCTACATGGCACTCCAAACGATATACAGGGAGAATCCGGCTGCAGCCTGGTAATGGGTTGATCCAAAGAGGCTGGTGGCACATAATTCCTGGAGTCCCAAATACGTACAGGGATGGTCCAACTGGAACCCAATGATGGTTCGACCAAACAGGTGGTCCCGGAAGGTGGGCATTCTCATTAAAGCCACAAGGGGATTGGTAAAAACAAAAGATGCTCCATATGCTGCAGGTCAAACAAAGGGAATTTATTTAAAAAGCAATGAATACATCAAGGCACAGATGTATAAAAGTGATCACAAAAAGTATTTAAAAGCAATGTGGGGAGCAATAAAATGCAAGCCCGGGGCCCAAATGAGGGAAATGCTCTCCTAGACAGTTGTCACTGAATAGTGTCTTCACTGAAAGATTTCACCTCCATTACTGTTTCAGTGAAAACTCAAAAAGTTGGATCTTCCCTTTCAGTCCCAGTTTCAATAGTCACCAAGGCAAAAAAAAGAGACTAAAGTTTCTCCAGCGGGGACATAAATACCAGTAAAAATCTGACTTGATAAATTATTTTGGCTTTAGACACTTTCATCTATATTTATAAAACTCAACGTGTGTGTGTGTATGTATGTATGTTCCAGCATCACGTCCAAACGGCTAAAGATATTAATATGAAACTTAGCACACATGTTACTTATATGTCAGCAACAAACATAGGATAGGTGGTTTAACCCTTACCCACCCCCATTTGCCATGGTCAGGGTTTTTCTTTAAAGTCCCATTCAACTCTACGGGAAAGGGTTTTTCTTTAAAGTCCTATTCAACTCTATGGGAAATACATGTTACTTCATAACTTCCAAACGGCGGTTTTTGTTTCAAGTCCCATGCAAGTATATGGGACTGTGGTCTCTTCATCACAGCTCAGCCACAGCTACTGATGTCATCACAGGTCCTTCAACCACAATCTCTTCATCACTGCTCAGACACACCTACCGATTTCATCACAGGTCCTTTTACCACAATCTCTTCATCACAGTTTAGCCACACCTACTGAGGTCATCACAGGTCTTTTTACCACAATCTCTTCATCACAGCTTAGCCACACCTATCTCTTCATCACAGCTTAGCCACACCTACTAATGTCATCACAGATCCTTTAACCACAGTTTTTTTTATCACAGCTCAGCTACACCTTACTCCACAAGCTCTGCACTGCATCTTCAGGTCAGTATGTGGGCTGGCTTGCAAACGATGCTCATGCCACTAACCATGCCCTCTCCACACCCCTCCCACAAGCCACACCCCTTCTAATTTCTGCCCTTTTTTATGAGGGCTACCTCAGTAACTTTTTCAATTTTATGTTGAAAAATGTGATACAGTACATTTCAATTGTGACTTGCAAGTTTATTAACATTTTTGTTTGTGGATGCCTTCACATATGTTGTGAAGTAACAGTACTTTTTAAAAATAATAATAAATTTTTGTATTGTTAGCATATAAGTGGTCTAAGGTGGGAAAAATAGCAGCATGGATTGTTCAAATATAAACTGTAAGGCCGACCATAGACGGTTCAAAACTAGGCTGGTTCAGCAGAAATCGGTCGAGATTCCAACCATGTATGGGCAGGTGGATTGTACTCAAGTTGATCGAAAGACATGGGTACAACCAGTCTGTCGGATTTTTCATGCAATTATTGCCAACAGCTATAGCAATCACTGTGTGTTCCTCCGGCCAGGACGGAGAACACAGCTCAGCGAGAGGGATTCCCCCATCAGCACTGACTATGGTTGCAAAAAATAAAATCGCATCATCTATGGCCGACTTAGGGTACAAATTTGTGAATTTAATTGTTCATAAGAATATACAGTATAGTTTTACACTTTCCTGAAGAAATTTTGTAAAGGTAGTACCACAAAAAAAGAGTCCTGGTCTCTTAGCTAATCTCAAACAACCCAAGCCTAACTGCTAGTGGTCATAGTGGGATAAATTATGATCATACATAAAGTGTAGACAAGCAGGTTTTAGTGTACAAGCAAGTGGGAGATGACTTTTGATGGCTTTCTATATAGGTGTGTGCACTTTTCACATCACCCTATATCTTATAAAATATGCCAAAACATATTTGCTGCCCCAGCCTGTGTACCAGTTCTAATAGGTACTCAAGACATCTTGCAGGAAACAGAGGTGAATGAATCACAAACGACCATACTTGTTATGTCTGTGATCTCATCGCATGGTGTGCTCTCATTTTGTATGCATCCAGCAGGAAGTGGGATTCACAACAATCTGATGTTGTTGTATCTTGTTACGCAGATTAAGTGAATCTTTAATTGTCTACATAACATGTTAATACTTAAAGCAACACAGGGCACGATTAAACCACACTTTTACAGTTTACATTGCATCTCCATTACATCATTTAGAATATTCATTTGTGATGAGTACACTGCCCACACAGTGATGCACAGCAACTTGTGCTAAGTCTCTCTTAGCACGGTATGCAGTTAGCAGTGACACTGATGGATTTATTACACTGTAAATAAATGACTGTCAAACTTGAAGATTAAACACTGTTTATGTGAACTCACTGTAGCAATACAAGATTAAAGAAAATGCATAGTATATTGTATACAAAATATTCTATTTATTATGGTCAGGACATAAAAAAGTTTTGACTTTCTTTGATCACTTAAATAAGAAATATTGCTCATTAATATTTTTCTTACTGATTTCTAGCTAACCGATGGAGTTCTGTGCTTCTTGACTTCTGTTTATTCTTAGATGCTCTGTTGATTGTTTACAGAGTTTAATAGCTCTAGCTGAAATTTACACACTTAAGTAAATGTTTCAGCAAAGTTTTAGTCAAAAAGAGAGAAAGTATAGTCAAATTCTTTACATTTTGTCTTTGACTAATTCCATAATGCTCTTTAGGTGCATCCTGTATAAAATATTTATTTGTAAATAATAATACAGAGATTTATTTATTTAAGTAGTGTATATGGTAATATATATATATATATATATATATATATATATATATACAGTGCAGAAAATAAGTATTTGAACACCCTGCTATTTTGCAAGTTCTCCCACTTGGAAATCATGGAGGGGTCTGAAATTGTCATCGTAGGTGCATGTCCACTGTGAGAGACATAATCAAAAAAAAAAAATTCCAGAAATCACAATTTATGAATTTTTAACTATTTATTTGTATGATACAGCTGCAAAGAAGTATTTGAACACTTGTCTATCAGCTAGAATTCTGACCCTCAAAGACCTGTTAGTCTGCCTTTAAAATGTCCACCTCCACTCCATTTATTATCCTAAATTAGATGCACCTGTTTGAGGTCATTAGCTGCATAAAGACACCTGTCCACCCCATACAATCAGTAAGAATCCAACTACTAACATGGCCAAGACCAAAGAGCTGTCCAAAGACACTAGAGACAAAATTGTACACCTCCACAAGGCTGGAAAGGGCTACGGGGAAATTGCCAAGCAGCTTGGTGAAAAAAGGTCCACTGTTGGAGCAATCATTAGAAAATGGAAGAAGCTAAACATGACTGTCAATCTCCCTCGGACTGGGGCTCCATGCAAAATCTCACCTCGTGGGGTCTCAATGATCCTAAGAAAGGTGAGAAATCAGCCCAGGACTACACAGGAGGAGCTGGTCAATGACCTGAAAAGAGCTGGGACCACCGTTTCCAAGGTTACTGTTGGTAATACACTAAGACGTCATGGTTTGAAATTATGCATGGCACGGAAGGTTCCCCTGCTTAAACCAGCACATGTCAAGGCCCGTCTTAAGTTTGCCAATGACCATTTGGATGATCCAGAGGAGTCATGGGAGAAAGTCATGTGGTCAGATGAGACCAAAATAGAACTTTTTGGTCATAATTCCACTAACCGTGTTTGGAGGAAGAAGAATGATGAGTACCATCCAAGAACACCATCCCTACTGTGAAGCATGGGGGTGGTAGCATCATGCTTTGGGGGTGTTTTTCTGCACATGGGACAGGGCGACTGCACTGTATTAAGGAGAGGATGACCGGGGCCATGTATTGCAAGATTTTGGGCAACAACCTCCTTCCCTCAGTTAGAGCTTTGAAGATGGGTCGAGGCTGGGTCTTCCAACATGACAATGACCCGAAGCACACAGCCAGGATAACCAAGGAGTGGCTCTGTAAGAAGCATATCAAGGTTCTGGCGTGGCCTAGCCAGTCTCCAGACCTAAACCCAATAGAGAATCTTTGGGGGGAGCTCAAACTCTGTGTTTCTCAGCAACAGCCCAGAAACCTGACTGATCTAGAGAAGATCTGTGTGGAGGAGTGGGCCAAAATCCCTCCTCCAGTGTGTGCAAACCTGGTGAAAAACTACAAGAAACGTTTGACCTCTGTAATTGCAAACAAAGGCTACTGTACCAAATATTAACATTGATTTTCTCAGGTGTTCAAATACTTCTTTGCAGCTGTATCATACAAATAAATAGTTAAAAAAATCATACATTGTGATTTCTGGATTTTTTTTTTTTGATTATGTCTCTCACAGTGGACATGCACCTACGATGACAATTTCAGACCCCTCCATGATTTCCAAGTGGGAGAACTTGCAAAATAGCAGGGTGTTCAAATACTTATTTTCCGCACTGTATATATATATATATATATATATATATATATATATATATAAATAATTTCCTAGTTTTTAAAACATATAAAAAAAAAATGACCCAAAGCAATTACAGATTCAGTACCCTCTGTGGTCTGAGAAACCTGCTCCCAGTCAAATAAATATATAAATAGATATAAACAAAAATGAATCCCTATATACAGTGCGGAAAATAAGTATTTGAACACCCTGCTATTTTGCAAGTTCTCCCACTTGGAAATCATGGAGGGGTCTGAAATTGTCATCGTAGGTGCATGTCCATTGTGAGAGACATAATCAAAAAAAATATTCCAGAAAACACAATGTATGATTTTTTTAACTATTTATTTGTATGATACAGCTGCAAATAAGTATTTGAACACCTGAGAAAATCAATGTTAATATTTGGTACAGTAGCCTTTGTTTGCAATTACAGAGGTCAAACGTTTCTTGTAGTTTTTCACCAGGTTTGCACACACTGGAGGAGGGATTTTGGCCCACTCCTCCACACAGATCTTCTCTAGATCAGTCAGGTTTCTGGGCTGTCGCTGAGAAACACGGAGTTTGAGCTCCCTCCAAAGATTCTCTATTGGGTTTAGGTCTGGAGACTGGCTAGGCCACGCCAGAACCTTGATATGCTTCTTACAGAGCCACTCCTTGGTTATCCTGGCTGTGTGCTTCGGGTCATTGTCATGTTGGAAGACCCAGCCTCGACCCATCTTCAAAGCTCTAACAGAGGGAAGGAGGTTGTTGCCCAAAATCTTGCAATACATGGCCCCGGTCATCCTCTCCTTAATACAGTGCAGTCGCCCCGTCCCATGTGCAGAAAAACACCCCCAAAGCATGATGCTACCACCCCCATGCTTCACAGTAGGGATGGTGTTCTTGGGATGGTACTCATCATTCTTCTTCCTCCAAACACGGTTAGTGGAATTATGACCAAAAAGTTCTATTTTGGTCTCATCTGACCACATGACTTTCTCCCATGACTCCTCTGGATCATCCAAATGGTCATTGGCAAACTTAAGATGGGCCTTGACATGTGCTGGTTTAAGCAGGGGAACCTTCCGTGCCATGCATGATTTCAAACCATGACGTCTTAGTGTATTACCAACAGTAACCTTGGAAACGGTGGTCCGAGCTCTTTTCAGGTCATTGACCAGCTCCTCCCGTGTAGTCCTGGGCTGATTTCTCACCTTTCTTAGGATCATTGAGACCCCACGAGGTGAGATTTTGCATGGAGCCCCAGTCCGAGGGAGATTGACAGTCATGTTTAGCTTCTTCCATTTTCGAATGATTACTCCAACAGTGGACCTTTTTTCACCAAGCTGCTTGGCAATTTCCCCGTAGCCCTTTCCAGCCTTGTGGAGGTGTACAATTTTGTCTCTAGTGTCTTTGGACAGCTCTTTGGTCTTGGTCATGTTAGTAGTTGGATTCTTACTGATTGTATGGGGTGGACAGGTGTCTTTATGCAGCTAATGACCTCAAACAGGTGCATCTAATTTAGGATAATAAATGGAGTGGAGGTGGACATTTTAAAGGCAGACTAACAGGTCTTTGAGGGTCAGAATTCTAGCTGATAGACAGATGTTCAAATACTTCTTTGCAGCTGTATCATACAAATAAATAGTTAAAAAATCATAAATTGTGATTTCTGGAAAAAAAAATTGGATTATGTCTCTCACAGTGGACATGCACCTACGATGACAATTTCAGACCCCTTCATGATTTCCAAGTGGAAGAACTTGCAAAATAGCAGGGTGTTCAAATACTTATTTTCCGCACTGTATATCATACAAATACTGTGAGTAAATTAATGGATATGAAATTAAATGAATTAAACAAATAAATAAGGTGGCTGATGTTATGCTGCGTAATTAACACCTCTTCTGTGTAAATAACACCTATTGTCAGGGACTTACCTCTCTGCCATCTTCCTCGGGTCAAACACCCTCCATGCAGTCCTCCTCCTCCTTGCAGGCCTCTCCCAAGAAGCCAGTGCACAATCGCAGGTCTCGCGCTCGTGCACGCGCGTCAACGGGGCGAGCGCGAGCACGGGGACATGCACGGGAGCGCGCGCGTGCATGTAAGCGGCTGTGGCGCCAAACAGGCCTTTAAAAAGCCATTGCTGTTTGCAACACATTGCTGCCTGATCTGCAGTTTATACCTGATCCCTACCTGAGACCTGTACTCTGATTACCTGCCTGGAATACCCGTTTGAACTCTGACTTTGGCTTGCCTGACCATCCGTACCTCTCCAACCCTCTGACCCGGCTCCTGTTTGACCATCCGCCTGATGGAACTCTCATTGCCAGACCTACCTGCTTGCTTCACCGACTACTCTTCAGCCATCTGCCTGTATACCTTCTGCTTACCTGTTATGACCCGGCTTGTCTGACCCTGCTGTTCCAATTGATGTCCATTCCACCAACTTACATTCCCAGCTTGTGCCGCAGTAGTCGCAGCTTCCGTGCGGGTCGCTGACCCTTCCTCCACTTCAGCGTCTTCAGCATCTTCACATCAGAGTTATTCGCCCATCTGCTTCTACTCTACATCACCCCGGCACTCCTACCCCCCTGTGCTCCAAGTCTGCTGTCCCACTTCAGTGGCTCGTGAACCAGGGTCGTAAGAGAGGCTACCCTGCATCAGACTCTGGTAACCAGGTACGTGACACCTATTATCTTACTGCATACCTTGGTATCATGATCATCGCAGCTCTGTGAGTAATTTGAAGTCCAAGATGGTCCTATATGTTGAATTTGAATACAACAATATATATGCCCCCACAGTCAGAGTTTGCTTCACTGCTCCTCTAGCTGCCATGCATTTTGGGTCGCAAGTTTGAATGGATTATAACAAGTGGTGTGAAATGTTTTGCTTATATCTAATTATCTATGTTTAAATTTGTCAAACTGTTTTGTGTGTTTTTTGTAGATGTTGTATTTACTATGTGTTTCCATACATATTAGATTCTCAAGCTCCTGAAGAAGCGCACAAATGCGCATAACATGTAGAGCGATCTTTGAGCGATTTCCATGAGCGACCCTGTATCACACTTCACCCACCAAATCGTATAGAATTCTGGAATATTCTACTTTAATTTCGTTATGACTGTATTCATACATATTTGATCAATTGTGACAATTTAGGTGGTATAAGTGTTTTGGGGTTAATCATGTATTAGTCTTTTAACCTATGTATGTACATGCTGTTTTTAACATTATTCAATGAAAATATATATTTTTTACATAAATTCAATGGGTGTGCCTATTAGTCCAACCTTTCTTGATCAATCCATTTCCAATATAACTAGGATGTTGGCACACAGCTGTCTGTGTATCCACAGAGTCACCCTGTGGTGATGCACTACTTTCATATTTTTCTCAACACCTCTTAGTAATCCAATAATTACTCCAATGCCTACAGGCTACAGGTATCAGCCCTACCTTCACTTCTTCAATTTATATCACAAACATAACCATACAAGTAAATTCAAAACATAAAAAAGTCTACTTATTAGTGTTTGTGCTTAGTGACATGACTGGTGTATGCCTAGTGCTTGGGAGAAAACAAAACCCACCCCTAAAAACCTTAAACCCACCCATATTAATCACGCAACACCTTCTGGATTAAATGGCCACCAAAGGCCCCTTTTATTTAAAATCCAAAAGGTAAAAAATAAATAACTTTATAAAAATAACCAACTTTTAAATATAAAACTTTTTAACATTAAATATATATTTTTAACCAATACGCAATAAATTAACCTAACAAAAAACAATTAACCCCAAACAGTTGTAGACACGAGGTTCCTGAGAAAGGGAAAGAAAAAGTGCCCGGTAATCGGCTGTACCCCATGGAAAGTCTTCGGACCTCTAGCCGCGCTCCCATCAGCTCACAAGGCCATGACTTCCTCCTTCGTTTGATTCTTCAGCACAATATACCACTATCCACCTAACCAGATAGGGAAGGTTCCCATCCCATGACGGGCCCCAACTCCTACCAACAACTAAGGTACACACATCTAATATGTATGTACCAAACCCCACCCAATTCTCAGGAAACCTGAACCAACGCCAACGTCCACCTGAAAAACAAAGAGCATTACAAAACAGACACCCATACCAGACACTTCCCCAGGGAGGGAGGGAGGGAAAAACTGCCTTGTGATGCCTCACCGTGGATGGCGCCTGAATGGATGGCCCCGCCTCCCGGACCTTTTAAGGGAGCCTGCCTTGAGGTATAAGCCCCGCCCCCCGTGCAGCGGCCCCTTCCTGATCCTGTCCCCCTGCTCAGGGTCCCCCCAGTCATGCGCACCTGCACTATGGTTCCACCTCGCTGCGGAGCTTCCTATATCAAACAATGACACACACTAATACGTTAGAAAAAAAACACCCAATCAACACTTTGGATCACACTTTTTTCTGATGCACTACTGTGTGTCATTGTTTGAAACTGTCAATAAGAAGAGACAAAAATAAGTTTTGAATTTATTTGTATGGTTATATTTATGATATTTATTGGATAAGGGAAGGTAGTGCTGTTACCCATAGGTATTGGGATAGTTATATAAAAAATCATATCCCTTCTTGTGATCTGAAAGTAGGGGAGATAATCTTGTAACTGATCAGACTTCATAGGTCATGTCACAGGCAGTGTATCAATGAACAACTTTTCTCTATGAAAGAGGAGAAAGGAGGGCATGTCCCCATCTCATCTGTACTGCTATTCTGCCTGAAGACCGTTAACTTATGCAGAACTAGAAATTCTGAGACAGGAAGAGGAGAGGCATCCCTGCAGTGAAAATTTACCCAGACTGAATCTTTACTCACCAATTGTATTTTTTTTTTTTTTTTGTTAAGCTTCAGCTTTAAGCCAGCCGCTGTATAACCCTGCTTCCAACCGTTTTGCCTCAAGCAAGCAATACATTAGGCCAATGACGCAGAGGGACAGCACATGGACAATGTATGGCTGGATCGAGATTCAGCAGGTTCAGCAGGGACAAGCTAAATTTCGGTCCATGTGTGGGCTAGCTGGTTCTACACAAATTGATCTACAGATCAACTTGTGTACAAACAGCCTGTCATCCCGAATGATCAGTGCCACAGGCTATTGCAGGTAGCACTCATTTCTGCATTCTGCTGGTGGGAAATAGCTCCCTGCTGGCAAAACACAACAGCACTAAAGGAAGGATTCCCCATCAATACCGAGTGTGCTCATGGGGAAATTGGCACATATATATTTTTGGTTGAACGAAAAAAAAAAGTATAATATATATCCAGCCATAGACATTTAAGATGACCAAAAGCATTCCAATTAAGAAGTGAGTAATAGCCACCAAGAGATCCAACAGATGTAGAAATTATAGTACAAAAAGTAACTGAAGCCTCCAACACCTCAACATAGGCTAGGGAAAGCAGGGTCAACCAAATATGGAAAATTGCTACAACCCAAAGGAAAGGCACGGAGGATCAACATGGTGCTTCTAATTATCCACCATAAGACAGCAGGTGGAACAACAACAGGAGAAAAACCTAGACCAACAGATAAGGTGGGGTCTTCTGGGTTTGGATTCCAAGGCTATTGCTAAAGGATAGCTTCTGTGTAGAGATGAGCTCAAGCAACTTTCAAAGTGATAATTGAAGTCACTGAAGAAAAAAATCTCTGTGGTTTATCAAGTATCTTGATTAAAAAACAAATGAATTAAAAGAATAATGCCGCGTACACACGATCATTTTTTGTGATGAAAAAAAACAACGTTTTCAATCATGAAAAAAAAACACGTTTTTCAAACTTCATTTTCCAAAACAACGTTGCATACACACCATCGTTTTTCTACAAAGCTCTAGCAAAGCGTGGTGACGTACACCACGTTCGACGGCACTCTTTTCCATTGAAGCTCCGTCTCATAACTTGCTTCTGAGCATGCGCGGGTTTAAAAACTTTGTTTTCAACATCGTTTTGCCCACACACCATCACTTTTTATGACACAAAAAACAACGTTTTGTAAAACGACACAAAAAATTCAAGCATGTGCCCACACACAATCAATTTAAATGACGTTTTAAAAAACGTCGTTTTTTTTTCATCGCAAAAAATGATCGTGTGTACGCGGCATTAGAATACAAAGGCTAGAAAAGATACAGTTAAACTTTACTTCAGTAGAGCTTAAAACACCTGCCCAACCTCCTAAGATACTAGCAAAAAACTGAAGTATGATGTTGGAGGTGGGGTTATACAGAAGCTGGCTTAACATTTTTGTTTGCTAGTTTCCCAGCCTCTTAGGAACGGAAGCAATATAATCCAAACCTCTAGAAATTAAGAAAAAATCCTGTGTGCCTCAATTGATGATAAAGAAAATCACTTTTTTTTATTAATAAACAGCAAACTCAGAAAGACTCAAGCTCACCTTAAAAGAACAATTACTTGAAATAAGAACAGTACTTTCAATAGGAAGAGCTCTACCAACATTGCATGTATAGTTTAATGCTTGGGGTATATTAAGACCATTTTTGTTGTGTTTTTAGTGTTGTATGTAGGTGTGTTTTAAGTATTTATGAAGTGTAATGTTGAAAAAGGCTAATAAAGAAACAATTGAAAAATGAAAGGAACAATTACATTTAGGAATACTATAAATTACCCTTAAGGGCGACATGCCACGTAACATATTGTGATGATGAGAAGGCGAAAAGCTGGTTGCGTTGTGAAGTGCAACTCTCAAACATCAACAACTCTTACTTATTTTATTACTCCATACACAAGGATAAATGGAGGACACCTGTGGCATTGCTTCAACTGCCACTTCACGAGTACGGAGAGTACCTGAGCCCACATGCTCAGCATTAAAAAATTAATAGGTGAGATTGTGAATGTATCGCCATTTAAAAAAAATAAAAAATAAACTTAAACCATTTAGGAGGAGGAATGCTGCATTACCCTGCAGGGGAATGCTAAATGCCCCCCCCCCCCTCCAATAGTATAATGTTGTTAGGGACACATGCTATACATTTCAACATTTTAACATTCACTTAAATATTGGAATATGAAGTATTGCCAAAATACTTTGATAAGATATATGAATTCCACCAGTAGGTAGTTAATCATCAGGATTGTACACAGCAAAACTTTCTCAGTGAGGTAAGTAATGCAATCCTTACGCACATTAAAATCATAGTGTGCTTTTAAACTTGTAACCACAAGAGTAGGAAGATTTCAAATGCCCAAAGCAACGTGACACTTCCCTAGTTAGGTAAGTAATGCAATCCTTGTGCGTATTAAGATCATATGATGTTTTAAAACTTGTATCCTCAAGAGAATTTTTTTTTCAAATGCACAAGGCAAAGTGACGTACAGTGAGGTACTGTAAGTAATGCGATGCTTGTACCCACAAGAGAAAGATTTCAAATGGACAAAGCAAAGTGCTTAACGGATGAAACAAAATCAAGCTAGATTTAAATATATATTGTAATCCGCAAATAACAAATAGCGTAAGTCCTAGAAAAATGCTGCAATGCAGGCAACTAAATATTTTATATGTGAGGCACAGTCCTTTAGCATGCTCAAATGTCCACACGATAAAAATAATTACATGTGATCCAACAAAGAGGGTAGTTTAGTTGTAAGACTGCTGATCAATATACTGGCACATGGACCATTCACAAAAGCCCCCAATGTATTTGGGTTTGATCAAAAAGGTCTTGAAAATAGCTCCAAACTGTTACATTGATTACTCACAGGGCTATGTGAATTATACTCTCAAGTGTCAGCTGAATTGCATGTTGTATCTAACAGTAGCTACGTGTAGCTATATATCGCCAGTATGCTGGTACTTGAGTAACATTTTGATGCATCATGGGCTGCTCATAGTCTATGCATATGAATTCTTAAATTCACAACAATCTAACGGTATGACTACATTGCTGAAGTGCATGTAACCGATCCATCACTGATTGCTCAAGTTGGTCATGGT
Organism: Rana kukunoris; assembly: GCA_029574335.1. Classification (NCBI taxonomy): domain Eukaryota; kingdom Metazoa; phylum Chordata; class Amphibia; order Anura; family Ranidae; genus Rana; species Rana kukunoris. The sequence continues at coordinate 501,427,582 of CM056049.1, read as the reverse complement.
CTGTGCATATACTTACAGTACACCACAGATATCCCACTGTTTGGCTAGATCGCTAAGGCGTGCATAACTAGATACTGTGACAATGGCATTCTCAGCCTCACCCTGTACCCTGTACCCTGCCAACAGATTGAAACTGATCACTGAACTTTGGTTAACTCTGCAGTAAACAAACAAAAACAATAACTGCCATCACATTCTTTATTGTAATATGCACCATCTACCATATCTGCTGTAACAAATTTTATCTTTAGGAAATGTCTGTGACACTCACTGCCATGCAGACAAGAAGGTAATAGAGTTTAAATATGGAAACTATCTTCAAACAGAGGAGGATTATTTATTTCAGAGAAAGAAAATATTTACAGAAAACGATATTACAAAATAGATAATAAACTTCATAAAAATAAATGAGATATAAATGTGAAAAATTATTCAACAAAAGCTGCCTGTTCCTGGTTTTCGGCAGAGTCCAATTCAGAGTCAAATCTAATATACTAAAGCAAATGGCTCTTATGAATGACCATTAGCAATCCGGCAAAGTTTTGATGAAAATTGAAAGCAGCTTTTTTTTTGGGGGGGCTAAAATTATTGTCTGCAAGGTAGACAGACAAAATAGTGTAATGATTCTGTTAAAAAAAGAGTAAATACCTATTAAATTCCTTCATCTATATCACCTCCGGCATTCTGGTTTCTTTTCTCTCATTCACTTCCTGGTTTGCGGCGCTGGTTCATGTAAGACAGGGGTGGCCAACCAGTGGCCCGGGGGCCACATGTGGCCCACAAAGCCCTCTGATGTGGCCCGTGACCTCCTGCTCTGGAATGTGGTTTGGCAAGCCCAGATCGCAGGTTGCCGACCTGTCATATCACGGCATCAGTGTTGTGCGTGAAACTGGTGGTAGAGGAAGAGAACGGCTGTGGAGCAGAGCCCCATAAGCCGATTCTTCTTGTACAGAGTTGGCTTTTTTCACAGGCAGAATATATGGCAAAGTTCAGCTCACCTGCAGGTTACGCTTCTCTACCTCTAATCCAATCTTCTGAAAAAAAAAATAGAGGGGAACTCATTCCCTTCCATCTGGGCAGATCAGAGGGCCTATAGAGTAGCCGTGACCTGTCACCCACCCACTCTGCACATTGTGGCCCGTGACTGGTTATCAAGTTGCCTAAGTGGCCCCCACTCTTCAAAAGGTTGGGCACCCCTGATGTAAGAACTACATTTCCCAGAATGAATTGCGGCACGCCCAGTAATTCATACCTCCTTGAAGTCTCTAAGGCCTCGTACACACGAGGGGATATGTCCGCTGAAAACGGTCCGATGGACCGTTTCAGCAGACATCTCCGCTCGTGTGTATGGGCTAGCGGACAGATTTCTCCACCCGACAGATTTCAAAGCATGCTTTGAAATCCATCCGGTGGAATCTGTCCGCCCGACATGTCTGCTGGTTAGTACACTTACCAGCAGACATGTCGTCCCCCACCGCCGCCGCGCCACCGCCGAATGGATTTGGCGCATGCGCGGAAGTGTTTAACTTCCTGGTGCGGTGACGTGGTGGTGACGTGGCGGCGTCAACGTCACTGCCGCGTCACCGCGCCGTCCGGCGGCGGGGAATTTGATCCGATGGTGTGTACACGCCATCGGATCAAACTCCCGATCGGACATATCCGATGGAAATGGTCCGCGGACCGTTTTCATCGGATATGTCCGATCGTGTGTACGAGGCCTAACACGTAGAGAGCGTCATGCCGCACATATGTAGTTCCCAGGAGGGGGCAAACACGTCACTGACCACCGCAGTAAAGCCTCCCTTCATGGTGGTGAGTAACAATCAGACAAGCAGTAAGTTAATAGAGAACAGAGAAGAAATAGAGCAACTTCTGAGCAAAAACGAACAATGAGGAAGTGAAAAGAGGAATGTCTGCAGGTAAAGGTTGCTTATTATGAAAAAAATGTTTTTCCTTTACAGCCCCTTTAATCTTAAGTGTTGTAACGGTCACCACATGTTTGTAATGGTCAAACATGTTTTGTGAACTATGCGCCTTGTATAAGAAACAAACAATAAACAATAATAATAAACTGCTGTGCCACCAATGTAACGGTCACCACTGTTTACAACCTTGCATCCAACCACGACAAGCTTATCTGACACACTCCGACAATCCTACATACACGATCCATATAATTTCCCATAATCAAGACGAGACTCTGCTGTGCACTTGGTTTCAAAGATATGAACACTTTAATGGTATTTTCTCAGCTTTTTATACAGTTTACAAGCATGTGATAGTAATCACAGGACAATACAATCTCCACCCCCCTTCACACCATGGGGGCTTCAATCACATTCTAAAAGGCATTCAGGTAAGCTAATTATGTAGGCATGTCGGCACCGATACTGAGGAGACACATTCCTTGAGACAATGACATCAAAACAAATACTATCACACCTGAGCATTAATACATTCCTGTATCAATAGAATTCAATTAACCTTTAGAATAACACAATGAAAAGAGTCCTCCAGGAGTGGGTGCAATTAACACCTTTTCAACAGAATGTTTCTTTCACAGTGAATAGCCAACACCTCAAGACATGTCTCAAGACATTTCAATAGCCTATTATACAGAGGTATGAGTCACTCTGGTCCACATGAAATCACCTGCAATATGAAATAGTATTAATGTCCCATCTCATGTAATATATGATTATGATTTCTTTGTCACCCTTTGGCCCTAGTGGACATAAGGTGACCCTAGACATAGGAGAATCTGAGTCTGTCATGGGTCATTCCGTTACATCTCTCCCCTTTCGGTGGGAGACTGACACAGGAGGGAACCCCAAACGGGGTGACTCCGAAGTCAGTCAGTAGTTTCAGTCCTCCAATGCTGGTATCCATATTGTACCGCAAATAAATGTCTCCAAACTGAGCATTAATCACCCCGTCAACCTCTGCCTCTCTCAGAGAACACGCCTGCCGCTGGGGAGGGGCCTGGACTGGCTCTTCTCCCTGGAGTCCTTTTAGCCACTGGAGAGAAGGCATGGTGGCTGGGCTCAGTCCATCATGCTGTTGGGGGTCTGGGCCAACTGCCCCCCCTTCCTGGGGTATACAAGTGGAGACTGCAGTCCCATCCACTGGTGCCAGGTGAAACCCCCCCGGTGCTTGCAAAGCAAAGCCGACATCCTCCTGTTTCAGGGCCGCACCATTTTCTGGGGTTGTGTCAGTGGAGACTACAGTCCCATCCACTACTACAGGGTCCCCCTCTTCTGTTAGTGAGGAGTAGAGTCCCATGACACTCTGCTCTGTTGCCAGCTCTTCCGCTGGGTTGCTGTGAGTGGAGACCACAGTCCCATCCACTACCACCGGGACCCCCTCTTCCGTTAGTGGAGAGCAGAGGTCCGTGACCCTCTGTTCTGTTGCCAGCTCTTCCGCTGGGTTGCTGTGAGTGGAGACCACAGTCCCATCCACTACCACAGGGACCCCCTCTTCTGGTAGTTGGGAGCAGAGGCCTGGGGTACCCTGCTCTGTTGCCATTGATTCAGCTGGGGGTAAAAGCTTTACCACCTCAGCTTGTTGCTGGAGAGAGGGGCCAACCGCCCCGGATCTCTGGAACTCCACACCATCCGATTCGGCTTTAGAGATGAAAATCTCCATATTTTCCACTGCCGATTCATCAGCCAGGATTTCACAGTTGTCATCTGACCTTTACTCATAGTCCCAGGCAATGGGAGCCCCACCCTGCTGCTGAGCCGAGTCTAGCAGCTGTCTGTAGGCGACCTCAAGCTCCCATTCCCGAATGGCCAGAAATTCCAAATCTTCCTGTAACCAGTGGCCTCCCGAGATATTAAATTTTTCCTCTCTGTGCTCCATTATGTCCTCCAAGCGCCACTCCCGATCATCCCCGAAGTCGGGATCACTGGACATCCTCCAATACAACAATCCCAGGCCATCATAGTCATAGCCTTCTGTGGGGCTGTCATCTGCTGACCACGGGCACTCTTGGGCTACATACCACCGGAGGGCTCTGTAGCTCTCGTCCAGGTGCATCTCTGCCCAGATCAGCCTGCTTAACTCTGCTATCCATTCCTGCTTTGGTTGTTCCCCCAACAATGGCATTCGTACGTCATACTGCAGCCAGTACCTTGCATAGATGGAGGGCAGGACCTTTCCTTGGTGTTTCTGCTCCAGAGCTAGCACTTCCTTCCAGAGTTGGCACCGAATCACATCCGACCATCCCAGCAGGACCTCCTCTGATATGGGTCCTCTGTGCTGTATCCGCATCTCTTGTAACCTTCTTTGGAATTCCTCTTCCATGGAGACTGGTATCTGCACCTCTCCTCTCTCTTTAGTTGGTGCTGCTGTGACTTCAGCTGCTGCAGCACTTCTTTGCTGTCGCAAGGTGGCATCTACAGCTGCTATAACCCGGTCTATGATCTCCGGTGGAGGAGTAGGACCATATTGTGCCAGTCCATGTTTAACAGCCTGATCAAAACTTTCTTCCTCAGGTGTCCTGTTTGTTACACTGGGCCTCTTAGCTCTATTCATTTTGACAAGTTCTGTGATAATGTCCCTTTTTTTACGGTTGCTGGCCGGTCTGCCCCGACTCTCCAGTAAGTCCATGAGGGAAGAGAGCTTCATTCGTTCATACAGCGTCTCCATTGTCCTGTGTCCTTGTAGCCGTCCTTCTGAAGATGGAATCACCAGAAGGACGGTTGTACCCTTTTTGTCAAGCTCTGCCAGAATTGCTGTAGTTAGAGCGCTAGTCTTACCCCATTTGGATTACTGCAATGCTCTTTTCATGGGTTTGCCTCAGACCAAGATTAGACGCTTGCAGAAAATCCAAAATCAGGCAGTTCGGCTGGCACTAAGGCTACCAGGGTGGACGTCCACCTCCACCCACCTGAAGAGCCTCCATTGGCTCCCAATACGGGAGAGATCAGAATTTAAGGTTCTTTGTATTGCTTACAAAGCCTTTAATAATCTAGGCCCATGTTATATCCGCAAGAAATTGCGGCGACAGTTTGTGACGAGAGCCTTACGGGCCACGTCACAAACTAGATTGGTGGTTCGGCCTTATAGGCTGAAAAAATGGGGGGGCAGAGCTTTTTCAGTTCAAGCTGCCCAGTTATGGAATCTGCTTCCATGCCACCTGCAGCAACAGGAGAAGTACCAGGTATTCAGAAAAGATCTGAAGACCCTGTTGTTTACTAGGGCCTTTAGTGGTTTGGGGTGAGATATCTCTTTCTCTATCTTTTCCCCTTCTCCTTATTCCCTTTCCTTCCTTTCCCCCCTCTTCCTTTTTTGTTGTTTTTATGTAGTTTTTAACGTTTTTATAATGTATACATGTAGTACCGAGTGTTAGAATGTTTATATGTTTATTGTAACCGCCACTCGATTTTATGTTGTTTTTAAAGTTTGTTTTTTTGGTATGTTTCTGGTAACGTGACTGGATGGGAAGCAGGCGCATCGATGCAAACATGTTTTGTGAACTATGCGCCTTGTATAAGAAACAAACAATAAACAATAATAATAAACTGCTGTGCCACCAATGTTACAACCTTCCATCCAACCACGACAAGCTTATCTGACACACTCCGACAATCCTACATACACGATCCATATAATTTCCCATAATCAAGACGAGACTCTGCTCTGCACTTGGTTTCAAAGATATGAACAATTTAATGGTATTTTCTCAGCTTCTTATACAGTTTACAAGCATGTGATAGTAATCACAGGACAATACACAGGACAATACAATCTCCACCCTCCTTCACACCATGGGGCGCTTCAATCACATTTTAAAAGACATTCAGGTAAGCTAATTATGTAGACATGTCGGCACCGATACTGAGGAGACACATTCCTTAAGACAATGACATCATAACAAATACTATCACACCTGAGCATTAATACATTCCTGTATCAATAATTAATAATCAATTAACCTTTAGAATAACACAATGAAAAGAGTCCTCCAGGAGTGGGTGCAATTAACACCTTTTCAACAGAATGTTTCTTTCACAGTGAATAGCCAACACCTCAAGACATGTTTCAAGACATTTCAATAGCCTATTATACAGAGGTATGAGTCACTCTGGTCCACATGAAATCACCTGCAATATGAAATAGTATTAATGTCCCATCTCATGTAATATATGATTATGATTTCTTTGTCACCCTATGGCCCTAGTGGACATAAGGTGACCCTAAACATAGGAGAATCTGAGTCTGTCACGGGTCATTCCGTTACAAGTGTATTCCTAGGAAAAATACAAAAAAAGACAGTGCAGCACAAAACCAATAAGAACATATTCAATTGAACATGTATTATGTGAAATAAAGTGAATATAATAATGTGATAAAGTCCAAAAATATCCAAGGATAAATAAAATAAAATAAAATCCGGATAATTAAATCTTCACCAGGTGACGATGACAAAACCAAACTCCACCAGTAAGGATGGGTACTCTCACCTTTACACATAGATCACTGTCTTACCAGATTTTATTATTCCTAGGAAATGTAATGTGATTCATTTGCCTCCTTGGCATTATGACATATTTGATTTTAAACACTATATTTTCTTTCACATTTGGGTAGATGGTTGTTATCAAAGGAATTTTATCACATCAGGTTTTAAAAAATATGAATAGATTTTTTGTTATGACAGATAAAAAAAAGAGACCTGGCAAAAAGATTCCATTAGCGTACTTAGAAGGCTCTGATATGCCCACCTGCTAAAAAATAATAATTTGTGTCTACTATTCTGCTAAAAAAGTTATAGTTAAACAGTGAAAATCCTGAAATCCTTAAAAAATTACTCAATGGCAAAATAAACCAAACATTCCTCTTATACAAATTAGCTTATGAGGCAAGATCATAAGTTTGAGGCATATACATGACTATACAGATTCAAGTGGCAAAAATTGTTTGGTAGATAAAAACAAACTGCGCCCTTATCTGCATAGACATCTCTTATTTGAATATGCATTTTTTTGGTAAGGGTGAACTTTGGCTTTTAAAGCTGATCTCCAGCTTTTAGTGAAGTTTAAATAATGCATTTGGACCAAGCTGATGGGAGTAGTTTTGGTGTTATACTAAGGGAAATCCCTGGAGCAGCTTGTTCCAGTTATAAATTATGGTGATCAATTACAAGGATCAGTCAAAATGGTGATCAGGTGGGTTCCTTTAGCCCCAGCTGTGGACCTTATTGCTTGCAGAATGCATCTGTAACTATGATAGTAAATGAGGCCTTGGAAGTAAAGTGTGGAAGAATCCTATTCAGGCTTAAGGCCTGAAAGGTAAACCTGTAAATGATCTGTATTGTGAACCTACAGGCTGAGGAGGGGGTTTGGCTCACTGTCGCTGCAAAGATGACGAGGTAAGACCTATTCTAGTTCTGGGAACTGACTTAACAACTCAGAAATGTAGAACAACATGAAAAACAAATAAAAAAATCTATCTACATTTGCAAATCAAGTGTTGGGGTGGGAGAGTGGCTAAATAATTAGCACTTGTGGTTTTCAGCAGAGGGGTCCAAAAGTATATCCCCACCAGTGTCTCTAACTGCATGGAATTTCTAATGTTATGCATCTGTAAAATTTCTCTAGTTGTTTCCTAAAAACATAATAGCTTAATTGATATCTTGCCGCATTTGCTCTACAATGTGTGTGCTATAAAAAAGCTGTAGGTCCTGATGTAAATGCTTCCATATACTAGTTTTACTAAGGTAACGTTACTCCCAAAGGAGCCATTTGGTTGGATTTTGGGTACTCTGTTCTGCGCCTCATCTCTAAGAACACACTCAGCCCCTCTGACACAATTTGTTGAGTGAAAATTATAGCAAGCCCTTATAGGAATACAAGTGTATATACCTTGGTTGTGAATTAGTACCAGAAAGTAAACACAAGGGGCCAGATTCACGTACATTGGCACATATTTTTACCGGCGTAGCGCACCTCCTTTACGTTAGACTGGCGCAATGTAGAGGCGCAATCACCGTAACCCCGTAGTATTTGCGCAGAAATTTGCGCCGGTGTAACGTAAATTCCGAGGCGTAAGGCGGAGTAATTCAAATTGGGAAGGACGTGGGCGTGTTACATTGAAATGAGCCGTGACCCCATGCAAATGAAGGGCCGGCCGTATCGCGGATGCGCACATGAAGCAGACCATGGTCAGCACCTCTTTGCACATGCTCACAACTCGGGAACGGCGCAATCAGTGAAATTGGAAGTGGACCCGGGCAACTTAGTGAACTATGCAGAGAGCTTAAATAGACAGACACAAACTCCCTTCCTTTGCAAAAGTACATCCCTTTGTCTCTCTTCCTATACAGCAAGGTGCTTTTGTTCTGTTGTGTGTTCGCGTTTGTTGCGTTGTGACTTGTCTTTGTGATATTTGTTGACTGTTTGAGCTAGTGTTTTGTAGAATATATTTGATAGTGTCTTTTGGTGACTGGTTGTGAGACTTTTTGGTTGATAGATTTTGGTTTGTTTGTTTTGTTGCTTGATTTTTCCTGCTTGTTTTTGTGAGTGATTTTTGGTGATTGTTTGGGAGAGAGTTGTTGTATGAATATGACTGAGAGGAAGCGCAAGAGCAATTTTACTTTGGGGGAGAAACAAATTATTGCCCGGGCCCTTACCCAATATGGGCGTTTCCTGAACGGCCCAGAGAGTGCCAACACCACTCCGGCCAGGAAGAAGGAGATTCTGCAGAACATTACCGACCAGGTAGATTCATGGGGGGGGGAGGAGACCCGGACACGCGAGGGGATCGTCAAGAAGATCAATGATCTCCGGCGTCTGGTCCGAAAGAAGCTGGCCAAAATTGCAGCCCATGCCAGGGGCACTGGAGGGGGCCCACCATGCCCTGTTAGGCTGACAGCGGAGGAGCGTGTGGTGGCCCAGACCTTTAATAGGCAACAAGTGGAGGGCCTGCCTGGCTATGACTCCAGTCAGGAGCCCGTGATGACAGGTAAGGGTTTTTTTTCCTATCTGGTGTGTAGCATGTGTGGGGGGGGAGGGAATATGTGGCAAGTGTGTGGATCCTCCAACCTGTGAATGTTTTGTGTCATTCACAGATGTGCAGGAGGGTGCTGGGCCATCTGGCCTGACCGCACCATCCCCAGGACACCAGCCTGATGAGGACCCCCAGACAATGCCGGAGTCCTCGGAGGAGTTTGAGGAGGAGGAGTTTGAGTTGGAGGAGGAGGTCATGTCAGCCAGTGGATTGTTATTTTTGGAGGAGTCTTCCCCTCTGGCTGGCGGCAGCCAGCCCTCAAAAAGGGGTAGCCCCTCCCACTCCTCCCCAACAGGGCTCCCCTCCCAAGGGTCTCCCCTTCTCCCCGGCCACAAGCATCAGCTGAAGGCAGGAAGTCGTCCCAGAAGACCAGGGGGGTGGGCAGAGACCAGGGGCTGCTCCTCCTTCCCCGGATTACCCCCCCATGAGTCTCCCCTGAGGAGCCGGGGCCGTGGCCATGGGCGCCCCAGGCGTGGGTCACGCCAGCGGCATTAATTTGGTTTCCCCCATATATTTTTTTTGTGCTGAAATTTTTTGATATTTGCTGGACAATTTTTTATTTTTTTGGGGGTTGTGAATGAATTTGGAATGTGGGGGTGACATTCCTGCCGGAAAAGGGGTGTCACCCTCATTTGTGGTGGAGAAGGGTTCCCCAGGACCAGGGAGAAGTGATCCCCAGGTCCGTGTGAATGGTGTATGAATGTACAGTGACATAATTGGAGCCGTGGCGTGGCGTTGCTGCTCATAAGTCCTGCATGGTGGGCTTGCGCCAATCCAATTTGATGAGGATGTGATGTGTCTGTGCTAGGGACCACAGTGGTGTGCATGCATGCATTCTCATTGTACCATGATTAATGTGTGTGTTTAACGTGCAAAGATGCCTAATGTGAGCTGTCTCCTGGCTGCTCTTCCCTCAGAAGACGGGGTATCCTCGGTTAGGGGGGGATTGTCTGGTTCGGGGGTCAGGTCATCACGTATGTCAATCTGCAGGCCCTTTCTCACTGCGAAGTTGTGCAGCATGCAACAGGGTCCCCCCAGACTTATCCAGGCATCGGAAACGTGACTTCAGGGGCCAAAGGTGTGTTCCACCACTGCACGTGTTTGGGCGTGTGCTTCATTGTATCTTTCCTCTCCTGGGGTTTGGGGGTTCCGGATAGGAGTCATGAGATGGGGTCCCAGTACATATGCAGAGTCACCTGTAAGGGAAAAGACAGGAGGATGTTAGTCATGCATGTGCCCCTTGTGATGTGTGCATCATGGGGGGGGACAGTCATGCCTGCCACCCATGTCACTCACCAACCAGCCAGGTGTCCCCATACACGTTCTGTTCGAATTCCATTGGGATGGGGCTCTGATTGTATATGTAGCTGTCATGGCTGGATCCGGGGGGTGTTTGGCACGGACGTGCCATATGAGGCCTTGGGCATCGACTATCACCTGTACGTTGATGGAATGCCAATGCTTCCGATTGCGGTATATGTGCTCTGTCTCATGGGGGGGCTGGAGTGCCACATGTGTGCAATCAATGGCCCCCACGGTGCGTGGGAATCTGGCAATTCTGTAGAAATCTGTCATTGCCTTCAGCCGCAGGTCCTCAGTGGTTGGTTTGATCATTTGGTTGGCCATGTGTCTGAGGATTGCGGGGATAACCTGGTGCACACATCTGCTCATGGAGGATTGTGACATCCCAGCCACCACTCCACTTGTTCATTGAAAAGAGCCACTGGTAAGGAAATGGAGTGTTGCCAGGACCTTGACCAGTGGCTGCACTGCATGTGAGCGGTGTGTTGGGCTGGTGATGTCCTCTTGCAGGGTTGTGGTTAATTCCATGATGGCATATACCCCTGTTGATGTCTTTCTTAGACAAAACCGGTCGGGTACGCTGACCTTATCATCACTTACTGCACACCATTGGGAATATACTCTCCATTTTAGGTGGTAGAGTCATTGTGTGTTTTTGTTGCTGTTTTTAAAAAAGTGCGACTTATAGTTTGGATTTTTTGGACTTTTATTTTTATTTCATTTCTTCACTCATGGGATATTGCTGTGAATTTTATTTTATTTTACCAATTTTTTCACTCATGTGTTATTACTGTGAAGTGTATAAAATTTTTTACACTATGAGGAGTTTTTTTCTTTTTTATTCCTCAATACAACATTCATTGAGTACTATCACGGAACTCACTTTTTTCACCGGAAAACCTCAGTGGAAAACCTCAGCGAACCCTTGGACACAACATACCGCAAAGCTAACAACTGGAGGTGACCAGAGAGGACAATCAGTCCATACAGGCCTGAAAGACTCCCCCACCGTAAGGTGTAGTGCGAGTCCATCTTGTCCGGTAAGGGTGTCCATTCTTACCATATTATCATTGAGGATTCCACTGTTGATATTTGTATCTTCACTCAAGAGGAAATTTCGTGTTTCTATACCTATTGGTGCATGGACTGTCTATATGCATGTTGAGCAGTATTATTTATTGACTTATTGCACCTATATATACTGTACATATTTGTGCTGTGCACTATACCCTTGCACGGGAGGTATAGCTTATTATGTTACACGCAAAACTCACTGTAGACACATGCTAATTCATTATGCCAACTAAGGCCAGGATTGGAATCTGATTCGTAAGTTCCCTTCCCTACAGTGTTCCTTTCCTTGGCTCAGTTTGATAAGTAGTTTTACTTATTACTGGAATCATCACTGGATTTTGGTGATTCAATGATCTAGTATAGTGTTTTCTAAGATTACACTTTTTCACGTCACTACTATTATTGTATAGGGTTCTCCCTCTAGTGAGGCCCTTTTGGTTTGGGCACTGCATTTTATATTAAAATACTGGCGATGAAGAGGCAATGTACTCCTCTATACACTTACGCACCTTTACTTGCCTATACTCAGCAGTACTCAGGTCTTTACATACAGTTTTTGGCTCCTTGCATACAGGCATCACAAGCTCCTGAGTAAACATTAGTAAATTATGATGCCCGTGTTCAACGGACCTAAACTTCATAAAATTTCCATTGGGCATTCAGCAGCAACATGGGGAAAATGGTCAGCCAACTGATCATTTGCTACTGTAGTATTTCCCTTAAAGAATCAGTCCATCAAAAACATGTGGATATAATGTGAAGATACTACTCCTCCTGTAAAGTTTAAAGCAGTAGCATGTTCTAGATGTGATAAAATATTTGATGGAAATATGGTTTTAACAATAAATAAGTAAGAGTGTTGATATTAGAGAAAGGCCTTCAAAAACAAGGTGTCCTTATTCATATGTTTTTAGGGGAGCATTATTTCTTCTTTCTCTATCTTTTCTTTCTCTACCTCTATAATTTATTTGGCCCCTTTTCATTGAAAACACGAGAGTCTCAAATGCAGCCTGTTTCCGGGATACAATTACTTCCTTTTTAATCGTCACTCACCTCTCAATATTGACTCCTTAATATACTGTAGAAAGGTGTGTGGCCATTACAAGGAGAGTGATTGGATTGGGTGGAACCAATGGAGGATCAGAGTTGATTTAATTATACACTTGTGTGATGGACCTTGCTGCATTTTAACGATTGGTGGACATCTTCAGATGTGCGGATTATTACACAGATTGTTGATGTTGCATTGATTTTGATATCATCAAATGGTACTATTGCACTTTATTGTTATACTATACTGTATAATAAGTGAGATTTTTTTTGTTGATTTATGCATTTTTTATATATTGTATGCACTTTTGATTTCTTGCACTAGAAGGGACGTTTTTAACTATGTTAGTGTTTGTTTGTATACTTTGCTTATCCTTTTTGGATAGCAGCTACGGGGGTTAGTTTCTTTGGTTGTGGCAGCACAAAAAGTTGTGAGTTAATACATTGTGGGACATACAGGTACAAGAAAGCCATGTAACTAAAACTATATATATATATTTTTTTTTAGCCAAACTTAAACTTTAATGGTTAGAAAACTCTTGTGCTGCAATGGGCATCAGCAAGAAGGATGGGGGCCATGATCCAACTTATTGGAGGTAATTTAATGAAAAGTGTCTGACTTATATCTCAACAGGTGCTGTTGCCTATAATGATCAATCAGATTCTGTATTTCATTTTTTACACACAGCATAGAAAATGCACTTGAGTCAGGACAAAATTAGTCTCAGACACTTTAATTCATCAAAATTGTCATTACTGTTAAAGAAGAGGTCCAGGTAAAACTAACGCTAAACCTGCTCTGTGCCACATTGTAAGCCTAACCTATTGTAGCTGTACCCCCGAAGGGGTTGCTGGTAATAGAATGGGATGGCATATTACCTCATGGCTCTTGTAGAATGTCTAGGGGTGAATGATGCATACAGCAGCAGTAAAGGAATGTCCGCAATAGTAAAGTCTTTTTATACATGCTCTTTATTACCCATCCGGGTAAAAACAGTAAAACTTGTGGTGATAGAAGTGTTGGAGTAAAAGGAGAAATAGCAGATTCAGGCGTACAATAGGGGAAACAGTCCTGCTTCCAACAGCTCTTAGTTTTCTTCGCCACTCCAGCCAGAGTGAGTATAGCGTACCTGGACAGGCCTTTCTCACCGACCTGGCAGCCAGAGTATCACTCGGAACTTGGGAAGATGTCTCTGCCACAGACCCTCCCGAATAGACGTCAGGGAAACGCCTCTGCCACAGGCCTTCTCTGTTGCAGATATGGAGGTAGCCCTCCTAAGTAAAGGTACACCTGGATCTTCTTCTTAATGTCGCCCAGGTACCGACTGAGAGAGCACCCAAGCCTCAACTCCACTGCTGCCACCTACCGCACGGGGGTGGGAATACACCCCAGCGCAAAAGAATGAGCCCACAGCACAGCCAAGCTGAAACAGAGACCCTATTAAATAATTACAATTGGAATCAGAGTCACTTACACTCTGATTATCCCTCTAAATTTTAATAGCATCGATACTTGGAAGTACATCGGCGCTACACAATCTAACCCTGTAAAGTGAAACTCGCTGTACTTATCTATTCTGCACCAAATCCAGGCTGGTCTCCAGTGGCGGAAGCTGTGTGCAGCAGAGGACCGACAACAGCTGTGAAATGAATAGGAAGTGGCATCACCATCGGCTTACTATGGGGCTACACAGCGAAGTGACTCGATTCTCCCATTCACACTCTCGATGTAGATGGGGAATTACTCCGGTGTGCTATGATAACAGTGGGAGACTTCCCAGCAATCAGAATACACTGATTAGCTATAGCCGGCGGCTATACACCAGTCCCTGCTGAACCGGCTGAATTTCTATCCATATCCTTCAAACCTAGTACTGGTTACTTCTGTGCTCTGAAATGAGTGCATCATTTTCGTCCGGTTCATAGTACATTGTAACTAGTTAATATAAACCAGATCCAGTAAAATCAGTAATATCTAGTACACAAACATGCCAAACACATCAATATTTTCTGTGATGACACAACACTCATTGTTTTGCTTACTCAGTAGGTAATGCCTGACAATTTGTGTGACAGGAGAATTTCCCATGAAAGATACAGTGTGAGTTTGGGTGGAATCCTGGAACAGTCTCTGTCTAGTCCACTTTCAGCCAAATTTGACAATTCACATCAATCACAATTCTGACTCCTTTGTCATTCGGTAACATTTTCAGCCAGTAAGTCACTTGACAAAATGTCCTGAGTCACTTACTGATACAGATCTCATTTGTGAGAAAGTGTGACACAAATGAGAATTTCATTGGTCTAGCTTACGATAATCTAGTTTTGTTGTGATAGACAGTAGTTGTGCCAAGAAGTCTCTATTGTTTTGAACAATTCACCTCCCTGACCTTTCAATTACTAGCAAATTGCAATATCTCATAGCTGGTATGTGCCAAAACCTCAATATTGTAACTTGCTTACAGGAGTTTTCCATCTTTAGATATTTCAAATTTAAAGGGGTTGTAAAGGTTTATGTTTTTTAACCATCCTATGCATTAAGGTGAAAAAACATCTGACAGTTATGGCCCCCCCAGCCCCCCCCATTTTATTTACCTGAGCCCATTCACCTGCTGCGCTTTCCCCCAACATCCTCTTCTCTGCTCAGTTTGGTCATTGATTGGCTAGAGTGGATGGATTGATAGCAGCGCAGCCATTGGCTCGCGCTGCTGTCAATCACATCAAATGACGCGGTGTGCCGGGGGACGGGGCCAAGTGATACAGTGAGTGGCTAAGGCCGCCGGCTGTATCACGGTAGTGCGCCCGCAAGAACTAACCCCCATGGGCGAGAGCTCCCATGAGGGGGGTTAGTTCTTGCGGGGAGGAGCCGAGACAGCATGCGCTCATCACATTTGATGCCGTCTCCGCCATCTTGCTTCACCTTACCTATGCCATGGAAGCAACGGCGCATGCGTCAAAGTCATTTCGAGCATGTGCGGGTTTCCAGAAGACTAGGTTCAGGACCCCTGCACAGTGGAGGTAAGTGTAACATGTTTGTTATTTTAAAAAAAATATCCTTTACAACCCCCTTTAATGTCATAGGAAGACTTTCATATAACCAAATGTACGTTAATATTTTTCTACCTTATTTCATTAAAGTGTTTGTATACACTTAAACAAAACTTGTAAAGGCAAAACTATCAGGGCTTTAGGCAGCATATTGGGGACCATCTATTGTACTCCGGTAGTGGTAAACTTACCACTATTGGTCGACATATTGGTTTGCACCACCGATATGATCTGTCCGTGATTAGATTTTTGGTCTTAGATGTTATTCCACCTAATCCTGGGGGGGGGGGGGGTGATTGGAATAGGGTGATCTTGCAGAGGGAAACCCTCTGGATTGAGCACCTGAATGTCACCACCCCTCCAGGATTGAACAAAATTAATTCATACAAACCCTTTCTGTAAATTGTGGTTCCAAATCCCCTTCCCTCCCTTCCCTTCTTTCCCCCTCCCCCTTTTTGATGGTCACTTTTTTAGTGCCTTTTGAGACCCTTGGTCTCGATGCCCCCCCTTTATGAATGATTCTGTTTATATTTCAGATTTTTGTACATGGTGTTATGTGGAGTTTATCTCTAAAAATAACAAGCCTGTATTTACTTTGTAAAGTATATTAATTTTATGCTAATTGTATTTATTATTGTTTCCGGTCAATGGTCTGTGTCCATCTGCCGCCATGGGGGCATGGACCTTGCTTCAACGCTCTGCTTCACCCCACTGGCCAACATGAGCCCTTCTTGGTCAGGACACTCCTTGTTTACATGCATCAGCGGAACTGGCCTATTGGCCAATGGACTCCGCTGTTGCGCACATGCATAGTAGCCCAATCGGCACTCCGTATCATGTGGAAGGGCTGACCCTGAGACGTCACACGCCGTGCGTTCGAGTGGCATGACCTGACGGCGGGGTTAGGGAGCTCATATAACAGCTTCAAATGGAGCGGCGACAGTGAGCGGTATCTGGCTCTCCCTGGGTTCAAGTTTTTGGACGGAGCATTTAGGGAAGTTTTACTTAAGTCTTAATTAGTGTTTGTGGATTATCCTTTCACTTACCCTGTTTTGCATTTTAATACTTTTCTTTTCTTTTGTTCAGCGAAATCAGACTTTTCAGGCTGATTTTATAGTGCTGTTCATTGGTGCTGTTTGTGTACAGATCACCATTGACTGCCAGCAACACCATTGAAACCCACACTGTTGTCCCAGTATACTAGTCTCTCCTAGACTGTGGTAATACATACAACTTTAAGTGCCTATGGTGGTGGTATTCCACAAACTGCACTGTCAGTTCATTGGCCTTCACTCCCTTACTGTACTCATGGTGGAGCAGTGGTCCCCCGGGGTAAAGCCTTACCCAAAGGAATAAATAGAAGAGCAACACAAATGCATAGTATGAAAAACAGTCAGTTTGGACCATGAGAAAAGATCACTGAATTGAAAAGGAAGGTAAGCCCATCCCACATTATCCAAGGTGGGCTGTGAGTGGAAGGAGGTTTGTAAAGGACAAGTTCACTATAGGTAAAGTAGCTCTTTAACACTTAAAACCACTGGCTTGAAAGCAGTATGCAGATAAGCATTTCTGACTTTACCCTCTGACTTATTGTGATCTGCATTCTTATTCTAATGCCGCATACCCAGAAATTCCGACAAGAAAAACATGGATTTTCTTCCTATGGAATTTTGGCTTAAGCTTGTCTTGCATACACACAGTGACACCAAATTCTGACTGTCAGATGAGCCAAGAAAAATAAGGTTCAATTATTCTGAGCGTGTGTCGAATTGATTCCAAGCATGCATGGTTATTTGGCCATCGGAATTGCATACAGATGATCGGAATTTATGACAAGAACTTTTCCCATCTGAAAATTTGAGAACCAGCTCTTAAATTTTCCTTTGCGGAAATTCCGACAGAAAAATTGTGATGGAGCCTACACACGGTTGGAATTTCCGACCAAAAGCTCACATCTATCAAAAAAGAGAAAAGAACTCTGCGCTTGACCTAATAAAAAGTGAATGTGAAAAATGTGAAAACAACTGCTTGTGAAAAAATTATAAAACACAAATGGTGCTGCTGCTCATGAAAGCCTAAATACTTAAGGCCCAAAGAAACATATTAATAGATATAATAAATTATAAACAAGCGCGCAACCAAAATTACAATAAGGTTATAGAAATCCCTATGTGAAATAGTCAAATCAGTAATGATTGTGCATATAAAAATACGCAAAAAAAAAGCAGCTCAGTTCCCAGTTGAAGCCATTTTTGGGGAAACGCGTCGGGTGGAGCACCATTTCCTATCACGCTCATATTATTCAGCTTTAGGTTTGATCCTTGGCTGATGTGCAAAGGAACTCTTTTTTTATCATTGTGCCTTTTATATTATTTTGCTGTGGACACCTGCTGTGAAATTAATTTTTATTTATTTTTATTTTTTGGTTGTTGTGACACTTGACTGTTTTTTTTTATATACTTCACCATGCAGACTCTATTGTCCCTTTTTTGCTGAGCCTACTATTCCCAGATCAAGTGCCTGGTAAAGCTGAGTGGATTCCGCCTGTTTTTCCTTTCTGTGTGATCCTTCCTGTGTGGTGTGATCCGGTCTGATGAACAGCTGAAGGTGATATCCTTATCCAACAAGACGGAAGCATCCCTCCTTGATCGAGGTGGTCAGTTATGGTGGCCGGCAGGCTGATGCACACGCTCTAGAGATCTCTATAACCTGAGGTCCTCTCAGTCCGGTAAGCGGCAGTAATATTACACTCTTTTGGCTGAAAATAAGACCAAGGCTCCTTCCAGATACTCCATTGAATCTTGCAGTAGCTATTGGATTAAATCCTAGAAGTGTCATATTTTTATGCTTTGGGACTTTGTTCTTTTTTCACACAATGAACATTTAGCACATAATTTACTTTGAATACATTTGCATCTTGTTGTTATTTACTGTTTTTTTTTTTTGCATATTTTTATATGCACAATCATTACTGATTTGACTATTTCACATAGGGATTTCTATAATGACACTTTATTGAAATTTTGGTTGCGTGCTTGTTTATAATTTATTATATCTATTTAGATAAAATCTCACATCTGACTTTACTTGTCGAAATTTCTGATCGGGTGTACGTGGCATAAGTCCTTGGGAATGAATTACCAACGACAAATAGACTGTTAATTTTGAAAGGGAAGCTGCACTTTGGAAGAAACCCAGAGTTTAGTAAATGAGGTAAAGCTCTGCTGTTTTCTGTCATCCAATGTAAACAAAATACTTTCATTTTGTCTTGCCCTTGATAGGGTATGCTTTGCAGAGTGACATAACGCCACATTCACTAAGCTCTGGGGAAAATTCTCTTTTCAAGAGCAAATTCCCCTGCAAAGTTAACAGCTTGATTGCTTTTTGTAAATCAGCCCCAGTATCTCAGAAAGTATTGCAGCCATTGAATATGAATATCAACCAGGGTGCTAACATTTTCAGAAAAAAATCAGTAACGGCAGCACACATTTTAAAGGAAATGCATATTATTTCACATTTTTAACTACTATAGTAAAAAAAGTTTTTAAATGACATGCAGTTTGAAGCGTTGCACTGGAAAAAATGCTGCATGTTAATTTTTTTTGTTCTTGTGCATTGACAGCCTTAATGAAATGCATGTAACACATACTTCACTGCGCAATAATGCAACACACAAGAATGGCAAAGTTGTGATTCAGTCCTAAAGAGAGGACATCATATACAAAAGTAGAGAAGGTGAGACAAGGGCTTGCACATTCTTTTTATCTCCTATTCACTTCATTTTTTTCAGGGCCTCAGCTTTAACAGTCATGTTTTTAAAGCCAGAAACTGGGAAATTGTTTTTTTTTTGGTGTGATCTGCAGGACTCAGCTCTCATATTGACATCTGGGATCCTTTCTATATATCAGAAGTACTAAAGTGGGTTTGTCTGAAGAAGGCTTTGAAGTCTTTTTTCATAAATATATATCATAACAATAATGTTACATTGTATTTTGGTTTTCAGTTTTCATTGATGTAGGCTGAAAACAAAAATTCTATATGCATTTTGCAAATGATTGTTTTTTGATCTGCACATGTCAGTTCCAGTAAACTTGCAAATGTCATCATTTTAGCTCTTACTTAAAGTGGGACTAGAGGAAAACCTTTTTTTTTTTTTCCTTTTAGATAGAGTAAGTGAGGGTTATAACCACAGTGAAAAGGTTTTGTCATTGTTGTTCCATTGGTGAGATTTGCCTTCACTTCCTGACCCATAGCTAAAACAGGAAGCAAGAAGAAACCCCCTCCCCATGAAGCAAGAAAAAATGACTGGTTGTCCCTGGAGTCACCAAAATTCATTTTCTGTATTACTGTTCTGGGGACAACCCAAAATTTTGAATTTTCCTTTACTTTCACTTTCGACAATAATGGAAAACATGAAAAATAGAGAGGATGCATCTCTCGGAACACAGGCAGCAACAAAAACCTGTCATACAATGCATGTATACTCTGTCTAAAACAAACAAAAAAATAATATATATATGCTTTTAGCTATACTTTAACTCACTTAATAAATTCCTGCTACTTAGTTTCTTCCCTTTTTTTTCCATTTCTAACTTTTTTAAGTGTTATTTTACTTTTAGTGACTTTTAATTAATTAATTTCATTTTCTGTATTTGTGCTGCAGTAAAACATAAACTCAAAGATCCCCCTTTATTATCATCATATATGAATAAATCACACTGGTTTAACCACATCTCAAATCCCTTCTCATCCAGTTTTTGTTCAAGCACAAACTATGCCAATTTATGGGGAAAGGGTGGATAAATGGTTTTGGCTTCTTTGTCTTGGATGCCATAGGACATTATATTGACCACAGTCCTACCGTTTAGAACAGTAAGCAGTTAACAGAATGTATTCAAACATCTGGATACAGAATGACATAGTGAGGAGGGACAAAAACCCTTTGCTTTTGCCTAGTGTACATCCTCCCAAGCGCAGTGGCATTTTGTTTATTGGTATGCAGGGCTTTCTTTCTAAGAGAGTGGGTGCAGGTATTCCCCCCTTCCGAGTCAACCCTTGCCCCCACTCCCTACTCCCCTACCCCCCTCCAAGCATCATCTCTTGGTTCCATCCTCTACTCACCTCCCATTACTGCCTTTTTTTTTTTTTAGAGAATAGATAACCATTTATTTTGTGGTGTTAAGTAATTTGTATGGCATTTGTTAATGCTAACAATAGTAAAATAGATCCCCTTCTGTCAGAAACAATAGATTCCCCCAGAAACAATAGACCACAATAGACCCCAACAACAATAGTTCTCCCAACAGCCAGCATCAATAGACCCTCCAGCAGCCAGCAACAGTAGATTCCTCCCTCAACAGGAAATCCCTCCCAGCAACAATAGATCCCCATCATGCAACAATGGACCCCCCCCCCGCAAAAATGGATTCCACCAGAAACAATAGATCCCCAGCAGCCAGCAACAATAGACCATTCAGCACACTCCACCACCCCTTGCCATTACATACATTCAGTACTGGAGGTGCCAGAACTGCGTTGTCGTCCCCCCCCCCCACGTTCCCACAAAAAAAAAAGTCATTATGGTATGAAAGAATGGCCCTGGGGGAGGGAGGACAGTGTAATGCCGCGTACACACGATCATTTTTTGCAATGAAAAAAAACGACGTTTTTTAAAACGTCATTTAAATTGATCGTGTGTGGGCAAAACTTTGTTTTTTGTCTTCAAAAAAACGACCAAAATTTTTTTCCAACATGCTTGAATTTTTTGTGTCGTTTTTCAAAACGTCGTTTTTTGTTTCATAAAAAGTGATGGTGTGTGGGCAAAACGATGTTGAAAATAACGTTTTTAAACCCGCGCATGCTCAGAAGCAAGTTATGAGACGGAGCTTCAATGGAAAAGAGTGCCGTTGAACGTGGTGTACGTCACCACGCTTTGCAAGAGCTTTGTAGAAAAACGATGGTGTGTACGCAACTTCGTTTTGGAAAATGAAGTTTGAAAAACGTAGTTTTTTTTTCATGATTAAAAAAGTCGTTTTTTTCATCGCAAAAAGTGATCGTGTGTACGCGGCATAAGGGTGTAGTGGTAAGCTTAATATCTTGGGAAAAAAACCTATAAAACTCCATCTTTGCCCAAGGGTTCAGAAAACCTCTGCGGCCACAAATGTGCTGATATAAAACCAGGGTGCCTCCCATCACAGTATTATACCTCACACACATATAGACGTTTAGAGGTGCAAAAGAGCTCAAGCATAAAATTGCCATGTTTTCCCTCTCCTGGGGAGCTGCAGGTAGTGCATACAGTTGGCCATACAATTGAATAGCTGTACTCGGCCCTTCTTGTGTGAACGCCTATGCTCCTTTGCATCAGAATTTACACCTGTACAACCAAGTCCAGCCATTCACTCATATGGGCAACTGTGGCTTCCAAAGCATGGGAAAGTATCAGAAATGTTAAGCTTGCGTACATTTAAGCTTCTAAAAATCTGTGTGCATGAGGCCTAAGTATGCTAAACTTTCGGCTTTGAAAATCCAACAAACATTGCATGAGTGTTCGAAAATAGGGCTCCCTGTAAATACAGTGAAACCTCGGATTGCAAGTAATGTGGTTAACAAGCGTTTCACAATACAAGCACTGTATTGAAAAAAATCCTGACTCGGTTTGCGAGTGTTGTCTCACAAAACGAGCAGGATTCAGGTCAAAGTGGTGTACAGTACCGTGTTTAGCCTGAGGTGGGGGGTGCCGGAGCCGAACGGCGCCGTTTGGAAATGCACGGAAAGGCCCGAGGACAGCTCGGCTCGGGAATGGAGTCTTTCCGAGGTTTGCCGAGGTGTCCTCGGGTCTTTCTGGCCGTTTCTGAGGCTCTCTGGTGCCCCCTGGAGATGCCATTGAAGTCAATGCGGAACAAATTATTGATTTCAATAGGGAAACTCGCTTTGATATGCGAGTACTTTGGATTACGAACATTCTCCTGGAGGTTCCACTGTACTTACAATGAGTAAAGAAAAATAATTTGCTTGACAACGAAGTAAGAACAACAACTTGATAGTGCTTATTATATATTAAACAAGCAATAGAAAAATAAAGAAATTATTATACTTGTCATTTCACATGGCATTCTTTTATTCAACTGGATATATTTATGTAAGGTTTCATTAAATATCTCTGTCAGGGTTTACAAAATACCACTCACGAAACAATGATTAGTTGGGATTGTAATAATAATGTATAACATCTGATAAAATTTCTTCAATACGTATTTTTTAGTAATATTCATTTGCCATGGAAATAATTTTTTTGTTGACATGATGTGTATCATATATCCTGGTTTTCTGACATCAACAAATGCATTTATTTGTTAAGCAGGATTTGTTTAGGGTGGCTGTTAGGTATAACTAAGTCTCACCTTTCTTTTGATGTACATAGCTGCATTTCTTTGAACTGACACTCCTAACACCAAAAATAACATAGTTATTGAATTTCATCCATTTGGATTAGGAGGGAGAGGTGTTCCCTTGGTTTCTGTTTTATGAATTAGTCAGTCTGCTTGACGTTAACTGTTCTGTGTAAATATATTTATACCTTCTTTAATTATAAAAGGATGGGATTCAAGAAAAGTTGAAGCTGATCTGATAGTATGACAACAGGGTAAATTGTGGATATTGCAGGTCTAGTCACTAGTGAATAGCCAAACTGCCCTATGTTTGATTCGGAAGAGGTTCTGTGAACTACGAAGAAGTTTGGGTTGCTAAGCCAGAACCCCTACTAAAATAAATGGTAGCCAAATCTGTCAAATTAAAAATGCACGTTTTCTGGACTAATTGACAACCTGTTTTTAAGAGGTGGTCTGTGTGCTATTTTTTTCCCTTTTTCATGTGATGTATGCTTAACTGCTGCTTTTTGATTTGGAAATTAGGGATTAACCTAAAGAATTATAGAATTTTAAAGAATTTAGGTCTATCATATCCCTCCTCTTTTCCCCTCCAAGCCTCCTGTTACTTTTCCCTGTGTGTTACTCCCCTTCTTTTTCCCTTCCACATTCCATTCTCCTCCCTTCTTTTCCTCCTACTTTCTTCCTTTGATTCTTTCCATTTTTTTCCCCTTTTTTTGGTCTTTGGTATTGTTTTTTCCCTTAGGGCAGTCCATTGCTCCAACGTTTTTTTAAAGGATTTGTAATTCAAATATTGTCCACTAGATGTCACTCTTAACAAAGGACTGTTGATGGGCAAGTTTTATGGTACATTTCGGCTCTATTCACACCTTGGCGACCAAAACGCCCGACGCCCGACGCTCGTGCCGCTGGAGGGGCGAATTTCCATTGCTGTCTATGAGATGGTTCACATCTCACGCCGAACGCCGAAACGCTGTACGCCTGCCGCCTGAAAAAAAGTCCTGGACCCTTTTTTTCAGGCGGCATTAGCGTTCGGCCATAGACAGCAATGGAAATAATTTGTTAAAAAAAAAAAAGTTAATCGAATCGCGGCAAAGTAAGCCGCGTAGGTGGCGTTACTTGTCGCCTAGGTGTGAATGCAGCCTACCTGTCGTGTTACTGAAAACTGTCTTCACTTCCTATCACCACTCTTTCATCTATTTTCCACTGGACAGTCCACAGTCCCAGCTAAGCCTGCTCCACATGTTTCCTAAGTCTTGATCCTCCTGGGACAGCATCACTGGTATGATAAAGACTGTTTATCTATATGCCTAGTAGACATTTGTTTGTGTTCATATCATTTTTATATGTTCAATTTATTTGTTTATCTCTAGTTTCACCATTATTTATATGCATCTTATATGGCCACCACCTGTTCATCGTAATAAAGATCCAAAGGCTACAGACAGTCTGGTTATTTAGGATGCAAGGTTTAAGCTGTATGTTTGAGCTACATATACGCCAGGGGAAAATGTGTAATTGCAAAACAAAAGAATAAATTCTTCTGGACAGCCGCACTCCGAATAAAAATTGCCTTTATTGTAAAAATCCAAATAGAAAAACAGCACTACATGTCACAGCACACCGGCAGAGCTGGCGCGTTTCACACTATAATTATTGTTTAATCATGAGCTATGATTAAACACTAAGTATAGTGTGAAACACGTCAGCACTGCCGGTGTGCTGTGATATGTAGTGCTGTTTTTATTTTTATTCGGAGTGCGACTGTCCAGAAGAATTTGTTCTTTTGTTTTGCAATCTCACATGGATTTCCTGCACCCGTGGTTCTGGGAGAAGCAATTATTTTGAGGATTTACACACCTGAGCGGCATCTTTTTCTTAGGCTCCATTCACACCTAGGCGTTTTGTCGCTCTACGCCCGACGCTGTAGCAGCCTGAAATACGATGGAGGGGCGAATTAACATTGTCGGCTATGGAGGTGGTTCACATCTTCACGCCGAACGCCAAAACGCCGTACACCTGAAGCTAAAAACAAGTCCCGGACCCTTTTTTCAGGCGTCTTCGGCGTTCGGGCATAGCCGACAATGTAAAAATCACCCCTCCAGCAAAAAACAAGGCGCGTTTTGTCGCCACAAATCGCGGGGACAAAACGCCGATTTCATGTCGCCGCAATACGCCGCATAGGCCTACGCCTAGGTGTGAATGGAGCCTTAGGGGCAAACGTGTAGCGAGAACAGAACAGTATATACATTTTGTTTTCAGTTTGCCAGTGACCTCCCCCTGCAATAATATATTTGTTTGAATAGTTTGTATCGTGTATTATGTATAAGATGATCTTTAGTTTATTGTTATGTTTTATTACAGACAATGGGCCAGATTCAGGTAGAGTTATGCCGGCATATCAGTGATACGATGGCATAACTCACACTTTGCGCCGGCTTATCTGTTTTCTGTATGCAGAAAGCAAGATAAGCCGGTTTGCTGCAAAGATCCGACAGGCGTAATTGTATTACACCGTCGGATCTTAAAGGCAGTTTTAAAATGGCCGCCGGGGGCGTTCTCGTTGATTTACGCAGAGAATATGTAAATCAGCGAGATACGGCAAGTCACGAACGTACGCAGGCCCGACGCAGTCACTTTACGTCGTTTACGTAAGGGTTTTCCTGGCGTAAAGATAAAGCAACAAAAAGCAGGTGCATCCTATGTTAAGTATGGACGTCGTGACCGCGTCGAATTGGAAAAGTTTTACGTTGTTTGCGTAACTTGTTCGTCCGTAACTCGTCCGTCGAAAACACTGTCATAATTTGGAGCATGCGCACTGGGATACATTGACGGCTGGCGCATGCGCAGTACGTTCGCCGCGGGATCGCGCCTATTTTAAATACTACACGTCCCCTACCCACCCAATTAGAATTCCGCCGGCCCATTTACGCTACGCCGTCGCAACTTTAGTAGCAAGTGCTTTGTGAATACAGTACTTACACGTAAATGAGAAACGTTACGCCGGAATAAAGAACCGGTCGCCATCCTGAATCTGGCCTAATATCTTGAAAATATTCCTCCTGAAGAAGCGATATTGTATATTATCAGCCTTATATGTGTTTTTATGTATACATTAACTTTTGTGAATATGTGATGTATATCTTTTCATCAATAAATCTGGATATATGATTTTTTTGTATTTATATCAATAAAATATATCTATATGTTTTAATCTACTTTTCTATGTAGTTCATGGGTACCGAGAGTCCATTTTCTCTTTTCTGGTGACTATTGGGGGTGGCCTTCGGGTCTTTTCTATTGTCACATTAGGATGATGGTACTCCCCTCTTTACTCATCACTTTTTGTTGTTTGATCAACTATATACTATAGAGGCTCATAGCTCATATTTGTGTTCAGGTGTGATACCACCACCTCTTATGGGTACATTCTTACCTTATCTTATTGACCTCTAAAAAACAAAGGTCTTAAGTGCATATCCCTTTTAGAGCCTGGACAGGGCTATCACTCCACCGATGTTTCCAGATCTTATCAAGCATCAAGGATCAATCTATAACCAGTTCAGAGAGAAATAACAGGAAACACCAGAGTGCTCTTTGAAAATAAATCTACTTACATGAAGACAGATCCCTTTCACTTTAAATCACACACTGGGAATACAATGAACATTTCTCATCATCACAATGTCATCAGGAACATGGGTCTTCTCGTACAACCATTGGAAATAGTTCTCACCTACAGCAGCAAAATATCTGTCTTGGACCAGCTATCTTTATAAGAAAAAAAAAATTTGTGTATGAAAACCCTAACAGTGAATTTTTTTTAATTGATCGCTTTTGGTCTATTAACCGATTCCCGCACAGCCTATAATACAATGAGTGGGAGCGCTGCTATCCTTGGTGGACACCATGCGACATTCTCCCAGAATTGCGCCTTGCGCGCACCCACAGGCCACACTCTGGCACGATCTGTCACCCTCTGTGTCCACCAATTTTATTTTACATATGGACTATTTTACATACTGTTATGAGTAAGTTTCCCTTCATCAGCTTTACACCAGTTATATGATGATACTGTACTGCACTGGTGACAGTATGTAAAAGAAATGTTTACAATTTCAAAAAACTGCCTCTTACTAAAAATCTTGGACTGTCTACTTTCCAAAAAGGGGTAATTTGTGGGATGTTTGTACTGTTCTTGCATTTACAGGCCTCAAGAAATGAGATAGGCCATCAGTATATCAGAATTGATCGATTTTAAAATATACTGTATATATTATACTTTGTGGGCTCATAGAATTGTTGCAGTATACATTTTGGCCTACATTTTTTGACGAAAGATTATTTATTTGCAACATTTTATAACATAATCAAGTAGAAATGTGTTTTTTCTTTCCATAATACGCTCTTTTTTTTTGTTAATTTAGCCAGTGGTGATTAAATGGCACCAAAAGAAAGCCCTATCTGTCTCAAAAATATATAAAAAAATGTATTTGGGTACAGTGTTGCATGACTAAAAAGTAATTGTCATTCAAAATGTGACAGCACTTAAATCTCAAAATTGGCCCAGGCAGGAAGGGGGTGAAAGTGTCCTGTATTGAAGTGGTTAAATGTTGATTTCCCCCCCCCCCCATCTGTATATCTGTCTTTTCCTATATCTTTGTACACAAATACTGTACCTGTTTATTCGGACAGAAATCATGTAATTTAATAACTTCTTTTCTTTTTTAGACTCAACTCTAAATCCCTGTATTTAATGGAAAACAGATTTGTTACCTTAGGATAAAACAACAGATTACATCCCCCTATATAATGGAGAAGAGAAAAATAGGATGTTCTATAGCAGCCATCACTAAATGGTGGTCCGCGGTTCGAGAAAAACCTGGTGTGATGCTACTGCCCAGACCACCAGACCACCAGTGTAGCAGTAGCATTGGTTTGCTGGGACCACAGATTTCCCATTAACCTGTGACATTGCGTGTGTGCGCCCTACCTCCTGCTCCTGACCGTGGCTCTCGCTCTCACTCCCAGACCGGGCGCAATGTCACATGCGTGCCCTGCACCCCTGCTGATCGCGGCTCCCGACTCCCTGCTCCTGGCTCTCTTTTGTAAAGGTATATCGCGCAG
Organism: Rana kukunoris; assembly: GCA_029574335.1. NCBI lineage: Eukaryota > Metazoa > Chordata > Amphibia > Anura > Ranidae > Rana > Rana kukunoris. The sequence continues at coordinate 501,399,581 of CM056049.1, read as the reverse complement.
CTTCCACCCCCTGCAGCTTGCCGAATGTGCTAACTCCTGACCTCGCAGTATGTGGGGCATAATTTGTGAGGTGCACACTGATGGGCAGAATTTGTTAAGGTGCATGCTGATGGGCATATTTTGTTGTGCCCATCCGAGTGCTCCTTAACATAAAATGTGCCTATAAGCGTGCCCCCTTACATAATATATGCCCATTAGCATGCCCCCACTAACATATGTGCCCATCAACATGCTCTTTTATCATAAAATGTGCCCAACAGCATGCCTCTTATTTTGAGTTACAATGGGGGGACGGTAATTATATGCATTTTTAGTGACACATCCAGTATATGAACCAAAGAAAAGAAAACCCCTAAAGGGGACTTTTAAGGCACAATTTGTAAAGGAGTACTTAAAGTATTAGAATACACGTTTTACAGTATTTGAAGTAAGAAAAAGTATTTTTATTCAATATATTACATAAAAGTCAACAAATAAAACACAGAATATATTGTATATTTACAACTTTATCACCATGTATTGTTATAACCAAGTACAGTCCTCTTGCACCTACATGTTTCAGAGTACAAATATCTCCTTCAGGGGTTTAAATTGGTAGAGGAGGTTTTTTAGAATCTACAACATAATTTGAAGCAGAATTAAGTATACAATGATAAACATATATACGTATACAGAAATACTGTATAAAGGATCTATAAGAATACACTTATGCCGCGTACACACGATCGGTCCATCCGATGAGAACGATCTGATGGACCGTTTTCATCGGATTAACTGATGAAGCTGACTGATGGTTAGTCGTGCCTACACACCATCGGTTAAAAAAACGATCGTGTCAGAACGCGGTGACGTAAAACACAACGACGTGCTGAAAAAAAATTAAGTTCAATGCTTCCAAGCATGCGTCAACTTGATTCTGAGCATGCGTGGATTTTTAACCGATGGTGGTGCCTACTAATGATCGGTTTTGTTCTATCGGTTAGGAATCCATTGGTTAAATTTAAAACAAGTTGGCTTTTTTTAATCAATGGTTAAATAACCTATGGGGCCCACACACGATCGGTCCATCAGACCATTCTCATCGGTTTGACCCAGTGTGTGTTCACGGCATAACACATAGAGGGATAATCAGATGAATTTACATTCCATCAGTTAAAAACAAAGAGAGATTTTCGAGAGGCTGTGTTTAGGCTCCCTGCTCCAATCAATCGACCTATAATAGTTGTTTTATGGGAAAATATATGTTAATGTCTGTCCCCTAGGGGGCGACTCCCGGCTCTCTCTCTGCCCCACAGGTGAAAGTTGACCAAAAAACTCACTGAAAAAGGAGAATTCTGTTAAAAAAGAGGGCACACATAGTTCTATTTTATAATATATATATATATATATATATAAAGGGTGTTGCATATAGCTTTAACAAAATTATATTACCGGTATATTTCATTATATGTTTTTTTGTATATGTACCTGCAATTTCCAGTTTGTGTGGGAACCGATAAACAGGAGTGAAAGGAATCTTATATGATGGAAAGCTGATATTGTCTGAAAAGTATAATAACATATAATGAGATAGATTTAGGAATCATTAAATACCTGTCAAAATCTTTTATATCAAAGGGATGCTTCAAAAGATTATTTTTATATTTTATAATGATACATAGCAGTATCAATAGATAGTAATAGTATCTGTTATTCTTTTTGTACATCCAATGAATATTAAATGCTGATTTTGTAAATTTTAGATAATTTAATCTTATAATAGAGTATAAATACATTTATTAAAATAATAATTTTAATATCAGCACAATTAGTTTATATTATAGGGAGAAGGTATAATATACTGTATATATAGTTCCTAATGTCATTTTATATTAGAATGGATATAAGTGAATCCCAAATTACCTTAAGACAAGGAGCTTTGCAGATGACCACAGCATGCCTCGGCATTCAAAAACCAAATGTGGTGGCCATAGGCGTGCGCACAGGGTGTGCCACGTGTGCCCAGGCACACCCTAATCACCCTGTGCAGAACAGATTCCCCCTACTGACCTGGCTCCCCTTACTTCCCCCCATAGCACTGCTGGCTTCCCTCCTCTCCCAACGGTTGTTGCTGTGGATGTTTTAGAATGGGTGGGGGAAGGGGCCAGTAAATATGCCATTTACCAGCCCCTTTCCTTTCTGAATGAACATCGTGAGTGATCGGTAGAGTGTGTTTGAGCTTTGGGGGGCACACCCTAATGCCAAAGGATGCGCACACCTATGGTGGTGGCTGCCGGACATGCCTGGGGTCATACTCCTTTACAAATTGTGCCTTAAAAGTCCACTTTAGGGGTTATATTTTCTTTTGCGTATTTTAAGTTAAGGTTCACTCTGATGGGCAGGGCTGTCTTAATGAGAGGGCACACCTGGGCCCCTGCACTTTCCCCAAAGCAGCTGGTCCTTGAGCCCACACTGCCCTGAAATTGGGTTCCCCATGATGGCACTGAGAGTGATAGATGCAAAGGGGAGGCAGTCTGCCTCCTACCTACTTAATGTCTGTTTACCTGCACTGTCATCATTGTAGGGGCCCCAGAGCATTACTTTGCCCACGGGCCCATGATGCTATTAAGACGGCCCTGCTGATGGGCACATTTAATGCTAAAGTGCCATGCTAATGGGCACATTTTATGTTACGTGGGGCACTCTGATGGGCAGTTAGGCACAGCATATCCCTTAACATAAATGCCTGCTGATGGGTACATTTTATGTTAAGCGGGCACAATAATGGGCACAAATGTTAGTGGAGCACACTAATGGGCACATATTATGTTAACGGGGCATGCTGATGGGTACATAATATGTTACAGGGGCACTCTGATGGGGACACCTGATGTAAGGGGACACTCTGATGGCAACACCTGATGTGAGGTAGCACTGTAATGGGGACAGCTGATGTAAAGTGCCATCAGTGCCCCTTTACACTTGATGTAAAGGGACACTCTGATGGGAACAACTGATGTAAGGTGGTACTGTAATGGGGACACCTGATGTAAAGGGACACTGATTGGGACACTTGATGTAAGGTGGCACTTTAATGGGGACACCTGATGTAAGGTGGCACTGATAACGACACATGATGTAAGGTGGCACTGTAATGGAAACACCTGATGTAAAGGAGCACTCTGATGGGGACACCTGATGTAAAGCGGCACTGATGGGGACACCTGATGTAAGGTGGCACTGTAATGGGGACATCTGATGTAAAGGGGAACTCTGATGGGAACACCTGATGTAAGGGGGCACTGTGATAGGGACACCTGATATAAGGGGATACTCTGATGGTGGCAACAGATTTATGGAGGTAGTCTGATGGGGGCACCAAATGTAATGAATTACATGGGGGCACCTGACCTGATGTAAGGGGGAACACTATTGGGGACATTTACATTTACAGAGTATTTACAGCGTGTATGGGGAAACAGTAAGAAAAGCACCAGAGAGTGCGGCTTGGGCCAAAAAATTTAAGAACATGCATACAATGTTTCATGGCACAGACTTGATTCAGACCTTGGCCGTAAAAATTATTTAGTTACCGGACCTCCGGTATGTGTTGATGAAACCCAGTGTGAAGTTCAAAAAATTGCTAAAGTCTATAGGGGGCAAATCTTGATAGACTTTAGCATTTTTCTGTAGAACCTGCCCTACTCTTTCTTGTCGTTTTTCTCGTTGTGAAAAACGTTTGTGTGTAGGATTTAACGACGAAGGAAAAAAAATGTGCATGCTCATAAGCAAGTTATGAGAAGGGAAATTTGCATAATCAGCCCAAAGGGCAGCGCCATTCGAATGGAACTGCCTCTTTATAGTGCCGTTGTACGCGTTGTACGTCACCACGCTTTGCTCAAGCATTTGTTATCACGATCCTGTGTACAGTATGCAAGGCAGGCTTGAGAGGAATAACGTAGAGAAAAACTTTGTTTTTTCCATGACATGCAAAACCGTCTTATGTACACGGTATGAGAGTTATTTTTTAACCACTTTATCCCCGGAAGATTTTACCCCCTTTCTGACCAGAACCCTTTTTTAAAATTTTGCACTACGTCGCTTTAACTGACAATTGTGCGGTCATGCGACACTGTACTCAAACAAAATTTGTGTCCTTTTTTTCCCACAAACAGAGCTTTCATTTGGTGGTATTTGATCACCTTAAGTTATAGCATCTATAAACTATGGGAAAGGTTTATGGCATTTTTATGGCATTTTTATGGCATTTTTATTATTGTTTGATGCTGGGTACCCACGATCGGTCCATCCTGAGAACGGTCTAATGGACCGTTTTCATCAGTTAACCGATGAAGCTGACTGATGGTCAGTCGTGCCTACACACTATCGGTTAAAAAAACGATCGTGTCGAAAGCAGTGACGTAAAACACAATGACGTGCTTAAAAAAAATGAAGTTCAATGCTTCCAAGCATGCGTCGACTTGATTCTGAGCATGCATGGATTTTTAACCAATTTTTAACCGATGGTCGTGCCTACTAACGATCGGTTTTGTTTTTTTGGTTAGGAATCCATCGGTTAAATTTAAAACAAGTTGGCTTTTTTTTAACCGATGGTTAACCATTTAAAACCCGGACCTTTAGGCAGCTGTACGTGCATGTGCCCTGCCCTGCCATTCTGCCAACGTAAATGTGCAGGGGGCGGTCCTTAAGCGGTTAAATAACCGATGTCGCCTACACACGATCGGTTGACCGATCGTGTGTACGCGGCATGACTAGTAATGGCGGTGATCTGCGATGGCCGGTCTGGAAACTTTTGACACATTTTTGGGACCATTGACATTTATACAGCGATCAGTGCTATAAATATGCACAGATTACTTTATATATGTCACTGGCAGGGATTGGTTAACAGTAGGGCACTATCAAGGTGTTAAATGTGTGTATCCTTAGTGTGTTCTAACTGTGAGGGAATAGGACTGACTAGGGGAGGAGACATATCTTTGTTACTACTTAGTTGTGTTTACACACACAAACCCCCGTGCTGGCTCTCGTGCACGCGATCTCACGTGGCCGCTGGCCATGTGCATCGGGTCCCCTGTCGTGCAGCGTTTGCGCGCCCTCTGGCGGCTCTTAAAGGTAATCCTGTACCCATACAGGGTTTTGCACAGGGGTGCCATTCTGCCCCCATAAAAAGACGTGAGCCACTCGGGAACCAGTTAAAGTAGTAGTAAATCGCTTTTTTTTTACTTGTACCTACAGGTAAGTGTATGCTAGCATATTATGCCATTGTCGTGCAGGGTTTAAAAAAACGAACAAATGCAGTTTAGACATATAACTTTAAGTTATATGTGGTGGTATGGAACAATATTATTTTGTAAGACAGCATCAACAACACCATAGCCTGGCATTACATACCAGGGACTAGGGATGAGCTTGAATATCGGGTGTTTGCCCATTCACTGAACAGCGAACATTATGGGACGTTTGCGGAGCCGCTTGGGCACCACATGATTGACCAGACATATGATGACCTGCCATATAGTCAGTTGGCAACAGCACTTGAAAGTCCCACATCAAAGAAAAAGGCAGACTTCTCCCTGCTCCTCACCTGGGATCTCCAACCCTACTATACCTCTAGCCTTCTCAAAAACCTGCACTGAGAAGAATAAAGGTATAGCAATAGGTGTCCCAAGTACTTGCAGCCGACCTGCTAGCAGTACACCACCATCTGATTTTTAGCATGCAAACTTACCTACCCCAGTTGCTAAACCATAAAAAAAATCTGTCCCAGCCATCCACATGCTCAGTGTCTGGGGTCACATGTAGCCCAACCCCTGTAGCATGTTCATGTCTGCAGTCTCTGACTGTCTTCTGTATCATGTCTGCAGTCTCTGACAGTCTTTTGTATCATGTCTGCAGTTGCTTGTATCATGTCTGCCATCTCTGACTGTCTGCAGTCTCTGACCATGTTCTGTATTATGTCCATACCTCTGCCACAGTCCCTGACTATCTGACAAGGCATATATAAAGAAAGGTGATAAGCGCTAAAGTGTGTGTGAAAAGTGTACAAGGATAAATATAACGTGAACAAAGATAAATATAACGTGATAAATGAATCAAAATCAAACAAAGTGCTAAGCTGGTGGGTGGTGAGACAGGCTAACACAATGGATGTTAGTGGCTACACCCTAAAAGCTAGGTGAACAATGTATAACAATGATGAAAGTCTATGGTGAAGAGACACGATGGGTTAAGGTTGACTGATGGGTCTTCTGTAGGGGGTGAAATCATCCAAAAAACGGTCTCATATTGCCCTTACCTTAAGGTGATGGTAACAGTGCAGTAGGTGGGCAATGATGGTTCCTTCTCTTGTAGTCTCTATGGGGCTTCCTGGCGCTGTGTTTATAAGTGGTCGTCCGTGGTATAAATTCCAAAATCTAGCAGCTCATGATAACAAGTCAGAGCGTGGGATAAAGGATACCAAAGATAGTGAAGCCCATTTAACAAGAGGGGGGTTTTAATAAAAAATAATAAGCCTCTTACATAAAAGATGTTAAAAACACGCCAAACAAACAAATGGATACAGAGCACGGCGAATACAAACGCCGTCTTGCGTCTGTTAGCCTCCGGTTGGCTGTGAGTGTCACGTGGTCGCACTTCCTACGTCGTTACGTCACGGTCTCGTGACTTCTTCAGGGATGCTGATTGGCTGTTAGGCCAGACCTTAAATACTCGATAACCGGAAGTAAACAAAGCACCATTTTCTTGAAGTCCATTTCTTAAGACTGCATTATGGCACTAGGTGGAGCCGTGGATGGCAATATACAATACATGACTATGCCTGGAAAAGATATATATCCCTACGGCGTACACCCAGATATATGACACTGAATATACTTAAAAACACATCGTGTTAGTCAATGTGTGAAAGTGGCTTTCTAGAAAAGACCATACAGTAAATGCAATAGGTTGCATACGGTCTAAACATAATCAGGGCATGTATAAGGCCTCGTACACACGAGCGGATATGTCCGCTGAAAACGGTCCGATGGACCGTTTCAGCAGACATCTCCGATCGTGTGTATGGGCTAGCGGACAGATTTGTCCACCTGACAGATTTCAAAGCATGCTTTGAAATCTATCGGGTGGGAATGTGTCCGCCCGACATGTCTGCTGGTTAGTACACTTACCAGCAGACATGTCGTCCCGCACCGCCGCCGCGCCGCCGCCGAATGGATTTGGCGCATGCGCGGAAGTGTTTTACTTCCTGGTGCGGTGACGTGGTGGCGTCAACGTCACCGCCACGTCACCGCGCCGTCCGCCGGCGGGGAATTTGATCCGATGGTGTGTACACGCCGCGGACCGTTTTCATCGGATATGTCCGATCGTGTGTACAAGGCCTAAGACACTACAGGAACTCAATTAATTAAAATATAGAAAATTAAGAATATATATAAAAATATAAAAACGGAAAAATATATTTCTATTGGCCAACCCGTATTAACAGTGTTATTTGCTATATACATGGGTAGGTGGAATAGTCCATAATATGGAATATGGTAGATACCCATATACATGTGAGCCCAACTGTATCGGATGCATAGGCATATAGCTAGCTAGACCAATACCCTCATATCCAACCTGAGGTCAACAGATAACATAGATAGTGTAGTACCATATCCAGCTAAGTGTGGAATAAGTACATACAAATATAAATAAATGTATATAGGGCATACAATATATATGAAGCATAATAAAATGGAATAAATAAATAAAATAAAATAAATTGCATGATTGGTGGCAATCCCTATATTATTGGCCTGATGCACCGATGTTGCTGATATCTGAACCTGCAGGTACAGTCAACTGTGAATAAATTCTATGTGAATCAGCCAGTGTCCGTGCATGACACTACATCTAATAGATATAGGCATGGTAGGACTACATGTAATAGAAATATTCTAAAAATGATTCAAGAAACAGTTAAGGTAAAAGTCCACGTTGAGGCCTGAAGGGGTTAATGTATTCAATGTGTGAATCCAACGTGATTCCTTTTGGCTAATGACCCTTATCATATGGCTACCTCTCCATGATGTTTTATATTTTTCTATTCCCCAAAAAGCGCAGTAGAATTTTCTTCTCACAATATCTGACAAGGCAATCAAAGCATATTTTATAGGTACAAGGAAGCACAAGTTTTGTTTTACCACACCCCTTAAGCCCCTCCCACTGCTAGGCGCTTGACTATGCACACAGTTTACCACGGCGTAAATCGCCGTAGGTCTTTTCACTCCACCAGTGTCCCTTAATCTGCAGTTCAAAATTTGGTGTGTATGCACAACCCCATATCCCCCATCCCTTGTCCATCTCTATATCCCCAAGTATTTTCAAAATGTTAAAAATCTAAATTTCAAGTATGTGTTTGTAAACTGGTTAGTGTCGGGACGACATTCGAGCACTTGAAAAGCAACAATTAGAAAAAGCTCTGCAGTATGGTCTTTTTTCTTATGTATCTGCTGCTTGCAGCACTTTTGTGATCTGCAGCTTCTTCCTGCAGAATATCTGCTAAGGTAAAAGTACCAGCTATTTGGGTACCACATGCATGAGAAAACATGGCCTCCCTCTCAGGGGCACATTATAGCAGCAATTTTTGTTGGACCTGCTCGCCTCTTCCTCCTCAGGAGTGCATGCTTCTGGCTTCTGGCTGATATCATGTTTGATGTATGAGTTTTGTACACATGGTTTATGTACTCATTTGTTTGCATCTATGAAGATATTAAATGATCTTCTGAGGATTGATTCTTCCTATGTAAACAGAAGCCAAATCATACGTTTAGAATTATAGAATCAGCAACTTTAAGTTATTATTATTATTTAAGATTTATATATTGCCAACAATGTGTGCAGTGCTTTACAATATAAATGGAGATAGCACAATCACAATACAGTTCAGAAACAGTACAAAATTTGTTATATGCAACAACATTTCAATAACATGTAAAGTCCTGTATCAATAAAAACATGTGTACAAATATGCAGCAATGCAAGAGTCATCCACCAGGTGGTGTCTGAGTGAACAAATAAGTCCCTGTGTGTCAATGTGTTTCGCTACATAAACAGAGAGAATACTGTACTTAATATAAATTATCCTGTACATTAAATGACATCATTTTAGTCATCAACATAATACATGCAACATTCATCAAACTATATGTTCACCTTGCGTAGAAGAGTGAGCATGCATGGAGGTTAAACTCCCTGGCGGGCACCACTGGCGTATCGTGGGTTGTCAGCGCCTGGGTAAGGTAAGTAATTTGCGCCCCCTAACCTGCAGACTTTTCTCACTCCCTAAATCCCTTCCCTTCCTACAATAGTACTGACCTGCCTGATTCCTACACTGACCACTAAACTAACATCTACACTGACCTACCTGACCACTAATCTACCTGATACCTATACTGACCACTACACTAACCTTTACAGTGACCTGATACCTATACTGACCACTACACTAACCTTTACACTGACCTGATTCCTATACTGACCACTACACTAACCTTTACACTGACCTGATTCCTATACTGACCACTACACTAACCTTTACAGTGACCTGATACCTATACTGACCACTACACTAACCTTTACACTGACCTGATTCCTATACTGACCACTACACTAACCTTTACACTGACCTGATTCCTATACTGACCACTACACTAACCTTTACACTGACCTGATTCCTATACTGACCACTACACTAACCTCTACACTGACCTACCTGATTCCTATACTGACCACTACACTATACACTGACCTATCTCATTCCTATACTGACCACTACACTAGCCTCTATACTGACCTACACGATTCCTATACTGACCACTACACTACCCACTAACCTACCTGATTCCTATACTAACCACTACACAATACACTACCCACAGACCGCTACACAATAAACTACCCACAGACCACTACACAATACACATTGACCGCAACACAATACACTACCCACAGATCACTACACACTGACCACTAGACAATACACACTGACCGCTACACAATATACTACCCACAGACCGCTACATAATACACACTGCCCGCTACACAATACACACTCACCGCTACACAATACACACACTGACTGCTACACAATACACTACCCACAGACCGCTACACAATAAACTACCCACAGACCACTACACAATACACATTGACCGCTACACAATACACTACCCACAGATCACTACACACTGACCGCTAGACAATACACACTGACCGCTACACAATATACTACCCACAGACCGCTACATAATACACACTGCCCGCTACACAATACACACTGACCACTACACAATACACACAGACCACTAGACAATACACACTGACAGCATTGGTGCATTTTACTATAGAGGCATTGGTGGACTAAAAGGCACAGCATTTTACTTTAGGAGGCATTGGTGGACTACAAGGCCCAGCATTTTACTATAGGAGGCATTGGTGGGACTAAAAGGCCCAGCATTTTACTATGGAGGCATAACACGTTACACGCTGACTTTCTGGCTGCTCCATCCCTCTCCCCAGACCAATACCTACTCCCCCGGAGTACACAGCTCGCAGCAAAGGCCAGCCCCTCTCCCCGGATTTTGTTTTCGGTGGTCCGTTGTTAGAGGGATCTATTATTGCTGGCTGCAGGGGATCTATTTTACTGATTTTCTTGATATCATTACCAAATTCCATACAAATTTCTTAGCACCACAAAATGATACTTCTGTATTGTCTAAAAGGGGCGATACTGGGAGGTGGGTATAGGATGGAACCAAGGGAAGGTGCTCGGAGGTGGGTAGGGGCAAGGAAGAGGGGTGACTTAGAAAGGGGGAGTTCCTGCACCTATTATCTGAGAAAAAAAGCCCTGTAAGTATGTAATAATTGATGATATGTTAGTCAATCCTTAGCACATCGATTCTATATTCATTTAAATTTACTCACATAAACAGAGTGGTGTACCCGCCTGTAAGACTACAATGCCCACATTAATGGATACATGATCATATCCCTTTTAAAGGCAGTGTGCATACCTATTTGCAAGTCGTGGGCATAGAAAAAGAGGACCCAATACATGAAGCAGCTCATTCAGGGGTAAGAGCTATAATTGTACTTTCTGGCCCAGATTAACAGAGAGTGGGCGCACATTACGCCGCTGTTTCGCAAACGCCATACGCTACGCCGACGCAGCGTGGAGAGGCAAGCACTGCATTCAGCAAGCTATTGCTCCCAACGCTGCGTCGGCGTGGTGTAAGTTTTGAAGGCGCAGGCTGGCGTAGGTGGAAGTGGGCATTCAAATGATGGTCTGAGCATGGTGCAGTGTTTTACGCCCAGCATATCACGAACTGCGCATGCGCCGTTACGTTGCTGTGACGTGGACGCATGAAACAGCACCCTTATGCGCATGCTAACAACCACGCCGGCACAAATGCCTAAGCTACGCTGGATCACCACGTACGCCGTGAACGTAACGTACGCCCAATACGCCGGCCTGTGTTCTCTGGTGCAGACCTTTTGCATGTCTGTTGCTGGGTTGCGCCTCATCTGTGGGGAATAACTTTAGGCCGGACGTAAAACTTACGCGCACCTCGCGTAGCATGCGTCGGGCGCACATACGGTAGTGAATCGCTGTATTTCCCTCATTTGCATGTTTGAATGCCTAATCAATGGGAGCAGCAACATGCGTCCAGACGAAAAGTGTGCCCACGCTACGCCGGCATATGTAAGCTACGTTGGCGTAGGCTGGCCAGTTTTTAGGCGTATGTAGGTTTGTGGTTCTGGCGCACAGATACGCCGGCACACATTTGCGCTTACTGGCACAAATTTTCACTTACGTCGGCGCTGTTTTTAGCAGCCACATGCTGTTTTTTTTTTTCATTTAGGTAAAGCCTTTGGTAAAATCTGCTTTTGGTAAAGCCAGCATTTGGCACAATTTGCTTTTAGCTACAGTATAACAGCAGTTACAACTTAATTTAATGCATAATATATCTCTTGTATTTTAAATCAATTTAGGGTGAAACAAGTAGATTGCTTTCTTTTTTTTTACTGCATCTTTAAATGTAGAAAATATAAAGTCATCTTTTCTTTCGTTATTTCTTTTTTATGCAGTGCATCCGGTGGTATGGTAAAAACACGTGTTCCTACATTTTTATAGGATTATAAAAATTAGTTGGCTCTACTCTTCCAGAATTCGGTTAAAGTCTGCCCTTAGGCTGAACTTAAGTTCGTACATATCTACTTATATGTACATAAAATTTAGATAGAACAACATGCATCTCACAGTGAGTCAGCACAAGATCATCCTATATACTAATGATTACAAATCTTACCACCAAGGACACTGGGGACAACTCACTGGGGCTGGATTTCTAATGAAGGAGAATGTTCACTAAATCCAGTGAACCTGTTTCACCTCTATCCTTCATTTAAGGGCCGTGGAATTTTCTGTTTTATATTCAGCCGCACATGATTGTGCACTTGTGAAGTGAACACAGCTACAGTAAGATACATGTATTTACTGCTAGATTAATAATTCAAACCTATTGTGTGTGAACAAAAACAAGTGATAGGCTGCGTACACACGATCAGTCCATCCGATGAAAACGGTCTGAAAGACCATTGTCATTAGTTAACCGATGAGGCTGACTGATGGTCTTATGTGCCTACACACCATGGGTTAAAAAAACGATCGTGTTAGAACACAATGGCGTTTACGTGTTTTAACAAAATGACGTGCTGAAAAAAACAAAGTTCAATGCTTCCAAGCATGCGTCGACTTGATTCTGAGGATGTGCGGCCTTTTTACCAATGCTTTTGCATACTAACGATCGGTTTTGACCCATCGGTCAGGCGTCCATCGGTCAAATTTTAAAGCAAGTTCTTTATGTTCTAAAGTTTTGCAAATAAATCATCCTAGCTATTTATACAATCCCCCTAAATTTAAGGCTGATGCTAGACTATTCTGCACCCTAGACAAGAACAGCTACTTGCACCCCACACAAAAAAATAAATAAATACAACGTAAAAACAGTAGATCTAAATGATCTAATATAAGTACACTACATGCATTACGCATAATTCCCCCTATACTCGCAGCACACTCCATGCATTCCCCATGTTCCCCGTTTACTCGCAGAACACTCCATGCATTCCCTATACTCACAACACTTGCACTCTGACAGGTGGGGGAGCAATGTGTCGGGGGGGGAAGTGTATCAGGTGGGAGAGCAGTGTGACATGTGGGGGAGCAGTGTGACATGTGGGGGAGCAGTGTGACAGGTGGGGGAGCAGTGTGTCAGTGTATCAGGTGGGAGAGCAGTGTGACATGTGGGAGAGCAGTGTGTCGGGGGGAGCAGTGTGTCAGGAGGGGGATCAGTGTGTCAGGTGGAGGAGCAGTGTGTCATGGGAGAAGTGTGTGGGGGGGAGGAGTGTGTCAGGTGGAGTAGCAGTGTGTCATTGGAGAAGTGTGTTGGGGGGAGAAGTGTGTCGGGGGGAGCTGTGTGTCAGGTGGGGGAGCAGTGTGTCGGGGGGAGGAGTGTGTCAGGGGGTAGAGCAGTGTGACCAGTAACAAATAATACACAGAAAACATCATGCAGAGCAGCACCCAGCTCACACCACATCATACACATAGCTCTCTGTTCACCAGCACCACCTTCACCCCAGCAACCATAGCAATGCCTCGCACAGCTTACCCTCCACCCCCTCAAATCTCAGCCTCCTGTTCTCTCATCTTGGGTATCCCTCCGGGCAGCCAGGTCCCGCAGCACCACCGCCAGCAGAATATAGGTACTTATTGGCAATCATAGGTGGCAGTGATGGGCGGCACTGATGGGAAATGATAAGTGGTGCTACTGGGCACTGATGAGCAGGCACTGATGGGCACTGAAAGGTAGCACTGATTGGCCTCACTGATAAGCACAGATTGACCTCACTGATGGGCACAGATTGGTGTCACTGATGGGCACAAAGTGGCATCACTGATGGGCACTGTTAGGGCTGCATTGTAATCACGCACTGATGATCATTTTTCCTGTGAGCAGGTGCTGCTTATCAGCTCTCCTTACCCCATACTCTGTCACGCTGTGTCCCAGGAACACGGCACAACTGCATTTGCCTCACTCCCCCAGAGGCGCACAATCACGGATAAACTGGGTGCCTTCATATGATGTCGTCCCAGAAAGAGAGCCGGACATCTCCCCCGTCATTTTACGGTGGGTGTGCTGGAACTAGTTAAACAATTTTTTTCATTTGTACAAGTTAAATATCACATACAGACTAGGCATATAGATGTAGCATCCTCCCAGATATCCTGCTAGGTTTGGTTTGAAAAACCCATTAAGGCATCTCCAGATCCCCAGAATCACAGGCTGCAACCCAGATATCCTGCTAGGTTTGGTTTGAAAAAATGTTGCTCTCTGGCTCTCCTGTAAATAACAGAAAAGCACTGGATTGCTGTGGGCTGCTCTGGGCTCTGCAAGCTATGAGTTTGATTGCTGACCCCTGTCTTATAGAAGTTTCCAGAATGTAGTGGGTGGAAGAGTCAAATGAGCAGCCTAAATATTTATGCAGCTTCAGACAATCCCTGGAGAGGTAAGGGCAGATGGTGGTAGGGGAGTGTATAAATAGTTTTGAGCAGGATTCTTCCCTAGGAGAGGTTTTCAGTCATCATTCTGGAGCTTAGCGAAGACCTGCAAAACCTAAAAAGGCAAACAGCTAAGGCTGGCTGCAGCCTAGCAACAGCCTTGACATTATAGGCCAGTAATCCGAAAAAAATAATTGGGCAGCCCTACATGACCTCTCTCTTACTTCCCACCACACAATGCAGCAAGATCTGGGGAGAGCACTGCAGTCACTCATGGACCACTACGCACAGATGAACCACTGGATCAATACCCATCCAAGCCTGTATCCTCTCCTACTTACCTATTTTAGACAGGCACTCAGATCTACAACCCATTAAGGCATCTCCAGATCCCCAGAATCACAGGCTGCAACCTAGCTACATTAATGGCCAAGGGACATACTTCTCTTTGCCACTCGCCCACCAGCCCATACAGTTACCAGACAAAAGGGTAATATGGCACACTCTGGATATGGCTAAGCAATATAAGAGGGGGTTTTGGGGGTTGGGTCACTTTGAGGCCCCACCAGCCACATGGTATAAACTATGGGCAGTGACCCTAATATTGTTAACCCTGCATCGACAAGGCCTGCTCGGGATGCATGTTTTCATACAACCCACAGCCAAAAACTTCACAAGATACTCTAAACCCCTTCTTTGCCATCTGGTTCAGAGGATGATAAAACTTTCTCTCAGAAAAAAATAAATTAAATTCATCCTTACAAAAAAGGATATCTGAATACTCATACAATAACTGTACGGCACTTGTCTCACAGTACAATATATGGCTATGATTAAGGTTATACACCCAAATGTGTAAGCCCTGTGTTATTTTGTACTACATCTGGATTAATAAACTCATTCATCGCGGAAGATCGAGCTGCTTTTATCTATAACCTTACTAACAGATTTGTGAGTGTGGAGGACAAACTATAATCTGAAAAACAAGGAGCTCACAAGCTCCATGTCAAACTTTTAACTTTCTACCATATGAGATCTTTAAAGACGCCTGGAAGACTTTGACAACAGAGGACAAAATAAGAGTTACAACATAAAAATTAAAGACCTACCAGAGACTACAAAACAAGAACGCTTAAATGACACTCTGCAGGCAATCTTTAAGAACATGCTTGGTGGAACTACTGTATATTACATCAAATTGAAATAGCAGCCCTAAAATCTGATCTGCAGAGTCCAATCATAGGCGGCGTACACACGATCGGTTTCCTCGGCAGAATTCAGCAAGAAACTCGATGGGAGACATATTCTGCCGAGGAAACCGGTCGTGTGTACACTTTTTGATGAGAAACCCGTCGAGAAACTCGTCGAGCCAAAAAAAGAGCATGTTCTCTATTTCCTCGATGGGCAATGGGAAAATTTGGCTCGACGACTTTTTTGACTGCCGAACAAGGAACTCGACGGGGAAAACGATGTGTTTCGCCCGACAAGTTCCTCGGTCGTGTGTACGCCGCCAGACTCACTTAAAGAACAAATCATGCAAAAAGTTGCAAAACATCTGTAGCACTACTCCCGAATGAGCTGCTTGCTTAGATTTGGGCCTGCCGTTACCTTACTGTTCCTCAAACTCGTCTCAGGGGTTCTCCTTGAAGAGGTGGTTAAAGAAAGAAATGTCTGCGCCAAACACCCAGTCTCTTTTCCCCCTTCTGCAGAGAGGGTTTTTATTAACTACTTGCCCCGCCTGCAGAGAGCGGTTTTTATTAACTACTTGCCGACCCCCTCCGCGAGAGCGTCATATTACTGCGGGACGGTCTGTTTCGTCGAGAGCTAGCTCTCTCCTCTCTTTTTCGGCCACTTGGGGGCGCGCCCGGCGGGTACGATCGCCGCCGGGCACACGCGATCGCACGTTACAGAGCGGGGAACGAGAGTTATGTGTGTAAACACATAGCTCTCGTTCCTGTCAGCGGGGGAAACGCTGATTTTCTGTTCATACAATGTATGAACAGAAGATCAGTGATTTCCCCTAGTGAGGCCACCCCCCCATACAGTTAGAACACAAACAGGAACACACTTAACCCTTTCCCTGCCCCCTAGTGTTAACCCCTTCACTGCCAATGGCATTTTTATAGTAATACAATGCATTTTTATAGCATTGATCGCTATAAAAATGCCAATGGTCCCAAAAATGTGTCAAAAGTGTCCCATGTGTCCGCCATAATATCGCAGTACCGAAAAAAAAAATGCTGATCGCCGCCATTACTAGTAAAAAAATAATATTAATAAAAATGCCATAAAATTACCCCCTTTTTTTGTAAACGCTATAAATTTTGCGCTAACCAATCAATAAACGCTAATTGCAAATTTTTTTTACGAAAAATATGTAGAAGAATACGTATCGGCCTAAACTGAGGAAAAAAAATGTTTTTTTATATCTTTTTTGGGGATATTTATTATAGCAAAATGTAAAAAATATTGCATTTTTTTCAAAATAGTCGCTCTATTTTTGTTTATAGCGCAGAGAGGGTTTTTATTAACTACTTGCCGACCGCCCGCCGTCATATTACTGCGGGACGGTGGCACTGTTTCGCGAGAGCACGTAGCTCTACGTCCTCTCTTTTTCGGCCACTTGGGGGCGCGCCCGGCGGGTACGATCGCCGCCGGGCACACGCGATCGCTCGTTACAGAGCGGGGAACGAGAGTTATGTGTGTAAACACATAGCTCTCGTTCCTGTCAGCGGGGGAAACGCTGATTTTCTGTTCATACAATGTATGAACAGAAGATCAGTGATTTCCCCTAGTGAGGCCACCCCCCCATACAGTTAGAACACAAACAGGAACACACTTAACCCTTTCCCTGCCCCCTAGTGTTAACCCCTTCACTGCCAATGGCATTTTTATAGTAATACAATGCATTTTTATAGCATTGATCGCTATAAAAATGCCAATGGTCCCAAAAATGTGTCAAAAGTGTCCCATGTGTCCGCCATAATATCGCAGTACCGAAAAAAAAAATGCTGATCGCCGCCATTACTAGTAAAAAAATAATATTAATAAAAATGCCATAAAATTACCCCCTTTTTTTGTAAACGCTATAAATTTTGCGCTAACCAATCAATAAACGCTAATTGCAATTTTTTTTAACGAAAAATATGTAGAAGAATACGTATCGGCCTAAACTGAGGAAAAAAAATGTTTTTTTATATCTTTTTTGGGGATATTTATTATAGCAAAATGTAAAAAATATTGCATTTTTTTCAAAATAGTCGCTCTATTTTTGTTTATAGCGCAGAGAGGGTTTTTATTAACTACTTGCCGACCGCCCGCCGTCATATTACTGCGGGACGGTGGCACTGTTTCGCGAGAGCACGTAGCTCTACGTCCTCTCTTTTTCGGCCACTTGGGGGCGCGCCCGGCGGGTACGATCGCCGCCGGGCACACGCGATCGCTCGTTACAGAGCGGGGAACGAGAGTTATGTGTGTAAACACATAGCTCTCGTTCCTGTCAGCGGGGGAAACGCTGATTTTCTGTTCATACAATGTATGAACAGAAGATCAGTGATTTCCCCTAGTGAGGCCACCCCCCCATACAGTTAGAACACAAACAGGAACACACTTAACCCTTTCCCTGCCCCCTAGTGTTAACCCCTTCACTGCCAATGGCATTTTTATAGTAATACAATGCATTTTTATAGCATTGATCGCTATAAAAATGCCAATGGTCCCAAAAATGTGTCAAAAGTGTCCCATGTGTCCGCCATAATATCGCAGTACCGAAAAAAAAAATGCTGATCGCCGCCATTACTAGTAAAAAAATAATATTAATAAAAATGCCATAAAATTACCCCCTTTTTTTGTAAACGCTATAAATTTTGCGCTAACCAATCAATAAACGCTAATTGCAATTTTTTTTAACGAAAAATATGTAGAAGAATACGTATCGGCCTAAACTGAGGAAAAAAAATGTTTTTTTATATCTTTTTTGGGGATATTTATTATAGCAAAATGTAAAAAATATTGCATTTTTTTCAAAATAGTCACTCTATTTTTGTTTATAGCGCAAAAAATAAAAACCGCAGAGATGATCAAATACCACCAAAAGAAAGCTCTATTTGTGGGAAAAAAAGGACGGCAATTTTGTTTGGGAGCAACGTCGCACGACCGCGCAATTGTCAGTTAAAATGACCAGGGCCGATCCGAGCCGGGGTGCAGGGGGTGCTCTGCACCCAGGCGCCAGAGGGGAGGGGGCGCCAAAGTGTCAGGAGCACCGCACCGTTGGTCCCGAGTATGTTACCATTGAGTGGGTAAGGACGAGGGCGCCGCGCCGGGACCTCGTTCATTGCCCCCCACCTCCTCCGCCTGCACTGCACTCCCGCAGGCTGCAGCCAGCAGTGTCCACATCCCCCGCCCGGCGCCCGCAGTAGCCGTACAAGAAGGAAAGAGGTACACAATATATAGCGACATTGCCCCCCTTTCTTCCCCGCTGCAGAGGAGAGTAGAAGGAGCGGTGAGATGTCTCGCTGCTAGCACCCCCACCCCCGCATCTCAGTCCGTGGGGCAGCTCCTGCTGCTGGAAGCTGAAACTGCTATAATTCCGCTAGCACACCTCTCCCCCCCTTCACAATCTGCGGTGTAGAGTAGGGGAGAGGAGAGATGAGTCTGCCCATGCAGCTGGGACCGCGGCGCTGGACATCGCTAGCACCAAGCTTCACTCGCCCCCCCCCTTCTCATTCTGCGGGGCTGAGGAGGGGAGGGAGAGCTGTGTCTGCTCATGTAGCTGGAACTGCTGGACCCCCCCCCCCCACTCGCTTCTCACTGCGCGGTGCAGAGGAGGTGAGGGAGAGATGTGTCTGCTCAAGCATCTGATGTAAGGGGGGGGGGCTCTGTGCAGCCTCTAATGTAATGGGGGGGCCTCTGTGCAACCTCTGATGTAATGGGGGGCCTCCATGCAACCTCTGATGTAATGGGGGGGGCCTCCTTGCAACCTCTGATGTAATGGGGGGGCTTCCATGCAACCTCTGATGTAATGGGGGGCCTCCGTGCAACCTCTGATCTAATGGGGGGGCCTCTATGCAACCTCTGATGTAATGGGGGGCTCCGTGCAACCTCTGATGTAATGGGGGGGGCCTCCGTGCAACCTCTAATGTAATGGGGGGGCCTCTGTGCAACCTCTGATGTAATGGGGGGGGCCTCTGTGCAACCTCCTATGTAATGGGGGGGCCTCTGTGCAACCTCTGATGTAATAGGGGGGCCTCTGTGCAACCTCTGATGTAATGGGGGGCTCTGTGCAACCTCTGATGTAATGGGGGGGCCTCTGTGCAACCTCTGATGTAATGGGGGGCCTCCTTGCAACCTCTGATGTAATTGGGGGCTCCGTGAAACCTCTAATGTAATGGGGGGCCTCTGTGCAACCTCTGATGTAATGGGGGGGCCTCCGTGCAACCTCTGATGTAATGGGGGGGACTCCGTGCAACCTCTGATGTAATGGGGGGCCTCCGTGCAACCTTTGATGTAATGGGGGGGCCTCAATGCAACCTCTGATGTAATGGGGGCTTCCATGCAACCTCTGATGTAATGGGGGGGCCTCCATGCAACCTCTGATGTAATGGGGGGCCTCTATGCAACCTCTGATGTAATGGGGGGCTCCGTGCAACCTCTGATGTAATGGTGGGCCTCCGTGCAACCTCTGATGTAATGGGGGGGCCTCCGTGCAACCTCCTGATGTAATGGGGGGGCCTCCGTGCAACCTCCTGATGTAATGGGGGGCCTCCGTGCAACCTCTGATGTAATGGGGGGCCTCCGTGCAACCTCTGATGTAATGGGGGGGGGCCTCCGTGCAACCTCTGATGTAATGGGGGGGGGGCCTCCGTGCAACCTCTGATGTAATAGGGGGGGCCTCTGTGCAGACTCTCATGTAAGGGGGGCTTATGATGCTTACATAATAATGTACATAACGTAATGTACCAAAAGATGCCAGTCAGACTCATCTCTCTCTCAGCCCCTCTCTCTGTCCACTACACCCTCTCTGAGCCCCTCTCTCTGTCCAATACCCTCTCTCTCAGCCCCTCTTTCTGTCCAATACCCTCTCTCAGCCCCTCTCTCTTTCCAATACCCTCTCTCTCAGTCCACTACCCTCTCTCTCAGCCCCCTCTCTGTCCACTACCCCCTCTCTCAGCCCCTCTCTCTGTCCAATAACCTCTCTATCAGCCCCTCTCTCTGTCCAATACCCTCCCTCTAAGTCCACTACCCTCTCTCTCAGCCCCCTCTCTGTCCACTACCCTCTCTCTCAGCCCCTCTCTCTGTCCAATACCCTCTCTCTCAGTCCACTACCCTCTCTCTTAGCCCCTCTCTCTGTCCAATACCCCCTCTCTATCAGCCCCTCTCTCTGTCCAATACCCTTTCTCTCAGTCCACTACCCTCTCTCTCGGCCCCCTCTCTGTCCACTACCCTCTTTCAGCCCCCTCTCTGTCCACTATCCTCTGTCTCAGCCTCATCTCTCTCTCTCTCTCTCTCTCTCTCTCTCGCTACAATTGGTGAGCAATGGTAGGCTGCATTTGATGGGCACTGATAAGGTTGCATTTGGTGGGCACTGGTAAGGCTGCATTGATCTCTTGTACCATGTCTGCAGTCCCTGATCATCTCCTGTTCTATGTCTGCAGTCTCTGATCGTCTCCTGTTTTATGTCTGCAGTCTCTGATCGTCTCCTGTATCATGTCTGCAGTCTCTGATCGTCTCCTGTATCATGTCTGCAGTCTCTGATCGTCTCCTGTATCATGTCTGCAATCTCTGATCGTCTCCTGTATCATGTCTGCAATCTCTGATCGTCTCCTGTATCATGTCTGCAGTCTCTGACCATCTCCTGTATTGTGTCTGGGGGCTCTTTCTAAACAGACTCTCTAAAAGAAGCCCTCTCTGTGTCCATTATAGAGGGCCCCCTCCAGGTTCAATTAGAGTACTCTGCTTCTCTTCCTGTATTTTGTTTTATGTTAAGAGATCATGGGAGGATCCTGGAGTAACAATGACTCTTTAGGGGAGCATCTCTGTGTTTGAGTCATTGCCATAGACTCAATTGTAAAGGGGGAGGCGTTTGTAAGGTGACCACGCCCTTGTAGGGGCGCCAGAAATATTTCTGCACCCAGGCGCATATGACCCTAGGATCGGCCCTGAAAATGACGCAGTGCCGAATCACAAAAAGTGCTCTGGTCTTTGGACAGCAATATGGTCCAGGGCTAAAGTGGTTAAAGCAAACTTCAGAAAAGAGGGATGGATAGATAGGGGAGATTCAGGTATCTTATTTGCGAATCACGAATTTTCTCCTAGGTCCAAAGTAACAACTGTCTCTACGCTGGACTCAGCGACCACCGGATAGGCTCACTTTCACTGGCCTAGCAGCCGGTGCGAAGCTCAATCAAAAGATAGTCTCTGCCATAGACTTGATGAAAGTAGAATTGAAAATATGGATGAACAAATATCTGCGCTAACTGAAAAAAAAAAAACGACTGCAAAGCAGCCAGCACAGTTTGTAGATAAGCAAACAGTAACAATATAATCCAATGTGCAGCGCTCAAAATCAAATGGAAAATGAGTCCAAATAAACAGTGTATATATAAAGTCCTCAAAAGTGTATGTTCATCAACAATTAAAGATATAGGACCTCCTGAAGTTCCAGTGTGCAAACTTGAGAAAAGACACACCACACCACCGTGCAAACAAACTGCTTACCAGAGCAATAACGTTATAGGCATATAATCAAATAACTTGCAGGTTAATGGCGATCGCCCTTCCAACAGACTGTGCAGGTGAGAACGGCTATCCACAGGCAGCATTAATGATGGAATGACATCTCGAATGTCATGAAGGTCCAAAAGCGTACATTGTGTTCATCAGCAGATATATGGTCATAAAATGCAGAGAGAAGACAGCAATACTTGTGTTTGTCAGCCTAGGCCTCAGAAGACGATATCACGAAACGCGCATCAGGCGGAATTTGCGCATTACGTCACTTCCGGGTCAGCGAGAGGTGGAGCACAGCTGAAGCGCACGCTGCAAACCACTGCGATACATGCTTCTGTGTACCCGGTGAGCTTTAGAGTGCTCGATTGCACCCGAGCTCTCTCTTTTTATCCTTTGTTTTATTTGTATTCTGGTTTTGTAATTGTTTTTTAAGCCGCTCCATTATGTGGAGTTCGGTAGTCTTTTCATAACCGCTGGCTTTAATAAATTATTATTTTTTAAACTACTACACTATTGGAGCATTTTTTTTCCTCTGAGGGATCAGTGAAAGCTGTGGAGGTGTACGGACGTTGGAGTGGATACTTGCAGACCTGCTGAGGAGAGAACTAGAGCAGTGCTCAGGAAGCCTATACTACACGCCTTATACACCTGGTGGGGAGCTACATCTGGTGAGTGGGGACCCCTGAGGGGAGCACTGGGATCACCGCGAATACAGTGTGTATAGGAGCACATTTCCCACCACAAGAAGCTCTATCCAAGTCCTGTGGTCTCCTGTGGATCAGAAACTTGTATACAACTAATGTCGCGTACACACGATCACTTTTTGTGATGAAAAAAAACGACGTTTTATGTGACGAAACAAAACAACGTTTTTCAAACTTCATTTTCCAAAATGACGTTGCATACACACCATCGTTTTTCCAAAATGCTCTTGCAAAGCGTGGTACACCACGTTCGACGGCACTCTGTTCCATTGAAGCTCAGTCTCGTAACTTGCTTCTGAGCATGCGCGGGTTTAAAAACATCGTTTTCAACGTCGTTTTGCCCACACACGATCACTTTTTATGACACAAAAAAATGACATTTTGAAAAACGACACACAAAAAATTCAAGCATGTTCAAATTTTTTTTTGGTCGTTTTTTTGAAGACATAAAACAACGTTTTGCCCACACACGGTGATTTTAAATGACGTTTTTGAAAACATCGGTTTTTTTTTCATCACAAAAAGTGATCGTGCGTACGCGGCATAATGTCCTAGAGACTGATGTACCCTTCCTTTTTTGCTATTGACTTTTTTGCTACTGATTGCCTATATGATCCTCAACTTTGGAACTGATTGAATTGTTTGGACTACTACTGAAAATTCAAGCTGCGGCTTGTCCTTTATTTTCTTTTTTTTCGTCACTTGTTTAGGGTGCATTTTGTTATTTCACCCACACTATTGGGTATCTGTATGACCCTGGAGACCTAGAGTGGTGTCAGGGATGGTCTGTGAGGGCCCCTAGCCACACCATATACAGGTCTAACTTGGGAATTTAGGGCCAGATCCACAAACAATTACGGCGGGTATCTCCAGATCCGCCGCCGTAATTTCAAATCTGCGCCGGCGTATCATTGTTTTGTATCCACAAAACAAGATACGCTGTTTTTTTGCGTAGATACGCCGTCTTACGCCGTCGTCCTAAAGTGTCATATTTACGCTGGACGCTAGGGGCGCTTCCACGTCGAATATGCAAATGAGGTAGATACACCGATCCACAAACGTACGTACTCCCGGCGCAGTGTTTTAACATTGTTTGCGTAAGCGTAGGTCCGGCGTAAAGTTACCCCTGCTGTATAGAGGCATACGTAATGTTAAGTATGGACGTCGGGCCAGCGTCGATTTTTCCGTCGTTCACGTCGTTTGCGTAAACCGTTCGCGAATAGGGATTTGCATAGGTTAGGTTTACGTCGTTTTCATTGATGTTTTGCGACGTGATTTTGCGCATGCGCACTGGCATATGTCCACGGACGGCGCATGCGCCGTTCAAAAAAAACGTCAAATATGTGGGGTCATGTTGATTTACATGACATCACGCCCACAGCCACCTTATTTGAATTGCGCGGCCTTACGCCGCAACACTTACACTACGCTGCCGTAAGTTACAGCGGAAAGTATAAGTGGATAAGGATACGCTGCTGTAACTTACAGCGGCGTAGTGTAAATGGGATAGGCTACGCCAGCGCCAGCCCTTTGTGGATCTAACCCAGGGGTGGGCAAACTTTTTGACTCAAGGGCCGCAATGGGTTCATATATTGGACCCAGGGGCCGGACCAAGAGTAGATGGGCGGTGTGTATGTGTGAATTAATATCAAATTAAATATAAATTTGTAACATTAAATGTTTAGATTAATTTAAAGGTAGAAAAGCATAAAAAGAGTTGGTTTACAAAACCCTCACAAGGACAGGATACAGGAGATATCAGAGACAGCAGACAGAGATTGCATACAATTATTTTGTACAATCTCACCACTGCCATTTTTTTTTTCTTTTTAAAGTGTATTTTTGTGCGTGAACTCGAAAGAGAGGAGCCGGACTGCAGGAGTTGGGAGTAGGCAGACCCTCCCCCCGGAGGCATTCGCCATCCTTCTCCATGCCCCTGGTGGCAATGGCGGGTGTAAAGGGGGGCCTCCCACTCACCCCGCCCTACCTGCTCCTCTTGGGAGCCCAACTGGGGCCCAACGGGACCCCAATGGGGCAGAGGGACTCCCCCTATGAGGGAGTGAGGGGGCCTAGCCCACCCAGCCAGCCCCGTAGGTCCTTCGCCTCTCTTTATTTTTTAAGAGACCGCATGGCCAAAGTGCGTGTGTTTTTTTTAAACCAATTTCGTGTGCGTGCAAGTGTGGTGGTTTTTGGGGGGGGGGGGTGGGCGCACTAAGCACAGGCGTACCTTGCATAGCACACCCACCGGGAGCCGGGCTGAGACCACCAAACTCAATTCACATGTAGCCGAGACCGGGATCCGAACCCTTGGCTGCAGAGGTGAATGGCTTGTCAACGCAGTGCCAATCACGTTGAGCCACCACAGCTCCCGTACCACTGCCATTTTTGTCTGCAAACTGTCTGTGACTGTCTGACAGCAGAAACCCTGTAATGGTTAACAGCACCATTATACCTAAAATCACTGATAATCCACAAACTAATTGCTCATCAGAATAAGGGGTTTTCTTCTAATTAGCACATCAAGTTCAGGTAACTGAAAATACCATGCATGCTGTTAAATAGTGAGCTAAACTAGAGCATTTTTAATAGCAACCACACACAGTGCTGTCAGACAGGCACAGGCAGCAGTTTCCAGACAAAAATGGCAGTAGTGAGATTGTACAAAATCATTGTATGCAATCTCTGCCTGCTGTCTCTGATATATCCTGTATCCTGTCTGTGTGAGGGCGAGCAGGGAGGCAGCCAGACTGGAATGATTTATTGATGGTGGAGGGAGGAGGGGGCTCAGGTGGACCTATGGTAGGTCCACCTGAGCCCCCTCCCCCCACCACCATCAATTAACCAATCAGCCTGGCTGTCTCCCTGCTCATCCTCACACACAGTCAATGGCGGGCAGCAGGCTCCACACACTTTACTCACTCAGTCGGTACAGGCACTGGCAGGGGTCCGTCCGTTGCTCCGGGGTGTGTGTGTGTCCAGTCCACCGGTCCTGACTGGTCAGGCTCCCTCTGCAGCCGCTCAGGTCACAAACCGTGACTCTCAGCTCGCTCCTCTGTCCTGTCTGCCTGTTCATAGGCTGGCGGAAAAATGCGCTCACTGCATTGGCTGTACGGGCGGGTGGGCTGGGCAGAGGCTGTGCAGGAGGTAGACTTGGTGGCTCAGCATCGGATCTTCTCGGGAATTGCGCATGCTCAGTTCTGACGACGAACCGATCGCCACGATTTTTACTGCCACCTTTCCCTTACATTTACGTTCAAGGAAAAGGTGCCTTGTTTTAACAAACTGTCCGTGGGCCGGATCAAAAGGTCCGCCGGGCCGTATGCGGCCCGCGGGCCGTAGTTTGCCCACCCCTGATCTAACCCTTAGTGATCATAGTTGTTGCACTATTGTGCTTATTGTATATTATCTATTTATATGCAATCACCATTAATACTTATTGATTTGGGATTTGTTTAGCAATTGCACTATATATATTTTCTATATGTATTTTCAAACTTCATTTTCCAAAACGACGTTGCGTACACACTATCGTTTTTCCCAAAAAGTCTAGCAAAGCGCCGTGACATCCATCACGTACGACGGAACTATAAAGGGTCATTTCCATGCGGAAGACGGCCTCTTTTGCTGATATCGTGTTGCTGCGTGTTAGTAAAAGTTTGGTGAGAGACGATTCGCGCTTTTCAGTCTTCGTGCTTTAATATCGTTTACTGTCGTACAGTTTGTGCTTTTGGGGTCGTATTTGTGTTACAGTGCTTGTTTTCCGATCGTATCTGTTTTGGCAGTGCGTTCTTGTCTACACATTCCTGTTTTTCAGGTCCGTTCTTCAAAGGCCTTTCTGTACTTCAGAGCGGTGTTTTAGTGCGATCTGATTTGACGACCGTTTTCTAGCCATGTTGCGGGTACGTTCTCGTCGCCGAGATCGTGCTGTGCTTCTAGTTAGGATGTGTGCTGCATCCCGGCTCAAGTCCTTCAGGAGGGCGAGGAGGACTTTGTGGGCCAAGAACTGGTTTCTTCGCAGGGACCAGTTCTCTCATATGCCTCTGCTGCGGGAGATCCGAGAAAATAACCCTGATGATTTCAGGAATTTTCTTCGGATGTCTGACCCCGTATTCCAGCAGCTTTTGGCTTCGGTGTCGCCATATATCACCAGGCAGGACACCGTTATGCGGGAAGCCATCACTGCTGAGCAGCGGCTAGTTGCCACCTTGAGGTACCTGGCAACAGGGAGAAGTTTGCAGGACTTGAAGTTCTCGACGGGCATCTCCCCCCAGGCTCTGGGCCTCATAATTCCCCAGACCTGTTCTGCCATCATTCATGTTCTGCAGGAGGACTATATTAAGGTAAGTGGTGCCCTTTAAATGCACAAACTATGTTTTATTTAGGCTTTTGTATTTGTTTCAATTTTTTTGATTTTAAACAGTCCCTAATTAACCTGTTTGTGATCTGCTGGTAATGTTCCCTTTCATCTCCATGCATGCTGTATTCATTTTATATTTGCTCCTACATGCATCTTTTGTTTTGCCAACCTGTCCAGCTTTTTTTTATTTATTTTTTGTGGCCCAAACCCACCTAGCCTAGTCCCCTATATCCCCCTATATTTTGTCCTATATTGTAGTGCTGTCTATAGAAGTCCCTATATCCCCCTATATTTTGTCCTATATTGTAGTGCTGTCTATAGAAGTCCCTATATCCCCCTATATTTTGTCCTATATTGTAGTGCTGTCTATAGAAGTCCCTATATCCCCCTATATTTTGTCCTATATTGTAGTGCTGTCTATAGAAGTCCCTATATCCCCCTATATTTTGTCCTATATTGTAGTGCTGTCTATAGAAGTCCCTATATCCCCCTATATTTTGTCCTATATTGTAGTGCTGTCTATAGAGTCCCTATATCCCCCTATATTTTGTCCTATATTGTAGTGTTGTCTATAGAGTCCCTATATTTTGTCCTATATTGTAGTGCTGTCTATAGAGTCCCTATATCCCCCTATATTTTGTCCTATATTGTAGTGCTGTCTATAGAGTCCCTATATCCCCCTATATGTTGTCCTTTATTGTAGTGTTGTCTATAGAGTCCCTATATTTTGTCCTATATTGTAGTGCTGTCTATAGAAGTCCCTATATCCCCCTATATTTTGTCCTATATTGTAGTGCTGTCTATAGAGTCCCTATATCCCCCTATATTTTGTCCTATATTGTAGTGTTGTCTATAGAGTCCCTATATTTTGTCCTATATTGTAGTGCTGTCTATAGAGTCCCTATATCCCCCTATATTTTGTCCTATATTGTAGTGCTGTCTATAAAGTCCCTATATCCCCCTATATGTTGTCCTTTATTGTAGTGTTGTCTATAGAGTCCCTATATGTTGTCCTATATTGTAGTGCTGTCTATAGAGTCCCTATATCCCCCTATATTTTGTCCTATATTGTAGTGCTGTCTATAGAGTCCCTATATTTTGTCCTATATTGTAGTGTTGTCTATAGAGTCCCTATATTTTGTCCTATATTGTATTGCTGTCTATAGAGTCCCTATACCCCCCTTTATTTTGTCCTATATTGTAGTGCTGTCTATAGAGTCCCTATATTTTGTCCTATATTGTAGTGTTGTCTATAGAGTCCCTATATTTTGTCCTATATTGTAGTGCTGTCTATAGAGTCCCTATATTTTGTCCTATATTGTAGTGCTGTCTATAGAGTCCCTATATTTTGTCCTATATTGTAGTGTTGTCTATAGAGTCCCTATATTTTGCCCTATATTGTAGTGTTGTCTATAGAGTCCCTATATTTTGTCCTATATTGTAGTGTTGTCTATAGAGTCCCTATATTTTGTCCTATATTGTAGTGCTGTCTATAGAGTCCCTATATCCCCCTATATTTTGTCCTATATTGTAGTGCTGTCTATAGAAGTCCCTATATCCCCCTATATTTTGTTCTATATTGTAGTGCTGTCTATAGAAGTCCCTATATCCCCCTATATTTTTGTCCTATATTGTAGTGCACGCACAACCCCCCCCCCCTCTCTATTTTCTAATTGTATAAATTACCTTTTTTTTTTTTTTTTTTTTTTTTTAGAGGTCTCAATCTCATCTTGGGCCTCCACTCCCCTTATTTTTTGTAGGATTGTGACCATCAGTGGGTGTGATTAATCTGCTTTAGTGATCCCTTATTATTTTTCCCATTTTTAATAATACTTCAAATTAATGTTTTTTATTTTTTTTGGTATCAAAAAATGTTTTGTGATGTTCTTTTAGGAATGTTTGTTTGATTTTTTTTTTTTTGGTATCTACAGTTCCCCACCACGCCACAGGAATGGCAGACTGTGGCAGCGGACTTCTCCCGGCGATGGAATTTTCCTAACTGCGGAGGAGCAATTGACGGCAAGCACGTCCGCATCGTGCCACCACCCCATAGTGGATCCCATTATTTCAACTACAAAGGGTTCCACAGTGTTGTTCTGATGGCGGTGGTTTCTGCAAATTATGAATTTCTCTACCTAGACGTTGGGAAAAATGGGCGGATGTCGGACAGTGGTGTGTTTGCCGAGACGGAGTTCACCCAACGGCTTCTTTCCGAGGACCTGGGATTGCCGCCTGCGGAGGAGAATGAAGAGGGTCTGCCCTTCGTTTTTGTCGCAGATGAGGCTTTCGCATTGGGTCCTCACCTCATGAGGCCATTTCCCCAACGCGCCCTCACCCCTGAGAGGAGGGTGTTTAATTACAGGCTGGCCAGAGCCAGACGTGTGGTGGAAAATGCCTTTGGCATCATGGCCAGCCGTTTCCGGCTATTTCTGACCGCCATAAACATGGCCGAATATAAGTTTAATTACATAATTATGTGTTGCTGCATTCTCCACAATTATTTAAGAAGACATTCTTCAACTTATTTAACTCTTTTGCCTGATGACCCAGTTGAACTTCCAGAGGCGGCTCGTGAGGCTGCCCATCCACAATTGGCCCCCGAAACGCACGTGCTGTGCGTCAGGCATATGTGGACTACTTTATGGGTAGGGGGGCCATTCCAATGCCAGATCTTGGCTGAATCATTAAATTTCTTTTTTGCCTGAAACAGTCTTTTCTTTGTTCTTTAATTAATTTATAAGATTTGTGTTTTTTTTTTATCTCCTAGGTCAGTGATGGCGACCTTGGCACCCCAGATGTTTTGGAACTACATTTCCCATGATGCTCATGCATTCTGCAGTATAGTGGAGCATCAAGGGAAATGTAGTTTCAAAACATCTGGAGTGCCAAGGTTCGCCATCACTGTCCTAGGTTATCATAGTGCCATGTGTTTGTGATGGACTGAAATAACTATCCATCATTGTTTAATGTTCTCAGCATACATTTTTTTGAGGTATTTTCGATTCATCATTAAGCTTAAATAACAAGACACACATATTTTACTGTCCATATTTTTTTTATTTTTTGCATCTTGAAAAACATTATAACTTTTTAACATTACAATTTTTTTTAAATTTTTTTGATTTACAAAACAAATAAAATCTTTTTTTTTTGTTTGTTACATTATTCAAAAAACAATCACTTTTTTTATAACATTATTCCAAAAATAAAATCTTTTTTTTTTTTTTAACATTATTCCAAAAATAAAATCACTTTTTTTTTTTTTTTTACATTATTTCAAAAATAAAATCACTTTTTTTTTTTTTTTTACATTATTCAAAAAATAAAATCACTTTTTTTTTTTTTTTTTTTTACATTATTCAAAAAATAAAATCACTTTTTTTTTTCTTTTCCATTATTCCAAAAATAAAATAATTTTTTTGTTGTTTTTTTTTACATTATTCAAAAAATAAAATCACTTTTTTTTGTTTTTTTTTTACATTATTCCTAAAATAAAATCACTTGTTTTTTTGTTTTTTTTTACATTATTCCAAAAATAAAATCACTTTTTTTTTTATAAACCAAACCTGTATAACATTTTTTCAATTACAAAATAAACACAAAATAAATCAAAACCTACCCAAATAATCGATTACATTTTTAATTTGTAGCTCCAGCCCTTTGGATTTTTCGATCACTTCTCTTGCAGTGTCCTGGACGTCCTCTAGTTCAGTGTTTCCCAACTCCAGTCCTCATGGCACACCAACAGGTCTTGTTTTCAGGATTTCCATTATTTTGCACAGGTGATTCGATCAGTTTCACTGCCTTAGTAATTACCACAGCTGTTTCAATTGAGGGAAATCCTGAAAACATGACCTGTTGGTGTGCCTTGAGGACTGGAGTTGGGAAACACTGCTCTAGTTGTTCCCTGAAGGACCATATTTCGGACAGCACAAACTTGGCAGTATCCCTGTCCATTGTCGCTGCACGACTTGCTCCTGAAATGTGGGAACAAAAAAGGTATTAAAAGACCTACATGTAGATCATGGGTCTTCAAACTACGGCCCTCCAGTTGTTCAGGAAATACAATTCCCATCATGCCTAGTCATGTCTGTGAATGTCAGAGTTTTACAATGCCTCATGGGATGTGTAGTTCCACAACAGCTGGAGGGCCGTAGTTTGAGGATCTCTGATCTAGATTACCTGGGTATGGGTGTTATGTTGAAAATTTACCGGATGTGGTGACAGCGTCATCATCCCTCGGGGGTGGGGCTTGGGAAGTTCCGTCCTGCCTTGCTGATTCCCTGCGTCCTAGGAGATTGAAGATAGGGAAAAAAGAAAGGTAAAATATTATAAAGAGATATGAGTGAGAACTAAAAATACAAGTACAGAGTATATAAACATGTGCAGAATCCACTGCTGAGCAGACTCTCCTTTTTCTGTTTATTGGTCATATTTACTAAGCTTTTCACATAGACTTTAATTTAGGTACAAATCCACATTACAAAAGATCACAAGTGAAGTCACATTACACCAAAAATGGCACGAGATTCCTGTTTGGGGACACATGAATTGGTCGTAGGAGTCGTCGTTTGTTCAAATAATAACAAATACAAAGACGTTTTTTGGGAATGATATAGTGTTTATACACTCCATTTTGTCCATGCGAACTAGGCGCATGATGATATTTAGCACGAAGATTGTCGTTTAGTAGGTCGAAAAACAACGTATGAACGACGACTTCTCCGACCACTTTTTGTGCCTACAAACAGATACAGTACAACCTGAAATTAAAATCACATGGCACAATTAACAAACACCAAAAATGTGTCAAAAAAGAAAAAAACGTACTTTTTGCCCGAATCAGCCTTTTGATATGCTTGAGTTGTTCTGGCTCTCTGTTTTTGAGGTCTGACCACCTCTTTCTCAATTGCTCTCTAGTCCTGCGTTGGCCAAATTTGTCATGCAGCCTCCTGATCACCTTCTCCATGATGTCGGCCTTCACCCTGTTTGGATGCAGGTAAGGGCCATGCTTCCCATCATAATCCTCCCTTTGTAATATGGTGACCATCTCCACCATCTCCTGGAAGGCCATGTTTGAGGCCTTGTACCTCCGCCGGGATCGTCCGGTTGGCTGGGCCTGGCCTGCCTGATGGCTTGAGCTTGCCATATTTGTCGCCATCTTTCTTCACTAAAACACACCCACAAAGAAAGATCGAGAAAGGGGCGTGGAAAAGACGAGACCGAACATCAGGGGCGGGATCTCGTGCATCGCGTCACACGTTCGCGCCGTTTAAAGGGATCCACGTCATTGCAAGCGCCGTTCACAACCTGCGGAACAAGGCGGAAGAGACGATCGGATCATAAGACGGTATGTAGCTGGATTATGGACATTGCAAATATTAGGGAACAGTGGATGATTGTGTGGGCTAGAAGATATGGGGGGTTCATTGCAAGCGCCGTTCACAACCTGCGGAACAAGGCGGAAGAGACGATCGGATCATAAGACGGTATGTAGCTGGATTATGGACAATAATAATATTAGGGAACAGTGGATGATTGTGTGGGCTAGAAGATATGGGGGGTTCATTGCAAGCGCCGTTCACAACCTGCGGAACAAGGCGGAAGAGACGATCGGATCATAAGATGGTATGTAGCTGGATTATGGACATGACTAAGCCTATTTATGACATTTGGTGTTTACAAGTTAAAATCTGTATTTTTTGCTAGAAAATTACCTAGAACCCCCAAACATTATATATATATATATATTTTAGCAGATAATCTAGAGAATAAAATGGCAATTGTTGCAATATTTTATGTCACACGGTATTTGTGCGGCGGAATTTTAAACGCAACTTTTTGAGAAAAATGAACTTTAATGAATTTTTAAAAAAATGAAAAAGTAAAGTTAGCCCAATTTTTTGGCATAATGTGAAAGATGAAGCTGCGCCGAGTAAATAGATACCAAGCATGTCACGCTTTATAATTGCACGCACTCGTGGAATGGCGTCAAACTACGGTACCTAAAAATCTCCATAGGCGACGCTTTAAACTTTTTTTACGGTTACCAGGTTAGCGATACAGAGGAGGTCTAGTGCTAGAATTATTGCTCTTGCTCTCACAATCGCGGCGATACCTAACATGTGTGATTTGAACACCGTTTTCATACGCGGGCGCGACTTCCGTATGCGTTTTCTTTGTTGCGCAAGCTCGAGGGGAGGGGGGCGCTTTAAAAAAAATTTAATTTTTTTTCTTATTTATTTTTATAATATTAAATTGTGTTTTTTTTTTTTTTTTTACATTTTGATTTTTTTTTATTGCTGTCACAAGGAATGTAAACATCCCTTGTGACAGTAATAGGTGGTGACAGGTACTCTTTATGGAGGGATCGGGGGTCTAAAAGACCCCCGGTCCCTCCTTTACACTTCAAAGTATTCAGATCGCCGAAAACGGCAATTCTGAATACTGTTTACTTTTTTAAATCCGGCACCATTGACAGCCGAGAAACCCGGAAGTGACGTCATGACGTCGCTTCCGCGTTTACACATTGCAGGCTGAATCAAAGCCGCGTACGGCTTTCATTCAGTCTGCGGCCGCACACAGGACGCGTCGGATCGAGGATCGGGTCTCCCGGTGGGACGGGAGGCCCGGTCAGAGCGGCGAGAGGCGGCGGGAGGGGGGGGATGTCCCCTCCCACTCCTCCGGCATAACAGCCGAGCGGCTTTTAGCCGCATCGGTTGTTATGTTTGGAAAGCCAATCGCCGGCTCTATACAACGGTAACGGGATAATGCCTGCAGCTGCGGGCATCATCCCGGTATAACCCCTGAAACCCGAGGACGCATATGTGCGTACGCTCGGCGTGAAAGGGTTATAATATTAGGGAACAGTGGATGATTGTGTGGGCTAGAAGATATGGGGGGTTCATTGCAAGCGCCGTTCACAACCTGCGGAACAAGGCGGAAGAGACGATCAGATCATAAGACGGTATCTAGCTGGATTCTGGACAATAATAATATTAGGGAACAGTGGATGATTGTGTGGGCTAGAAGATATGGGGGGTTATTTACTTAAAGGAAAAGCCACTTTGCACTACAAGTGCACTTGGAAATGCAGTCGCTGTAGATCTTGAGGAGGACATGCAAGGAGAATTTTATAAATAGCATTTTAGCATGCACATCATTGGCTGATAAAATCAGCAGAGCTTCCCCTCATTTCTGATCCACCCCTCTCAGATTTATACAACGATTGCACTTCCAAGTGCACTTTCAGTGCAATTGAAGTGCAGAGTGTATTTTCCTTTCATAAATAACCCCCATGGTGTTAAAAGCTAATTAGTAGTAGTGGCTTGACTGACACTAGGCTTTGTTTTTTGTTTTGTACATGCAGAAATAATGGAGGCCTTTAAGGATCCCGAATTTCTGACAGAATTTATCCAGAGATGGAAGGAACATCCAGTGCTCTGGCAATCAAAAAGCAAAATTAATAAAAACAAAGATGCCCGGAAGAAAGCAAAGGAGGCCCTGCTTGAATTTGTAAAAACAAGGGTCCCCAACGCTACATTGGAGACTGTGAAGGCTAAAATAAATTCGCTTCGGGGCACCTACAGGACCCAACGGTCACAAGTCCTGGCCTCGATGAGATCTGGGGCTGCAGCTGACAGCGTCTACAAGCCAAACCTGTGGTACTATGGTCAGCTGCAGTTCCTGGATGATCATATAGAGTCCAGGCCATCCATGTCTACCCTTCCCCCAAGGAGGCAGCCCAGTGTTCCCTGCAGTCAGCCCTCCAGTGTTCCCTGCAGTCAGCCCTCCAGTGTTCCCTGCAGTCAGCCCTCCAGTGTTCCCTGCAGTCAGCCCTCCAGTGTTCCCTGCAGGCAAGAGCAGGCAAGCTCAGAGGAAGAGCCTGAGTTCCTGGAGGACCCAGATTGTGACCCATGGAGCCAGGTATTGCATTTTCATATTCATTTTTGTAATGCAAAGTATAATAATGATGAGTAATTTATGTTACAAGTGATCGAAATTATATAAATGATTGCCCAAAAAATTAGGAACATATCAATAAGCAATAGTGGCAAAACAGAATGGGGACAAGATACATAAATGCAGAGGTCATAATGAATGTGTGTCATTTTCTTGTACGCCATTAGGTACACCATACAGTGGCCGCAGATGTTAAACACCCTTTTTGCTATTAACATTTTGTCCACCCTAAAGTAAAAAAACGGTTGGGTAAAGGCCCCCTACTTTGGAATTTCAGTCAGCATCAACCCCCCCCCCCCCGCCCCCAGCTCCAGGGGGCACATATCTAAAGCTGTGTAAGGGGCCACAGAATTAGGGATGGAGGGCCTGTGGTAAATATATTTTAGCATTCAATTATGATATGTCATTAAGTTAGAAATGTGTGTGATGAATGACGCCAAAAAATAAAATATGTCCCTTTTTTATTATACACAGGCAGAGCAAAGCCAGGAGGAGGCAGGCCACGCAGGGAGCCAGGAGGAGGCAGGCCACGCAGGGAGCCAGGAAGAGGCAGGCCACGCAGGGAGCCAGGAAGAGGCAGGCCCCACTGGGAGCCAGGAGGAGGCAGGCCCCAGTGGGAGACAGTAGTCACGCCAGCGTGATTGTATCTCCCAAATCCCTCCTATCCGGAACCCAGCAAAAAGGGCCAGAAGGCTCATGCAGATGGAGGAGGAGACCCAGGCCATGCTCCGTGAAGCAACTTTGGCCATCAGAGAGCCGCCCAGTGAGGAAGAGGGATTCGCAGCGCTGATCGCAGCCAAGCTTAAAAATCTTGAGCTGGGCCAGCGTTTGCGCTGCGAATCCATCATATTCGAGGCCATAAGCATGGCCACACTGGGACAGCTCAATGACGATATTGGCATTGGGCTGATTCGCACTCCTGTCCTTACTGCGTTTCCTGGTCCTGCTCCATCTCCTGCTCCTGCTCCTGCTCCTTCTCCTGCTCCTCCTCTTCCTGAGCCTGCTCTGGCTCCTGGCACGTCGTCTCCAGGAACACAGCCCCTGAGGACTCGGCCTGCAGGGAAGGCTGCAGGGAAAACTGCAGGGAAGGCTGCAGGGAAGGCTGCAGGGAAGGCTGCAGGGAAGAATGCAGGGTAGGCTGCAGGGAAGACTGCAGGGAGGAAGAAGTGAGGAGATGGTGCCCCGAAGCGAATTTTTTTTTGCCTTCACAGCCCTCATTGTTTTCTTGGTGGACCCTTGTGTTTACAGCTTCAAGCAGGGTCTCCTTTGTTTTTATCCAGGCTTCTTTGTTTTTATTTGGTTTTGCTTTTTGATTGCCAGATGGTTGTACTTTTTATTTATTTACCTTTTTAACCTGAATAAAGGTATATTTTGGTTGGTTTGCAAATTTTGACCATGTGTATTTTTTACAAACAAATATAGAGATTGTTATAGTGAGTAGGCAGACACATTTTAAAAATTAAAACGACATTAAACAAGGAACAACAACCTCCTTGTGGGTAAATTAAACCCCAAAAAATAAGCTGTTGTGGTCACTTCACAAAAAATTGTAGTTCAAAACATCTGTTAAAAGATATTACCCCAAAATAATTACATGTGTCCCAAAAAACAAAAAAACAAAACAAAAAGGGCCCAAAAAAATAATAAAGTCAAAAGGTGGACAGAAATATGTCAAACAAGATGAGCCACAACAAACTAGGGCCCAGATTCACAGAGCGATTACGCCTGCGCAACAGGAGATGCGCGTGCGTAAGTCGAAATGTGCGCGTGCGTTTCGATGCGCGGCATCCCCCAGAACGAGATACGCCAAAAATCTACTTTTTTTTGTCCCGCGTAATTTCGTTAGACTGGCGCATCCGTCCGCGCAAAAGTGCGCTAGACACACCATTGATTTGCTAGTCAAATATGCTAATGAGGGACTTACGGGGATCCACAAAACAACGTTGAGGCAGCGCAGGCGACGCAGTGTGCGCAACAGCAAAATGTCCTGTCTAAAATTAGAGCATATAAAAGCTGGTCTAAAAAGTGAAAAAAAGTCTACTTGTTAGATAAAGCAACACTGTTAGTGAGGAGCTCAGCAGTCACACGTGTTGCACAACAATCTGTATGCCAACATGCCAGGGGCATCGTCGCGCATAGCTATACTACTGACTTTAGATGAACAAAGAAGGATGAGGGCACGGAGGATGGCACGGGAGAGGACGGGAGAGGATATACCGCACCCGCATAGACCTGTTTGGCATGAGTGATTCTGAGGTGTATGGCATCTTCAGATTCACCCCTCATGTCATCCTGGAATTAACCACAACCCTGCAGGAGGACATCACCAGCCCAACACACCGCTCACATGCAGTGCAGCCACTGGTCAAGGTACTGGCAACACTCCATTTCCTTGCCAGTGGCTCTTTTCAGAGTACAAGTGGAGTGGTGGCTGGGATGTCACAATCCTCCATGAGCAGATGTGTGCACCAGGTTGTCCCTGCAATTCTCAGACGCATGGCCAACCAAATCATCAAACCCACCACTGAGGACCTGCGGCTGAAGGCAATGACAGATTTCTACAGAATTGCCAGATTCCCACGCACTGTGGGGGCCATTGATTGCACACATGTGGCACTCCAGCCCCCCCAGGAGACAGAGCACATGTACCGCAATGGGAAGCATTGGCATTCCATCAATGTACAGGTGATAGTCGATGCCCAAGGCCTCATATGGCACGTCCATGCCAAACACCCAGGGTCCAGCCATGACAGCTACATATACAATCAATGCCACATCCGATTGGAATTCGATCAGAACGTGTATGGGGACACCTGGCTGGTTGGTGAGTGACATGGGTGGCAGGCATGACTATCCCCTCCCATGATGCACATCACAAGGGGCACATGCATGACTAACATCCTCCTGTCTTTTCCCTTACAGGTGACTCTGCATATCCACTGGGACCCCATCTCATGACTCCTATCCGGAACCCCCAAACCCCAGGAGAGGAAAGATACAATCAAGCACATGCCCAAACACGTGCAGTGGTGGAGCGCACCTTTGGCCTCCTAAAGTCACGTTTCCGATGCCTGGATAAGTCTGGGGGTACCCTCTTGTATTCCCCAAACTTCGTGTGCCAGATCATCGGTGCATGTTGCATGCTGCACAACTTCGCAGTAAGAAAGGGCCTGCAGATTGACCTACGTGATGACCTGACCCCTGAACCAGACAATCCCCCCCTAACCGAGGCTACCCCGTCTTCTGAGGGAAGAGCAGCCAAGAGACAGCTCACATTGGGCATCTTTTTTTTTTTTTAAATATTCATTCTTTATTTCTTTTCATATCATACAAAATTTTCAATTGTTCATTTAAAAAAAACCAGAGGAGACTGTTCGTTATAACTATAAACACATAGTTTAAACATTGATATATATTGTCCTATCATAAATCTTGACTTATATCAGGAGGTGAGTAATCTCTTAGTTAAGGAGGGAACACCCACTCTTTCTCATTCTAGTTGATATTATCGCTTTTACTACTTGGCCCCTCTCCCTTTGACCCTTTCCAGCCGACATTCCTCTCTCCTCAGGTGATACACCCTTTTTTCTCCAGCCATGGCTTCCACATGTCCTCAAAGTCTCTAAGTTTTCCCCTTTTTATATAGACTGCTCTTTCTTTACAGAGGGACTCATTGACTGCCTCAATCCAGTCACTTACTGCCGGTGGTGAAGTTGCCTGCCACCTCATGGCTATTATTATATAAACATTGGGCATCTTTGCACGTTAAACATACACATTAATCATGGCACAATGAGAATGCATGCATGCACAACACTGTGGTCCCTAGCACACACACCCCACATCCACATCAAATTGGATTGGCACCAGTCCACCATGCAGGACTTGTGAGCAGCAACGCCACGCCAAGGCTCCAATTATGTCACTGTACATTCATACACCATTCACACGGACCTGGGGATCACTTCTCCCTGGTCCTGGGGAACCCTTCTCCACCAAAATTGAGGGTGACACCCCTTTTCCGGCAGGAATGTCACCCCCACATTCACACAGCATTCACAACACAAAAAAAAAAAAAAAAAATTACCTGCAAAAGCAAAAAATTTCCAGCAAAAAAAAAAAAATTACCAAAAAAAAAAGGGGAAAAACAAATGAATGCCCTTTGCGTGAGCCACGCCTGGGGCGCCCCCGGCCACGGCCCCGGCTTCTCAGGGGAGACTCATGGGGAAGGGGTAAAACCGGGGAAGGAGGAGCAGCCCCTGATCTCTGCCCACCTGGCGGCCTGCCCTCCAAGGCCACGGCTATTCTGTCCAGGGCAGCACCAAGTGTTGCCGTGTTGGCCT
The DNA here is from genome assembly GCA_029574335.1 of Rana kukunoris. Lineage (NCBI taxonomy): Eukaryota > Metazoa > Chordata > Amphibia > Anura > Ranidae > Rana > Rana kukunoris. The sequence goes on along the minus strand of CM056049.1, from coordinate 501,359,882 downwards.
GGGTAGCCAGGGTAAGGGCCCTCACATCCTGCCCAACACCTGCTGATGTCGTCTGCAGTTCGTTTAGGCAGGTTGTGAAAGCCCGGGAGTGGGAGTCCAGGTTCCCCAGCGTATCCTTGATGGAGGACAGGCTCTCCTCCATCCGCACCAATGTCTGGCTGACCTGTCGCAGATGGCGGGTCTGGAGGAACTGGTCCCTTCTCAGAGTGGCGGGCAGGAGATCGGCCACCCCCCTGGTGGTCTGGGATGACATCCTGCCTCCAGCTGATGCTTGTGGCCGGGGAGAAGGGGAGGCCCTTGTGAGGGGAGCCATGTTGGGGGAGGAGGGGGGGGGGGCTCCCCCTTAGGGAGGCCTGCCTGCTGCCAGCCAGAGGGGAAGAGTCCTCAAAAGCCAAACGTCCAGTGCCTGACATGGACTCCTCCTCCTCATGATTCTCCTCCTCCTCATGATTCTCCTGCTCCTCTTGAACCTCCTCCGCGGACTCCGGCCTTGTTGGGGGGGCCTCATTAGGCTGCTGTCCTGGGGTTGGTGCGGTCAGGCCAGATGGCCCTGCACCCTCCTGCACATCTGTGGATGACACAAAACATTCACAGGTTGGAGGATCCACACACTTGCCACATATTCCCTTTCACCCCCTCCCCCACACATGCTACACACCTGATATTTAAAAAAAAAAACTTACCTGGCACCACGGGCTCCGGACTTGAATCAAAGCCGGGCAGGCCATCAACTTCATGCCGATAAAAGGTCAGGGCCACCGCACGCTCCTCCGCTGTCAGCCTAATACGGCATGGTGGGCCCCCTCCTGTGCCCCTGGCATGGGCATGCATTCTGGCCATCTTCTGTTTGACCAGACTCCGGAGGTCATTGATTTTTTTTTCAATCCCAGACCGGGTCCGTGTCTCCCCCTGCCCCGCTGAATTGACCTGCTCAGTGATCCTATCCAAAATCTCCCTCCTCCTGGCCGGGGTGGTGTTGGCACTCTGTGGGCCGTGGAGGTAACGCCCATACTCGCTAATGGCCCGGGCAAGAATCTGTTTTTCCACAACTGTAAAATTCAGCTTTCGTTTTCTCTCAGTCATCCTTCCAAAAAAAAACAGTCCCAGTCAACAAAATTCACGCACACAAACAAGCACAACCAATCAAAAAAAAAACACACACACAGAGATAAAACTACTGAGCAAGAAACAGTCACCAAAAAACAAAACAAAAATACAGCAGGAAAAGAAACAAACACAAATATATCAATCAAACAGTCTCTCAAACACTTATCAAAAACCACTTTCAAAAATCTACTAACAAACACTTGATCACACAGAACACTAATCTGACAACTACAAAACACACCGCAACGAACAACAGGACAAAAGCACTTGGTTAAATGGGAAGGGACAAAGGGATGTACTTTTGCAAAGCAAGTGCGTTTGTGTGTGTCTATTTATGCTGTTTGCGTAGTTCACAACGTTGCCCTAGTCCATTTCCAATTTCACTGATTGCGCCGCTCCCGAGTTGTGAGCATGCGCACAGCGGAGCTGACATGGTATGCTTCAAGCGCGCATGCGCGAGCCGGCCGGCCCTTCATTTGCATGGGGTCACGGCTCATTTCAATGTAACACGCCCACGTCCTTCCCAATTTGTATTACTCCTCCTTACGCCTCTGAAAAAACGTTACGCATGCGCAATTTCATGCGCAAAAGCTACGAGAATAGGGTGATTATGCGGCAAAATTGCGCAAGTCTAACGTAAAGGCGGTGCGCTACGCCGGTCCAATAATGCGCAGATGTACCTGAATCTGGGCCTAGGAGTTTAGGGTAGCTTGGAAATGGTTTAAAAAGCATTGTGGCAAATGCAGCGCATTGTTTTCTTCATTAGTTTTAAAATAACAAATAATAAATAACAATACCAGAACGAGCTCTCCCATCTCAGAAATTGCTTCTGAGCACGCGCGGGTTTAAAACGTCATTTTCGATGTCGTTTTGCCCACACACGATCATTTTTTATGACACAAAAAACGACGTTTTGAAAAACGACACAAAAAATTCAAGCATGTTGGAATTTTTTTTTGGTCTTTTTTTTTTAAGACAAAAAACGACGTTTTGCCCACACACGATCAATTTAAATGACGTTTTAAAAAACTTCTTTTTTTTTTCATCGCAAAAAACGACCGTGTGTACGCGGCATTAGAGCCTAAGCGCAGGGTTATATAAACTTTTTTCATAAATGATTTGTTTAGCTATACGACAGACTTAATTCCTTCTACGTACAAAAGAAAATTCAAAAGCTATGGCTATGCATTTACTTTACAACATCCGGAATTTTGTTTATTAGGACCTCTTCATGATTCCAGTGATGCATTCTAAAGTGATTTCATAATGTGGAGCTGGCGGAAATACCATCTTTCTTTTGTAAATAATGGTTAAGTACATTTATGAAGTGTCTTCCATTCTAACTTTAGAAGAACTCCTTGCTACTGTCAAGTCTATTCTGCTTTCCACTTAGTTATGGCACTTAGTCCAAAATTCTTTTGTTCTTATGTTATTACCAGGTTGGATCATTGTGCAATACAGATAATGTGCATGCTATCTGTCTTTTCAGATTCTTCAAATGAGTTAAGCCTGTAACCCTTGGCATTTGGTAGGTACTTCTGGATTAGGCAGATACAATCCAATAAGTGTAATACAAAATCAAACTAACATATTCAGTACAGAATAAGATATACAGTATATGTAATCTATTTCAGAGATGACAAGCAGATGCACACAAAGCTTAACCACTTGACCACTGGACACCCTTAATAACCAGACCAATTTTCAGCTTTCGGTGCTCTCACAGTTTGAATGACAATAACTCAGTCATACAACACTGTAACCAAATGACATTTTTGTCCTTTTTTTCCCACAAATAGAGCTTTCTTTTGGTGGTATTTGATCACCTCTGCGTTTTTTTTTGCTATAAATGAAAAAAGAACGAAAATTTTGCAAAAAATAATAATTTTTCTTCATTTCTATTATAACATTTTGCAAAAAAGTAATTTTTCTTCATAAATTTGGCCTAAAATGTATACTGCTACATATCTTTGGTAAAAAAAAAAAAAAATGTTGGATATTATTTAGTCTGGGTGAAAGTTATGGGGTCTACAAACTATGGTACCAATTACTGAAAATTGATGAATTTCATCACACCTAATGTACTGACAGCCTCTCTCATTTCTTGAGACCCCAACATGCCAGAAAAGTACAAATACCCCCCAAATTACCCCTTTTTGGAAAGAAGACATTCCAAGGTATTTAGAAAGAGGCCTGGTGAGTTTTTTAAAGTTGTCATTTTTTCCCACAATTCTTTGCAAAATCAAGATTTTTTTTTTCCATCAAATTTTCATATTATTAGGTTATTTCTCACACACAGCATATGCATACCACAAATTACACCCCAAAACACATTCTGCTATTCCTCCCGAGTATGGCGATACCCCATGTGTGACATTCTGACATTTCTCTCCTACATGTAAAAATCATCATTTATTTGCTAGAAAATTACATAAAACCCCAAAACATGATATAAAGATACCTCACATGTGTGGTTTGAACACCGTTTTTATATGTGGGCGGGACTTGCGTATGCGTTCGCTTCTTGCATGCAAGCTCACGGGGACAGGGGCGATGTATGCCCAGAGTATTGCGGAGTATGCCCAGAGTATTGCGGAGTATGCCCAGAGTATTGCCCAGAGTATTGCCAGAGTATTGCCAGAGTATGCCCAGAGTATTGCAGAGTATGCCCAGAGTATGCCCAGAGTATTGCAGAGTATGCCCAGAGTATTGCAGAGTATGCCCAGAGTATTGCAGAGTATGCCCAGAGTATTGCGGAGTATGCCCAGAGTATTGCCCAGAGTATTGCCAGAGTATGCCCAGAGTATGCCCAGAGTATTGCGGAGTATGCCCAGAGTATGCCCAGAGTATTGCGGAGTATTGCCCAGAGTATTGCCCAGAGTATTGCCCAGAGTATGCCCAGTGTATGCCCAGAGTATGCCCGGAGTATGCCCAGAGTATGCCCAGAGTATTGCCAGAGTATTGCCAGAGTATTGCCCGAGTATTGCCAGAGTATTGCCCGAGTATTGCAGAGTATGCCCAGCTGAGGTATTGCCCAGTATTGCAGAGTATGTGCAGCAGGGATGGCTGAGCAGGGAGGGATGGATGGATCTGTGACTACATTTGTCACAGATCCAGCCCGCAGCACTGGCGCTGCCATCCGCTCCCTCCCCTCTCCTCTCACACTGTACTGATCGGTACAGAGAGAGGAGGGAGGAACCGGCGTCAGCACATGACGCCGCTTTGTTGACATTGGACGGCGCGATCACGTGGTAAACCACCGCTATCAGCGGCGATTTACCGTGATCCGTTGAGGACCCGGCGGTCACGGATGTTCCCGTGTGCGCGCCTCAGGGGGCGCGCGGGAGCGCGATTCTAAAAGGCCGTTAATTAACGGCCACTTAGAATCAAGCAACCGCCCTATAGCCGTACTTTCGGTATAGGGCGGTTGCAAAGTGGTTAAAGGAAAGGTTAGCCAAAACTTTTTTGGCTGTACTTCCCCTTTGGGTCACAGGAGTGCAGTCAGTTCTGCAGTCCTGTGACCAGTTATCAGCCAACATTGGGCTAAAGAAAGAAGCCACTGAGAGCCTGAGCCAGCCCCTCTTATCCCCTTCACAGCCCAGCGCTACAGTGAGCAGTGGTAGCTGGTGGTATAATTTTTGAGAGGGTGGCAAACAATTCCCCCACCCGCCCCCAGTCGGTAGGTCAGGTTAACCAACAGCCCCGCATTTACCCCATCTAGGGGGTGGATTCACCCTGCATCTCCTTCTCCTGGGCTTCACAGCGGCTTCCCTTGTATATCCTCCCTCCTCCTCCTTCGGCGACCAATAGGATCGCTTCTCCTCTTGGCCAATCGAGTGAAAGGTGAATCAGGAAAACAATTGGAAATATTAATTTTCTATTGTCACTCAACTGGGTGAGCCCAACTTTGTTCAAGCCACTTAGAGCCTCAGGCTCTAATCATGTTCTTCTAAAAAAAAAAAAAAAACCTTTGAAATCATTGCATCCAGTGTCCTGTCCCGAGGCTGCTATTGACCGTGAGCACTGAAGGGGCAGAGCAGAAAGCCTGTGACTGACACTCAATGCTCTCTACTCAGAAAAAGGGCTAAGTGATCAGCGGTCTTTGATTGCTCAGTTCTTAGGGTGGAGTTGGCAGGGGACAGCTGCACCTGGGATCGGTGCTGCAGCCATCTAGGTGAGTATGATATCATATTTTTCTGCATTTCCAATCTTCTCTTTTTAAAGCGGAGGTTCACCCAAAAATACATTTTTTCACATTAGCTCCAGCATACTGCTAACTTTTGCAGTATGCTGTTTTTTTTTTTTGCTACTTATCGTTATACGAGGCCTTGTTATCCGGCTCCGAGCGGGCAATCGTGCAGGCAGTAGGCGTTTCTACACGAAGAGGAGTTGATTGACGGCTGCTAAGGCACGTCATGGCTTCCGAAAATACCAGAAGAGACACTCGGGCGTTTACGGCGCCTGCGCTTGCCGTGTAGAGCTGACTGCGCAGGCGCCGTAAACACCCGAGTGTCACTTTGGCTATTTCCGGAAGGCGTGATGCGCTTTAGCAGCCCGTCAATGAACGCCTCTTCACTTAGGAACGCCTATACAAGGAAGTAATCCCCCGCTCGGAGCCGGATAAACAATAGCTCGTACAACGATAAGTACAAAAAAAAACAAAACAGCATACTGCAGATGTTAGCAGTATGCTGGAGGGATGTAGCTAATGTAAAAAAGTTTATTTTTGGGTGAACCCCCGCTTTAAGGCAAAGCAGTACATTGGTTTGCATTGAAAATTGTTGTTTTATATTGTAGGCCTGCAATTCTTAGGAATAACTCACTTAAATCTGTCCAAACAAGAGTCTAGTAGACATGCTTTAGGTATGATAAAGTTTGAAACACAAAATCATAAATTATAGTATAATGAATAATTATAAATAATTATAAAAATAATAATATAATGATAATACATTTTATTCAATAATGTAATTAAACCAAAAACATTGAAAGCCAGGAACACTGAATCACACACCCCAGCCAGGAGGGCCACACACGGGGTGGTGGGACAACTGCCCTGGAGGATGGTGGCGAAGACGACCCCGAACCAATGGCATCTGCCCCCTAAATACCCCTCCCCAGCATGCACAGCGAGGCGATCAACCATCCTGATTGGCTGCCGAGGAGCGGTATCCAGTCCACACTACCCTGACTCTACTGTTGCCACCTGACGGTCTGGGGTGTGAGGGCCCCTCAGACAACGACAGTGGACACACAACACAGCCAGAGCTGGTACAGAGGCCCTAAAATGTTGTCATATAAACACGGTCATAGGCAACTAACTCTCTGGCCACCCTCTAAATTTACAGCAGCACCTGCTATGAAAGTAGCCACAAGCATTGCTCAAGAAGATACCTGAGATCTTCTTGTAGTACTTCTTTTGCTGTTTCCTCATTGCTGGGTAGAATGTCATTGCTTGGTCGGCTCTGTCGAACCTCCCATGGTGTTATTGTTATCTATCACTACTTGCTTCATGATTTCTTTCCCACCTTTCGTGTGTACCATAACAGTGGAGGTATTATGAACTGTACTCATTAGTAACACATCTTTCTTGTTACGCCATCGCAGTGCCATCATTTTGCCTTTCTGCCAGGCAACATTTTGTCCAGTCTATGTATGTCTAGAGCTGGATGCACAGAGTCTAATGGGCCAGGTCAAAGCCCTGTGGATGAGTACTAATGACCCTGAGACAAAGAGAGCAACATCAGGGAGCATGCTATGCAGTGGGACATGTAAAAAGAGAGACCGGTATGCTACAGAAAGCACCTTGTTAATCTCAGTTAACAGAGGAGGATGCTTTTCCTTGTGAATCTCGGTTTGAATAATAATGCTACATAATGCTACATTGTCCATAGTGTATTCATAATATAAATATTAACATGGCTGTTGTGAAGTGCCTGAGGCTGCTGGAAGGTAGGAAAAGCCGCTCAGGGACACAGGGAAGGTTGGATGTTTAGAGGCCATAGACCAGGAGATGTCACCACCTGCTTGGGCAAATCACTGCCTCTGGAAAGCAGGAAGCCGGGCCATGGATAAGAGGTGAGGAATCGTCCTCACCCAGAGCCGTGGCTGAGTTCCACGTTGCTGGAAACACGGGAGTGAGGCTTGAGCCCGCGGAGGGACCAGCTGAAATGGAAGTTACGGCAACTTGTTTCAGGTCAGTGGAAAGAAATGGAAAATCTATTGAAAGTAGAGGACACATATATAAAACTTAAGAGTAACCTGAAACCACAATACAACAAATTACTTCGAGAATATGTTAAGAAAGGACAGAATCTGAATATCCTGAATAAACGAGAGTCCGAATACCTGGTAACAGAATCCACCAAGACACCAGTGATGTACTAGGTGCCTAAAATACACAAAAGGCAGGTCGACCCGCCTGGTAGGCCTATTATCAGCGGGATCAATTCTGTTTTTTCGAGGCTAGGAGAATATCTGGATCAATTCTTGAAACCCCTGGTTATCCAGGGAAGATCTCATTTAAAAGACAGTACCCAACTTATCAACAAATTAAAGGATCTCAACAACACAGGGGATTACCTACTAGCTACTATGGATGTGGAGTCGTTGTATACGAGCATTAAACAGCCAGATGGACTCAAAGGGGTAGAAAAAGCTCTACACGAACTGTCTGATATGAAACAAGAACAAATCTCTTATATTTTGAAAGTCCTTCAACTGGCTATGCACAACAACCACTTCTGGTACAACAGTGAACACTATGTACAAACAAGGGGGGTCGCAATTGGGGCTCGCTATGCCCCCAGTGTAGCAAATGTATGCATGGACATGTGGGAGGACATATACGTCTATGACCGGAACATCACACAATTGAAGTTATACAAACGGTATATTGACGACATTTTTATCCTATGGGAAGGAACCTCTGAGAAGCTAGAAACGTTCATGAATGAAATTAATGACAACATATTTGGCATAAAATTCACGGGCAAATGGCACACTAGCACCATAGAAAACCTAGATTTGGAAATTTTCAAAAGTGAGGATGTACTCTGCACCAAAACGTTTTTCAAAAAAACGGATCGAAATGGGTACATACCCACAAGAAGTTGCCACCATCCAAAGTGGATATCCAACATCCCAAAAGGACAACTTCTAAGAGTCAGTAGGAATTGCCATAGGGAGGAAGACTATGAAAGACAAGCAGATGTCCTAATCAATCGGTTTACGGAGAAGGGGTATCAGCACCCACAACTTATCAAACTTAAAGAAAAAATACGGAACATGGACAGAAGAACATTACTACAATCTAAACCTCCGAAACCCACAAAGAAAACCAATGACATATCCTTCATTACAGGTTACAGTACCCAACATCGACAATTAGAAAAAATTCTGAAGAAGTACTGGCCCATTTTAAAGGAAGATAGGACACTTGCAAGCATCCTTCCAAATAAACCCAGCTTCATTTACCACAGAGCACCCACATTAAGAAATCACCTAGTCCACAATGTGGTGAACCCACCAAAGGTGGAACTATGCCCTGAACTAAAGGGATTTTTATAGATGCCAAAGATGTCTCCCTTGCAAAAAAGAAAATAGAAGACGTCTAACATTTATATCAAGTGCAAACCATAATAGATTTGAAATCGAAAAACTGATTACCTGTAACAGTACCCACGTCACAAACGTGGTGGAATGTCCCTGTAAATTACAGTACGTGGGACGCACTACCAGACCCCTTAAAGTCCGTATCAGGGAACACATAAAGAACATTCGAAAGGGTTTCCCCTATCATAGCCTATCCAGACACTTCAGTGAATCCCACAACAAAGACCCTTCACTAATGACGTTTTACGGAGTGGACATGATACAAGACCACTGGAGAGGTGGAAACAAAAAAACTCTAATATCCCAAAATGAAACAGAATGGATCTACCGCTTGGGGTCTCTGGCACCCAAAGGGATGAACCTCGATATAGAGCTTAACTGCTACATATCAAACCAGTAGAAGCATATATATTAACATCAAATATAATTATGCATTAAGACAAAACATTCTTCTTATTAACGATCCCACTCGAAGTTATTTGATCTAAAATAAGGGGTTACCTGACACATAGTGATCCAAATTTAGCATACATTACCAAATCAAATCACTAACACCGTATGAACTGATACATTACACTGTGTATAGCTCAAAACCCCCTTTTCTCCCCTTCCTTTTCTAACCGGGGACACTGGAAGAAGGGGAGGGGGGACAGAAACAGTGTAAATAAGGGTTAGTATAACCCTAATATCCTTCACGGGACATCTCTCTCGTCTGCACAGGAACATACCAAAAGGTTCCTGTTCATCACTAGTCATTGGAAAATTTATTTTTACCTGCTGGTATATATCCTTAGTGGCATTGTCATATTGTAGATACCACTCATACTAAATTGCTCTATATTTTAAATAAGGGTTTTCTTGCCCCCTACACCTTTCAAGCACTTTAAACTTTGATCATGCAAACACTAGAATTTGTGCAAGTAACATTATTTGCACATTTAGATGATGATAATCATGGAGTTTACACATAAAAGATTATAATAATTTTTTTAATTTTTTTCATTAATTTTCTCATTCTTTTCACTCACGTTTCATATAGTATTCTTTTCTAGACATGTGCAGACTGGAATATTTTGTTTCGTTTTTTCGTTTGGAAAATACATTTATTTAGTTACTCCCAAAAATCTTTTTGATTTATTTCGTTTTTCGTTGGGGAATAGCTTTCGTCCGAAAATCCAATAATACTTGGTTTCTGTCGAATGGTCAAAAGAATATTCGACGGAACGTCAAATCTTTTTGGTTTCTGTCGAATGGTCAAAAGAATATTTCGACGGAACGTCAAATCTTTACGTCGAATCGTACCTTTCCGTTCGAATATTCCGCCTACAAGAATTCTAATGTTGTATGACTAGTAATAATGTCGAATCTATTCTCTATAATGTCGAATCTATTTTCTCATAAATCAAAATCTATTCTTTGTAATGTCGAATCTATTATTTCTATAGTGTCGAATCTTTTATCTATAATGTCGAATCTTTTCCCTATAATGTCGAATCTCTCTATATCGAATTTTTACCACAACGAAAATAAAGCATTTTTTATGTCGGATCTTTCGGTTTTCATGACTTGCACTTTCATTATCGTTTGTTAAAACGATAACGAAAAAAACAGATTTTCGGACGAAAATGCATTGAACGAAAACAAATGCACATGTCTACTCTTTTCCCATATTTGTACAAAATATAAGCTATAGTACATTTTAGTACTAATTTTGACCACTTTATGTATCTTATTGTTGTAATAAGTGGCACTCGAGACCCGTAATATTAACCAAATTATAACTCCCAATGGCTAGCTCATCGCGGTCCAGGTCTATTATATCAATCAATTGCCTGCAATAGATGCCGATGTATATGCATTTTAACTACGGCGATACTACACAGGCTGAACCCCACGTATTCGGCCACCTTGATTGGACACTCGCAATCATACATTCTGAGTATCTGATTGGCAAAGGGAGTCAATATCACTCCCATATGGTATCGGATTCTGTTTAGAATATATAATTCAATGTGACGAGAGGGGCGGGTATCACCTTTGAAAACGTCCATACGACGAGACCGGCCAGGTGACTAGCCGCTCTCACGTCACACACATCACGCCAGAGACAGCTTCCGGGTAGGAAACGGCCACTGTTGGAGCGCAAACAGCCTGCACGCTCCACACTCCATATTGGAACTTTTTCTCCTGCCGACACCCGGGGACCTGCCTGGCTTAGCCAGTACTACAGGACATTTTTTTCTTACCTGGAAAGGAGCAAGTTTGTTTTTATCTTTCATTATTTTATTTACTTCACCATTTATTTTATTTTTATTTTTGTGGCAATGCCCAACTTTTTATAATAAAATACCCAGGATACAGGGTTTACTACCCTATGAGGACTCCTCTCTTTATTTCTCCTCATACTACCACGATCCACGGCATCTAACAGATAACAACAAGAACCTGGGGAATGCCCAGGGAATAACCAAGCCTACTTACCGACCAGCTAGCAGAACAACCAATTAACCTGTCTAACAGTGTGCATTAAAAACAGGGGTTTTGTTCGCACGCATTTGCAAACACATGCGTGAGCCACAGAGCCGCGCCAAGGCACCCCATAATTCTGTGGTCCTAACACTAACAGTGAGTGTCCTCACAAAGGAGGCACATGCATTTTAATGGATAGATTGGGGCAGGTGGACTGAAGGGGAGCCACCCCTCCTTAAAGGTACAGGAGCACACCAAGCACCCAGCATATAGCACAATGGCTGCAAAGGTGTTGGTGCACTGCTGGACCAAGGCATCTAACAGGACTGCCATCATCTACAAAGGACCTCCAGACAGGACAGCTGGTAAGCGACCAACGTGGCCCACTGATCCCTAAGGCCCTACACCCCTCCGAGGGGACTACTATCTGGTGAGTAGGGATACATGTGGGGGGATCATTGAAGTTCATCTGATGTCTGAAGCAGGGAATTAAGGCTGCCTTTTTTTGGAAACTACAATCTGCAAACTTCACTTGTTTTTGTGTTTATTTAAAGGGGTACTGCTATACCCACTTGTTGAACTAATAGGGAATATATCAGTTAGGACTCAGTCACAGGGTACGCTACCCCTATGTTTTGTACAATGCACAGATGTACTTAATGCTTATTGCTTTACTATAACTCACTGTTTTCACAGGTACGAGGTACTATCTATACCTGTCTAAACAATGTTTCTCAAACACCTTTTCTAAATAATTATTCTAACACAGAGCATTCTTATTTATTCAATTTTGTTCTTTGGTTGTCCAGCATCCACATACCATTATTAGTGTATTTCTGCCTGGGGCTCTAACAGTGTGAACGTACACACTCGGGCTCAAGTAGCACCTCAAAAAAGGCTTAGATTCACGGTTTTTAGGTGACAAAGTTTCCTCTCTCACGTTAAGCACAGTGGTGGATTTACCAAGTGCTTGTTTGAAGTTATTAGCAAATTCAATAAAAGGGCACCTTGTATAAGTGGAGGTTTTCATATAAGCCCACCGCACACAGGTACCCGACACCTGATTAGTTAAAAAAACCTACCAATAACATACCTATCAGCGCCATCACCTTGCACATTCACTCTACCTCATTGATACTGCCATACGGCTGCTCTTTCCATTATCTTTGCAAGGAATGGTAAGGTAGAAATAGGTTGATTGTTACTGAGCAGGGAGTGCGGCAAGTTAGATTTCTTCAGCAGGGGTATAACCACCGCCTGCTTTAGAATACTTGCCACCACTCCAGATGAAAAAGATGTGCTTACAATGTCTGCTATAAAGGGGGCCATGGTCTCACAGGCGTCCTTCATCAGCTGTGCAATGCAGGGATCAAGCGCAGAGGACGATGCCCTAAGAGACTTGAGGATGATTTTTTATTTCCAGGGGGGTGACAGGGGAGAAACTATTAATGTGATTGCCATTATACACAGGCAGTGGCGTAACCAGAGTTATGGGCGCCCGGGGCAGAACTTTTTTTTTCGCCCCCCCCGGCGCTAGCGCATGACCACATACGCCCAATCACAGGGCGCCATGCCATCAAATGCAGCCACTGTGTCATCAATTGTCACCACTGTGCCATGCCAACAAACGCAACCACTGTGCCATGCCATCAAATGCAGTCACTGTACCATGCCATCAATTGTCACCACTGTGCCATCAATCGTCACCACTGTGTCATCAATCGTCACCACTGTGCCACCAATTGTCACCACTGTGCCACCAATTGTCACCACTGTGCCACCAATTGTCACTGTCCAGACATCTATCCACCTCGGAGCTTTATATTATAACCTGCTTTGACTTGTAGTTCTCCATCGTCTCCTGGGGCTCAGGTGCATGCGATCCACCATCTTTGTTCAGTTTTTCTTACTGCTGGGACTTGTAGTCCCATAGATGGTGGATCGCATGCACCTGAGCCCCAGGAGACAATGGAGAACTACAAGTCCCAGCAGGTTATAATATAAGGCTCTGAGATGGATGGGTGTCCGGACATCCATCCACCTCGGAGCCTTATATTATAACCTGCTGGGACTTGTAGTTCTCCATCTTCTCCTGGGGCTCAGGTGCATGCAATCCACACCCATCAACCTCAGAGCCTTATTGTATGATAATGTATAACCTGCTGGGACTTGTAGTTCTCCAATCTCCATGAGCCCCAGGAGAAGATGGAGAACTACAAGTCCCAGCAGTCTTACTAAAATGACAGGCTCTGAGGTGGATAGGTGGGGATCAGGCAGAGCACCCCTTTAGATTTACACCAACCCCCCCTTCTCTCTCTCCCCTGCGGTACAGGAGAGTGTTTTGCTTACCTTGCTGGAGATGGAGATACTTGCCGCCGCGCTGTAAACACATGTTCCAGGCCAATCAGCGCGCCCTTCTGCCTGGTTGGCTGGTGTTTCCCGCCACTCCCACATCAAGGGAGACAGACAGTTCCCCCAGCCAACCAGGCGCGCCGCCGCCGGGTGTACCAAGATGGCCGACAGCTCCAGAGCTAGGCCAAAGCCGCGGCCTTTCCTAAGGCGGCGGCGGCGCATTCCGCGGACGCCAGGATTTCGCCCCCCCCGCAATTTTTCGCCCGGTGCAGGAGCCCCCCCTGCCCCCCCCCCCCGCTACGCCAGTGTACACAGGTATAGATTCAGAGTAATTAATGTTTTCAATATTATCTCTAATACTCTGAATCTTATCCACAAAATAGTCAGCAAGCTTTTGGCAAAAGTCACCTGAAACTTCTTCAGGAGCTTGAGCACATAACGGATTGGCAAGAGCTTTTGCGGTCCGAAAGAGCTCTGCTGCAGAGTTGTTCGCCTTTTTAATTTTTCCTGTAAAAAATATTTATTTAGCCTCGGCGATTCCTAATTTATTGATTTTTAAATTAGTGTTATAGGCCACCTTGGATTCTAGAGTAGGATTCTTCCTCCATTTTTTCCTCTCGCTAGCCCTGCAAGCCCACTTCAACTCCCTCGTTTGTTGAGTGAACCAAAGTGGGTTAGCTTTCTCAGCTCTAAATATTTGAGATTTTTCTAAGGGCAACACAATATCAAGAGCGTTGGTAATCGCCCGATTAAAAATCTCTACTTTGATGGAAACATCCTGAGTATTATAGAAAACAGTGCTATTTATAGCAATTAAAAATGGAGTCTGAAAGTCTTTAACAGATATCTAGAGTAATTAAGCGTGGGCTTATTGGTATTTACTCTTGAGGGAATATGCGGCTCCTTTTTAGTAGAGGACCCAATTGCTCAAATTGAATAAAAGCATGGTCGCTCCAAGGCACCATAATGGTAATATGTATTTTATGTATGGCTTCCTTGTACAGGATCCAGTCGAGCATGTGGCCAGCACAATGGGTGGGTCCAGAGACGCCCTGTTTGTATTCTGCACTAGTAGTAAAATTAAGGATTTTCTGGGCTTCTATACAGTCAGCATCTTCAGCCCACACATGCCACACGTTGCGGATTGTCACATGCCACACATTGTGGATTGTCACATGCCACACGTTGCGGATTGTCACTTGCTGTGTTTCAGAGTGAACATCATCTCTCTCTCTCCCCTGTCAGCTCATTCACAGACTGCTCTCACCCCCCCCCCCCCACAGGGCTGCGAGTGTTTTGTCTGCCAGCCCATCACTAACGGCAGTGGTGCCGGGTTCCTTACAGGTAGGCAGCAGCGCATCACTTGCAGACTAACCCCCCCCCTGCGAGTGTTCTGCCCGCCCGCCACCCACCACTAATGGCAGCGCCAGGCTCCTCACAGGAAGCGGCACCTCACTTGCTGACTAACTCCCCCCCCTGCTGCGAGTGTCCTGCCCGCCACCCACCACTAACAGCAGTGGCGCCGAGCTCCTCGCAGGCAGTGGCGCCTTACTTGCTGATGGCCTCAGCCCCCCCGCAAGTGTTCTGCCCGCCTGCCACCCACCACTAACGGCAGCAGCACTGAGCTCCTCGCGGGCAGCGGTGCCTGACTGCTCCCCCCAACCCCCTGGCTGCGAGTGTCCTCAAAGACAGTGGTGTTGGGCTCCTAACAGTCAGCAGAGCGGCGGAACATGCTGGCTGAGGGGTGTCGGTTTGCCGCCCCCCTAAAAGTGCCGCCTGGTACCATGGTACCACCCGGTCCCATCATATGTACTTGTATGAAGAAGTCTCCTGTTCTTTTTGTGATTCTTCCTTTGTGTGAAATCCCTGGTGTTCCAGCCAGTCCCTCTGCTTTCCTATTGAAAACTAGACATGTGCAGACTGGAATATTTTGTTTCGTTTTTTCGTTTTCGTCTGGAAAATAAATGTATTTAGTTACTCCCGAAAATCGTTTTGATTTAATTCGTTTTTCGTTGGGGAATAGCTTTCGTCCGAAAATCCAATAATACTTGGTTTCTGTCGAATGGTCAAAAGAATATTCGACGGAATCTTTTCTCTATAATGTCGAAAAGTACCGTATGTGTGTGTATATCAGGTTCGATAGACAGATTGCTATTCATTCACTGTATTCAGTCAGCGTCATGTCAAATCTCTCTATATCGAAATTTTACCGCAACGAAAACGAAAATAAAGCATTTTTTATGTCGGATCTTTCGGTTTTAGTGTCTTGCGCTTTTGTCATCGTTTGTTAAAACGATAACAAAAAAAAAAACAGATTTTCAGACGAAAATGCATTCTAACAAAAACGAATGCACATGTCTATTGAAAACCGACCACACTAATCAGAAGAACTAAGCCTGCTCTCCAAACGAATTTCAGTGTACTGTTGTTTCTCCTTCCCCCATCTCTTATGCAGCTGAGGACAGAAGGGAACAGAGGTTACGTGATCACTTTAAAAAAAGGGCAAACAAGGTATTTTTATATATTTTTTATATCTATGTACATATGTTTTGCCCTTTATTTCTATTTTAAACTGAATGGGTTGTTTTACAAGGTGATCATTTACAATCAATTGCATATGGTATGATACTGTATATCCCTATATGTTATTGTTTCATTTTATATTGCAATTACAAATTATATACAATGATAAAAAATACTGATCATCAGTCAATATGGTGATCTATAATATATTAATTTAAGCCATTTTAAAGGGGCACCCGTTGAAGACCCCGAAACTCATTGGCCAGGATTCAGAAACAATTTACATTGGCGTATCAAAAGATACGCCGTCGTAATTTCAAATGTGCACCGTTGCATCTCTGCGCCGATTCACAAAGCGAGATACGTCGAAAAACATGGCTTCAGCGTCCGACGTAACTTGCCTACGCCGCCGTATCGTGGGCGCATAGTTACACTGGACGAATTCGGCGTTCCCATTTTAAATATGCAAATTAGTAAGATATGCCGATTCACGAACGTAGATATACGCGATTTGCGTAAGGCTTACGTCCGGCGTAAAGTTACCCCCTCATATAGCAGGCACAGGTAATGCAAAGGTATAGGCCAGGCCTACGTTTACGTAGTACTAAGTGAATAGGGCTGTGCGTAGGTTACGTTCACGTCGTAGGCATTGAGCCGACGTATCTTAGGGAGTATATGCGACATGATTCTGAGCATGCGCGCATGCGCCTTTCAATCAGCCATTCATTTGCATGGAGTCACGCTTAATTTAAATAGATGACGCCCACTTCCTTCCTACTTTGAATTAGGCAGGCTTACGCCGGCCAATTTACGCTACGCCGCCGCAACTTACGGAGCAAGTGCTTTGTGAATACTGTACTTGCCTCTCTAGGTTACGGTGGCGTAGCGTATATGAGATGCTCTACACCGCTCTAAAGATACGCTGATGTATCTAAATCTGGCCTATTGACTTTATATTATACAAAATTTAAAATAAAATATAATCTGGAATTCAAATGTTCTGATCCTGGTGCTTTCCTCCTCCTTGCACAACCAGCCCCTGCTCAACTTAAAGTCAATCTTTGTGCACCACCCCTGGTAGAGCTTTACGCTGCCTGAGATGTGTATTACATGAAAATTTACAGCTGCTTCCATTTTAAACAAAATACTAACTCAAAATGATTAAATTGTGATGATTGGTCAACTACAAATTCCCTTAATTGTACATCCTTTAATGCAGCTATGTATTTATGAAATGTATTTTACAATATCACTCTAGTATGGCTGATTGCACAGTGTTGTTAATACAGAATATTTTGGAGTAAAGTAAGTCACAGGCAAGAGGTCTTTAGGCAGCGCCTTGCATTGAAATAACTATTCACAGATAATAATATTTTTTTATTTCCGGATGCTTAACCTCAGGTGGCATAGGTGATCACTGCCATTTTTCCTGTCAGTGCTAATACGGTAGATAGTGCAGCGAAAGCTAGCTTTCCCAGGAGTTGGGCTGTATCTGCTCTGTCACCCATCCCATTGTGCCGACTGGGGAGAGGGGGGGTGGGTGTTCCGACTAGGGGAAAGGGGAATTGTGCAAGCTGGGGGGGATTGTCAGGATTAGGGGAAGGGGGATTGCGTAAACTGAGGAAGGATTGTGCAGACTGGGGGAGGGTATGTACAGACTAGTGGAGGGGGATTGTGCAAACTTGGGGTGATTGTGCAGACTAGAGGAAAATTGTGCAGACTACGGGGAGGGGGAGTTATGCAGACTAGGGAGAGGGGGAATTGTGCAGACAGGGGGGGTTGTAGAGACTAGGGGCAGGGTAAATTGTACAGACTGGGGGGAATTGTGCAGAATCAGAGGGGGGATTGAGAGATTGGGCACACTGGGGAGGAATTGTGAAGAGTAGGGGAGGGGGGAATTATGCAGACTGTGGGGGGGGGGTGAGCAGACTGGGGAGGGGGGATTGTGAAAACGAAAGGAGGGGTTGTGCAGACTGGGGGGAATTGTGCAGAATGGGGGGAATTGTGCAGAATGGGGGTAGGGATTGTGCAGGCTGAGGGTTTGACGGATTTGGCAGGCTGAGGAGACATTGTGCAGAATAGGGGAGGGGGTATTTTGCATACTGGTGGAGGGGGATTGTGCAGGCTGGGGGGATTGTGGAGACTAGGGGGAGGAGGGATTGTGCAGACTGGGGGTAGGAGGGATTGGGCAGACTGGGGAGGAGGGGTTGTGCAGACTGGGGTAGGAGGGATTGGGCAGACTGGGGGAACCCAGGGTCTTGGAGGTAGGCAGAGGAGTATGAACGCACGCGACTGGCTCGGGCTGCAAGGCTGGGCACTGGCTGCAACAACTTGACCCCAGGACCAGGAGCATCACCCCCCCCCCCAGGAGGCTGTGCAAGGACCTGTTGAGCTGCCATCACTGAGGTGAGAGACCCTGACACAGCTGACCCTCACATTAGGCTGCATTGATGGGCACTGGTAAAGCTGCATTGATGGGCACTGTTGAGGCTGAGCTGATGAGCACTGATAGAGCTGCATTTATGGGCACTGGTGAGGCTGCATTGATGGGCACTGATGAGGCTGCATTGATGGACACTGGTGAGGCTGCATTGATGGGCACTGATGAGGCTGAGCTGATGGGGACTGGTGAGGCTGCATTGATGGGCACTGGTGACGCTGCATTTATGGGGATTGATGGGCCCTGATGAGAATGAGCTGATGGGCACTAATGAGGTTGCATGGATGGGCACTGGTGAGGCTGCATTGATGGGCACTGATCAGGCTGCATTGGTGGGCACTGATCAGACTGCATTGAAGGGCACTGATGAGGCTGCATTAATGCATTATTTTTGTTAAACCGTTGTTGCTGTTAACATTAAAAGTATGTTACCACATTGTATCATATTTGTCTTGCTTCATAACATCAAGGTCCATTATAAAACCATGTGGGCATGGATGGTGAGCTGATTGTGTGGTTCACTGGACCACTTGACTGGACTTGACCCCTAGGCCTAAGGCTGCCAGCCTTCCCCTGGTGGCGGGTATGTGTGACTCATCAGAGTGAGTAAAGTAAACATGGCAGAGAAAGTAAATATGGTAAGCATAGATGTGAATTTCAGCTGCTTGGCTGGCAGTTCACTTTAAGGTGTTGAATGTACTTTGTTCTTATCAGTAAATTGTTTTAAGTCATTTTTAATACCTTACAGAGGAATTTGGTTCATTATCAATGTTAGGGTTTATTAGTGCTCTTTGACCAGTTTTGAAGGCACTGTGTTAGCAATAACCGCCATTTTTGTACGGACATAATCATAATGGTAAAGCAGTAATAGGAAATAAGTTCTGTTTCCATTTAGAGAGTATTGTTGATACAGTTCTAATGTTAAGGTTTATGTCACTACCTAAACTTAGACTGTGGGAGCCTAAAAATAGAACACGATCTCAGGGTAGGAGTGGCATATGGATTGCGCACATATATGGACAGAGAATGTGCACTCCGATTCATTAGATCAGTGTGAAGGGTCCATTTTAAGATGCACCTCACCGAAGAAAGAAGCATTAGTAACAACCTTAACAAAATTACAAATATTTGACATGCGTACAAGGTTGCAACATACCGTATATTAATTATTGCTATTATGTTTCCAAGCAGACCAATCATCAGATAAAATCAATTCAGGAAAAACTGCAACTCAACAAGTTTTTTTTCCTTTATTTAACTTCTGAAATATACAGTATATCTTGCAGCAAGATTGTGGTCTTCACAGAATCTCTGTTTAGGGCTGCATTCTATATCAACAATCCATTACCAGCTCTAGGAAGGAAGAGTACAAAGTGCAGTAACCCATAACAACCAACAATCACCCCCTATAGTACAGTGGTTTGCGAAAGTATTCGGCCCCCTTGAACTTTGCGACCTTTTGCCACATTTCAGGCTTCAAACATAAAGATATAAAACTATTTTTTTGTGAAGAATCAACAACAAGTGGGACACAATCATGAAGTGGAATGAAATTTATTGGATATTTCAAACTTTTAATAGAAAAAAAAAACTAAAAAATTGGGGCGTGCAAAATTATTCAGCCCCTTTACTTTCAGTTCAGCAAACTCTCTCCAGAAGTTCAGTGAGGATCTTTGAATGATCCAATGTTGACCTAAATGACTAATGATGATAAATAGAATTCACCTGTGTGTAATCAAGTCTCAGTATAAATGCACCTGCACTGTGATAGTCTCAGAGGTCCGTTTAAAGTGCAGAGAGCATCATGAAGAACAAGGAACACACCAGGCAGGTCTAAGATACTGTTGTGGAGAAGTTTAAAGCCGGATTTGGATACAAAAAGATTTCCCAAGCTTTAAACATCCCAAGGAGCACTGTGCAAGCGATAATATTGAAATGGAAGGAGTATCAGACCAATGCAAATCTACGAAGACCTGGCCGTCCCTCTAAACTTTCAGCTCATACAAGGAGAAGACTGATCAGAGATGCAGCCAAGAGGCCCATGATCACTCTGGATGAACTGCAGAGATCTACAGCTGAGGTGGGAGACTCTGTCTATAGGACAACAATCAGTCGTATACTGCACAAATCTGGCCTTTATGGAAGAGTGGCAAGAAGAAAGCCATTTCTTAAAGATATCCATAAAAAGTGTTGTTTAAAGTTTGCCACAAGCCACCTGGGAGACACACCAAACATGTGGAAGAAGGTGCTCTGGTCAGATGAAACCAAAATCAAACTTTTTGGCAACAATGCAAAATGTTATGTTTGGCGTAAAAGCAACACAGCTCATCAACCTGAACACACCATCCCCACTGTCAAACATGGTGGTGGCAGCATCATGGTTTGGGCCTGCTTTTCTTCAGCAGGGACAGGGAAGATGGTTAAAATTGATGGGAAGATGGATGGAGCCAAATACAGGACCATTCTGGAAGAAAACCTGATGGAGTCTGCAAAAGACCTGAGACTGGGACGGAGATTTGTCTTCCAACAAGACAATGATCCAAAACATAAAGCAAAATCTACAATGGAATAGTTTACAAATAAACATATCCAGGTGTTAGAATGGCCAAGTCAAAGTCCAGACCTGAATCCAATCGAGAATCTGTGGAAAGAACTGAAAACTGCTGTTCACAAACACTCTCCATCCAACCTCACTGAGCTTGAGCTGTTTTGCAAGGAGGAATGGGCATAAATTTCAGTCTCTCGATGTGCAAAACTGATAGAGGCATACCCCAAGCGACTTACAGCTGTAATCGCAGCAAAAGGTGGCGCTACAAAGTATTAACTTAAGGGGGCTGAATAATTTTGCACGCCCAATTTTTCAGTTTTTTATTTGTTAAAAAAGTTTGAAATATCCAATAAATTTCGTTCCACTTCATGATTGTGTCCCACTTGTTGTTGATTCTTCACAAAAAATTACAATTTTATATCTTTATGTTTGAAGCCTGAAATGTGGCAAAAGGTCGCAGAGTTCAAGGGGGCCGAATACTTTCGCAAGGCACTGTAGGTAGTAGTAACTGGGGGTTCTGCGCTGTCATACAAAATCCCTAATGGAGACCAAAATCTATTGTGCCAAGACACATTGCACAAACATGGTCCACTATTGTCACTATCAAGAAGTCAGTCCTAATAATTTTAGGAATGTGCATGTAGACAGGAAGGAGCTGAAAGACGATAACAGAGGATATGTAGAAGAAAAAGGAGGAGCAGATTTTGAAAATAAGTAAAATGTTATGAAATAAGTATTGAACAACGTAACCTGTGGTAAACAGTGCTTTAGCAAACCTTAGTCATCCGGTTAGAGTTTGTGCCTATTAGTGTTGGGCGAACCGTTCGAAGCGAGTAAAAGTCTGGCCCGAAATTTGCCTGTTCAGCCATTCAGCGAACGCCCATATTTGCCGGTAGTTCAGTGGTGTTCGCCCGCCGAGCGCCCCACATTGCACTGCGCGCTTCACAGTGCATTCTAGGGCCCTTATTGGATGAAGTTTTGCCCCTGACCAATGGTCAGGTGCAAGGCTTCGCCAACTAGCACTGTCAGAGCTCTGATTGGAGAAAGTGATGATAACTTTCTCCAATCATGGCTCAGTACTCATAGTTCCACTTCACGCTATAAAGGTAACTTCCCATAGAAATATTTTGCAGTGTGTTGGAGTGAAGATAGATAGAGCCGGGCTCAGTTTGCTACTAGCAAGTTAGTGTGTTCACTTTTTGTGACTTTGAGTGTAGAGTGTTAGTATAGCAAGTGAGTATAGTGTGTTAGTGTAGTGTTAGTATAGTGTGTGAGTGTAGTATGTTAGTGTAGTGCAGTGTTTAACACAGCTTTACATAACATTTGACTCTGAGTGTAGAATGTTAGTGTGGTGTCAGTATAGTGTGTGAGTATAGTGTGTCAGTATACTGTAGCGTGTTAGTGTAGTGCAGTGTTTAACACAGCATTACATAACCTTTAGTGCTGTACACAGAGCTGTATACCCCCTTTTTTTTGTTGGTTACTGCATGTTTTTTTTGTCCCCTGCCTGCCCCCCTTTTTTTTTTTTTTAAAGTGAGCCACAGTTTTCTGACTGTGATGCTGGTGTTCCCTTTATTTTTTTTATTTTTGTTATATGTAGCGCCCTGCTCCTGTTGAGTAGGCGCTATTTTGTAAATTTATTTACCTAAGCTGTAGTTTAGCTCAGAGGATTATACCAAATTGTGGGTTTCTGTTCTAGTCCAGCTGTGTTGCACTTGTTTCCCTTGCCTGCAGGTGTCGCTGTCACCGGGAGTCAAGGTTGGGAATGCAATAGGCTGGATGCATTGGGTGCCTTCTTCCCAGAAGCAAACCAGTGGGCGTGGTCAACCCGCTGTGCATTCTGGGGGAGGGTACTTAAGGGACAGACACTGTTTTGGCGGGGTCTTCCGAACCTGACCTGATGACCCTCCTGGCCTCAGGGATGCTCTGATAGTGTTTTTTCTGGTCTTGGGGCCTGCTGGCCCGAGGCTCCGCAATTGACAGTAGGCCCAGGAGTTTCTGGGGCCTACTGGTCCAGGGGTGGTCCTGTGCTGTCTTGCCTGCGGGAAGAAGCTGAGCAATTGGGAACTCAATTGAAGGATGCACCTGGACCAACTTGCCTCACTGTGCTGCCGGCCTGGCTAAAAGATCCTGGCACCGTGAGCTGTGTACTTTCTTTGAAATTTCGCTACGTGTATGTGTGGTTACACGATCCTGTGACAGAGGGCTGTGTAACGACCCAACGACACTCATCCAGTCTGTGGCAGAGACTTTGAACGAGCTTCGCACCGGATGCTAGGTCAGTGAGAGTAGGCCTATCCGGTGGTTGCTAAATCCAGTGTGGAACCCATTTGTCCTCTGGATCTAAGACTGTACCGTGATCCGCAAAGCAAGGTACCTGAATCTTGCCTATCCCTCTACTCCCCTTTGTTGAGAACCTGTTTAATAAAACTCTTGAAGAAAAAGAAACCAAAGTGTTGGTGCGGACATTATTTTTGAATAACTCTTCAGGAGGGACCCCTAGATCGAGTGTTGTGAACAGTAAGGTAACGGCAGGCGCAAAATTAAACCAGCAGCTTCTTTAGGCTAAATATAGTTTTTACATTTCTGGCAGCGTCAGTCCTCAATTTAACCACTTGCTGACCTCCGCATGAACATTTAAGTCGGCTGAATGTCACAGACAGGCAAATGGGCGTACATGTACGTCCCTTTAAATTTGCCCTGCCGCAAGCTCTTTGACTGTGCCTTGCGGGACCCGTGGACTTGATGTCCGCCGGTGTCCCGCAATCGTGTCAAGGAGCTTCAGAATGGGAGGATGCCTGTGTGAACAAGGCATCTCCCTGTTCTGCCTTGTGACAGGACACTGATCTTCTGCTCCCTGTCATCGGGAGCAGTGATCAGTGTCGAATCACATGTAGCCCAGCCCCCACACAGTTAGAATCACTCCCTAGGACACACTAGGGCACACTTAACCCCTTCCCCGCACCCCTTCACAGTGTCATTTACACAGTAAACAGTGCATTTTTATAGCACTGATCACTGTATTAATGACAATGGTCCCAAAATAGCACCAAAAGTGTCTGATGTGTCCACCATAATGTCACAGTCATGATAAAAATCGCAGATCGCCACCATTACTATTTAAAAAAAAAAGTATTAATAAAAATGCCATATATCTATTTACCTATTTTGTAGACGCTATAACTTTTGTGCAAACCAATCAATATACACTTATTTTTTTCAAAAATATGTAGAAGAATATGTATCGGCCTAAAGTGAGGAAAAATATGATTTTTATATGATTTTTATATATTTTTGGGGGATATTTATTATAGCAATAAGTAAAAAATATTGAATTTTTTTCAAAATTGTCGCTCTATTTATGTTTATAGTGCAAAAAATAAAAACCGCAGAGGTGATCAAATACCACCAAAGGAAAGCTCTATTTGTGAGAAAAAAAAGGAAATCAATTTTGTTTGGGAGCCACGGCGCACAACCACGCAATTGTCAGTTAAAACTACGCAGTGCCGAATCCTCAGGAGCTGAAGTGGTTAAAGTGCACTAAACACCACTTCTCATTCAAAAAAGTGCATCCAATCACAGATTTACCAGTTTTTATTAAATTTGGGTAATAAGCCCCCTCCCCCATCATATCTGGGAGACCAACAAGAGGAGGCAGACATTCCCATGCCACTATGAGGGGACCAGCAGCATCTGTGCAAAGGTGGACATGATCTGTCCTCAGACAAAGCACATTTGTCTCTGTTTAGTGATGCAGCCCATGCTATCCAGCCACGGCATGTAGAAGAGGTGATGGACTGACTTGCTAAACCATTCTCATCATCCTCATCCTCCTCATCATCTATGCCCCAAGCTGACACTAGTTCGCAGTCCACTGCCGCTGCCAGAGTAGCTTATTCGGCCTCCTTATCACCAGCTACTTCTGCCATAGCCCCAGCATCATGCATGAGGCAGCCATCATGAAAGAGTAGAAAGCAGACACCCTATTCCATCAGATTGTGGACCTGTTATCTCCCGGCCCACTTCCCACAGCTCAGCTGTGTGGGCCTTTTTTTTAGCACATGTGCAGCCAATCGCACTGTTGCAATTTGCAATCTCTGCCAAAATCAGACCAAGCGTAGCAAAAACACCAGCCATTTGGGTACAACATGCTTGACAAGGCATTTAACCTCCCACCACTCACCCTGTTGTCAAGAGCACCTAAAAGCCACACACAGGGGAAACAATTCTTCTCCTCCTTTAATGTCTTCCCCCACTGCTATATCTCAGCACACCACCAACTGTAGAGTATAGGAGGCAAATTTCTCTGGCCCAGCTGCTACAGTGAAAAATAAAAATACACTCCCTGACACTCACATGCTCAGTGTGTAAATTCCAGCTTGTCCAAATTGCTGGCTTTACAACTCCTGCCTTTTCCGTCTGGTGGATTCTGCCCCTTCCGTGAATTTGCAGAATGTGCTGTACCACAATGGCCGGTTATGTCACCTGGTGGCACCGCCACTTAAGACATCATATAACATCATGTGATGTCAGAAGAGGGGCGGTACCACCGAGTGATGGAACCAGGTGGCCCGCCTCTTTCATTATATAAGAACAGTCAAAGCAGAGAGGAGGGAGATGGTTGTCTGATCACTGTAACACCCTCACAGTTACTCATGCTGGGTGCAGGAATGTAAAAATGGGCCCTGCTGTTAAAAATTAAGAAAAAAATGAAATGATGTGCACCTGTCTAGAAAGTGCAGAACAATAGGGCCTCTTCTGCTTGTTTTGGCTCAATAACACAGCCAGCACTGGAAAAATAGGAGAAGCGTGCCCTGACTGCAGAGGATGCACCATTTCCTGGGACCACCACTTTTCACTGTAGACACAGAAGCTGCTTGCCCTCTTTTAGTGGCCTGTGAGTGTCTGCCTCTCCTTGTCGGCCTTTTGGATATGATGAGGATTTTTTTTAGAGGATTTTTATAACTTTTTATTATAGAGTGTGGGATGGAAATCAGGTGCTTGGGTGCAATACTTTTGTGCTTGATGCACTATAAACCATTTTATTAATGTTTTTTATTTTTTGGGTGGAATTTTTATAACTTTTTATTATAGAGTGTGGGGTGGAAATATGGTGCTTGGGTGCAATACTTGTGTGCTTGGTGCACTATAAACCATTTTTTGTTTTTTTTAAAGATATATTTTGTTGAGATTTTGCATGCACAATAAGCAATAAAGGCTACAACTGCAGCCACAACTGTGCCTCCTAAGTCTCACATGTGAAGTGTACATAAATAGGATCATAGTTACAGCATTCACATCATTCATATGTCAAAGATATAGCAGCATACTTTAGGTCACTGAGTCATTCAGCTGCAATATAGACTAGTCTCTTGAGCCTAAACACATCAGGGTAAGAGGACAGGATATCCTATCCATAATTTGTCACACAAGAGGTCGCTTTCTTAGCTCATACTGTAGGTACCGTAAGCGTATATAGAGGTAATCTATTATTAATCAAGTGAAGTCAGATGGCTAACAGTGGGCCCTGAGGTCCCTTTCCAGCTCAGGAGGATAGTCTTTCTGGCGAAAAAATATAAGATGCGTAATAATCGTTTAGTGTATGTAGAAAAGATAGTTCGTCAAAAATACCCTGATGTAAGTAGGAAGGCTCTCTGGGGACCTTGTAAGGGGAGTCTGTCTGGGCAGCCTGATGTAAGGGGAGGCTCTCTGATTAATCTAAACATTTAACACATACACACCGTCCATCTACTCTTGGTCCGGCCCCCGGGTCCAATATATGAACCCATTGTGGCCCTCGAGTAAAAAAAGTTTGCCCACCCCTGCTCTAGAGTCTAGAAAGTGTTTTGCCAGTGTTCAATCAGCTGAAGGTAGCCTGCATATAACCAGGGGCGGACTGAAAACTCATGGGGCCCCCGGGGCAATAGAAGATTATGGGGCCCCCGGGCTTACAGATGGCCACCATGCCAGGAGGCAGTGCAGAGACAGGGCAGCTAAAATCTCGGGTTTTTCACATCAAAAGCATGTCGGTTTCGAACATATCGGAGACAGATGTAAAAAAAAACACAGATTTTTACATACTGTCCCTGTTTTTACTAAGCCTGGCAACCCTGATGGGGCCCCCTAGTGGCATGGGGCCCTCGGGCAGTGCCTGAGTGACTCAATGGTCAGTCCGCCCCTGCATATAACCCATGTTCTATGATTACCTGTCTTGCATGATATGGTTCAAATGCTTCCTCCTTACATATTTTTTCCCACCTGTCTCTAGAAAATGTGTCTCCTACCTCAGCTCTTCTTCTGCTTTCTCCTACTTATCTGTCCTCCTTTATCGCACCAGTTAGGACACAGAGAACGGTAAAAGCCTAATGCCGCGTACACACGGTCATTTTTTAAACGTTCATTTTAAAAAACAATGTTGCCTACACACCATCGTTTTCTGAAAATGCTCTTGCAAAGCGCGGTTACGTACAACACGTACAACGGCACTCTGTTCCATTCAAGCTAGCGTGATAACTTGCTTCTGAGCATGCGTGTGTTTAAAAACTTAGGGCCAGATTCTCAGCGGCGTTACGACGGAGTATCTCAGATACCCCGTCGTATCGCCGTTTTTTTTGTCTCGTATCTATGCGCGTGATGCTAAGCATCACTTTTGCATAGATACGCTTCTACATCCGACAAGTGTAAAACCATTACACTTGCGGATCGTAGGTGTAATGACAACTCCGGCCACTAGGTGGCCTTTACGTTGTTTTCGCATTTGCATATGCAAATGCGGTAGTACACCGATTCTCTATCGCTTTTACGCCGCCCCGTCGTCGCGTACGTCGTTTTTGTTCGCGTAAGGTTACCGCAGCTTCTATGTGGAGTAACCTTACGAATTACCGTCGGATGCCGTCGGGTCCCGTCGGATGCCATGTTAAGTATGGCGTCGGGTCAGCAACGCTTACGTCGTTTTACTAACTCGTTCGCGAATAGGGCATTGCGTAAGCGTCGATCTTGTCGTTATGACGTCGGTATCAACGACGCTTTCCGACGTGAGCTGGAGCATGCGCACTGGGCTTTTTCCCCGGCCGGCGCATGCGCAGTTCATTCGACGCGGGGGCGCGCTTAATTTAAATACAAGCCGCCCCATTTGAATTGCGCGGGTTTACGCTGCGCGATTTACGCGACGCAGGCGAAACCTACGGAGCAAGTGCTTAGAGAATAAAGCACTTGCTCTAGTACGATGCGGCGGCGTAGTGTAACTGGCTTACGCTACGCCGCCGGAATTCTTAGAGAATCTGGCCCTTAAATTTTAAACGTTGTTTTGCCCACACACGATCATTTTTTAGGACACAAAAAACGACATTCTGAAAAACGACATAAAAAATGTAAGCATGTTCGAATTTTTTTTTTTTTTGTCGTTTTTCAGAAGACATAAAACAAAGTTTTGCCCACACACGATCATTTTAAATGATGTTTTTTAAAACGTTGTTTTATTTCATCACAAAAAACAACCGTGTGTACATGGCATTAGAGGCAGAAAGTTTTTTCCAAAGCTAAAAAAAAAAGAGATATAGCCTAAGTTTATTTTCCTTACATTACAAGCTAGTTCCTAATATTGTGGATTCCAGTTTGGTCATGATTTCTGCGTTTGAATATGATGAAGATGATCGAACTATGAGAAGGAAGGTATAATTTTTACAGGGCTTGGGGACTCCCCATTGTGTCTATCACGTATGTCATACCTGAAATATCAGACAACACCCACAATCATTAGTGGATGTGTAAGTCAGTCACTGACTGTGTGAAGTCCAGTCTTGTTGTAAACTCCCTAAAGCTGAAGTAAACATCCACTATTGCAGCTGTGGACTGAACACTAAATCTGAAACACTGTATCTCATATATTGTGATAGATGTATAAGGTATAAAACTGATAAAGAAAATGAAAGCTGTTTTTTGTTTGATACTTCAATTTCCATTGCATCCAAATGCATGCATTAAGAAGTGTCAATGCATTACAACACATGTCAACACATTGTGATATGAGTTATGACAGGCCTTTACATTAAACACAGAGTGCATTGCAACACACATTAAAAATGCATGACAATGTGTGATGATGTGCTTTAAATGATTTCTATTAGTTTTCTTGAGAAACACAGTAAGGAGAAAAATACATTGATGTGAATAGGATCTTCAGGTAAATGAAAAAAAAAAAAAGCCAGTTAGTACTTAATGCAGTCATTTATTAAAAGACACCATACATTTTATTTTTTAAGTATATATCAAGTCCCAGTTGGGGAAATGTATGTTCACTTTCTTTTATAGAGTTAAAGGATGTCAAGTTGGAGGTTGGCAACAGGGCTACCCATGAAGTGAATTTCGGTCAGCTTATCAGGAACCGGCCAAAAGTTGTGTAGCATTACCCCCGGAGGAGCTGCTGGATTTTTGGGCAGCACATTACCTCATGGCTCCTCCGAATTCCTAGGGGTGAATGATGTGTATTGCATATAGTAGAAGTAGAAGTAAAGGAATCTCCACAACAGGTGCTCTTTGCGGTGCTCTTTATTACCCAGCTGGGTAAAAACAGCAAACGTATGGTGAGGATAGTAAAGTTGAAGAAGAAGGAGAATAGCAGATTCAGGCGTGATGATAGGAAACAGTCCTGTTCCCAAGCGTAACACTTCTCTGTGCAACTCCTGCTGGAGTGGGTTTAGCTTACCCGGACAGGCCTCTCTCACTGACCTGGCAGCCGGAGTATCACTCGGACAATTTGTAGGATAAAGTCTCTGCCACAGACCCTCCTTGGTGAGCCTCAGAAAGACACCTCTGCCACAAGCCCTCCCTGGATTGAATTATTGGAGATATCCCTCCTTGGATGAGTTATGCCTGGATCTCCTTCAACTTGTCGCTCAGGTACCAACTGACAGGTGATTAATCCCTCAGTGTCCGGCTACCTCCATCCCGGTGGTTTGTCCAGGCCCTTTTGGACCGCCAGCCTCTCAGACGTACTACCACCGAACAGCAGTACAGCTTGAGATCCTCAAAGGTGGGAACCCAGTCACTCACTGGGTCCCCGTCGCTGTTCAGATGCTCCGGGCCAGGAACACCGCGTGGCACACACGCCCCGGCCAGGTAGGCCATAACGCCGGGGCGCCGTGATGTGGCCACCTTAAAAGGTGGGTGCCACACTGGACAAAGAAGACCCAGAACTCTGCTGGGACAGAGCACCCAAACCTTGACTCCACTGCTGCCACCTGCAGCACCAGGACTGGAAGAACGCAACAGAATAGCCTACAGCACAGCCAAGCTGAGACAGAGACCCTGCTTTGCACTTAAAGGGGTTGTAAAGGAAAAAATATTTTCCTCTTGAATTAAAGTCTGATAGTACCTGATAAAGTAAAAAGTAATGTTTTGCATTATAACTAGTTTGATACCTGTTGAAATCGAGCTGTTTTATTCACCTCTGTCACTCCTGAATCGTTATTCTCACTGACTTCCTGGTTTGCGGTGCGCATTCATTCTTGCTACATCACGGCCTAATGAGAACTACAGTTCCCATTAGGCTTAGCCTCCATGCCTGTGAGGCATAAGAGAGCATATTCACACAGGGCTGTAGTCATAGGGAGGGGGTGAGCACATTCTGCTTTCCACCATGCAAAACGGCTCAGATGCTGGTGGAAAGCAAGAAGAGGAGAGACAGGAAATGGCATTTTCAAACCTGGATTACTGTATTTTGGAGGTCAAAAGGAAAAACGAGGTAAGTGATATTTAAATGCTCTAGCTTACAACAATCAATTGATCTAATAAAACAAAAACCTTTAGTGTTCCTATAACTATCTGGACCAGAGTCTAACTACACTCTGATCTTACCCTTAAATTTCACTAGCACCGGTACTTTAAAGTACACAGGCGCTACACACTCCCCCTAATTGAATAGACACTGTCCTCAGTGTCTCAAGAAAGGGTATTCACTCCTGAATACCTGACCTGAATCTGCATAACAATAAAAGGATAGTAGAAAAGAAGTAAATAGAAAATTTACAACATTTTAAAACATTATCATATAAGCATTTATGTACAGTGATACACAGAACATTTTACAATCCTGACTATCTGTTCTGCCCCATTCTCCAAAAGATGTTGATAGCTGGTCACTCCACCTGCAAAACACAAAATTGGAAGAATCCAAAGAAACCACATATACACATATACATTAACCATTTACATTTTTGATCCCTGAGGGGTGAACTGGAGCTGCACCTCTGCCATCTAAGGTGAAACTCCCTTTCCTCCCAGAGAGGTGCATCCAAATAATATATACACAGTCACTAAGATTGAAATTGAAACTGCACCCTCTCGTCAGAGGGCGAAATGTCCCTTCCTCCCAAAGAGACATTTGTAGCAAGTGCTGAGATATAGAAAACAATAACACGGGTATACAATAATTACTATACGTATAAGGTCACTATATGCACCCTTCCCGGCAAAAAGGTGGAACCTCCCCTTCTCCCAAAGAGACAATTCAAATAAGTGCTGAGATTTAACCCATAATCATATTTATGTATACCGTATTTATCGGCGTATAACACGCACAAGTGTATAACACGCACCCTAACTTTAAAAGGGAAGTTTCAGGAAAAAAACGTTCCACGGCCCCCTGCGTATAACACGCAAGCACAGTTTACCCTCTATTTTTAGGGTAAAAAAGTGAGTGTTATACGCCAATAAATACTGTATTTTTTTTCTCTCTGCTGCAAGGCTAAGGAAGAAAACATGGTTATGTACAATAGTTTTTTGCGCTGGTAGAAGTTGCAAAACACTGCCCCTAGTGGTCAGCGCGCTGGTACTACCAGGGTAAGGCAGTCCATTGCTCACTCAGAACAATCAGTAGAAAAGGGAGATATAAAAAACTGTTTCCTCTCCTTCTTTCTTTTTCCTGGTGCTGTGAAGAAGACGGCAAGACCCTATCCTTACTAACTGATCAAACCCCCCGAAGTTCTGCACAAACAACAAAGTGTGGATCCGGCAGAGTGACAATGTCCCCTCTGTGATTTGTAGTGGTAACAGAGAAAACTTTCACTTTTTCAGGACATTTAAGAACCACTCTATCACTAAAAATTTACCGGCCAGGGCTCCAGCCTCTCAAGCAATCGAAACGTCGGCCAACAGAGATGGATGCATACTCCGTGTTGCGGTCGGCCTTTGGTACATTCAAGCGTTCCCATATTGCATCCTGGTACCAGTCCTCTCTCATCTTTTCAATTACGGGCATAAGGGCGGGAGGTACATAGGGATATTCCCACCCGTAATCAATGGTCACCTTTTTAATGAAGATGCGCTGTAGGCGGGCCAGCGGCGGCAAGGTATGGGGGTTCCCAAATCCTTGTAGGACGATAGCATCGGGAGTTCTCTTCAATACAGGCAGGAGAGCGGGCATAGGGTTAAGGACACTGGTACCTGGCACTCCAACCTCCCATGTTAACTGTGGGACACCCACAAGTGGTGCGGCATGGCCGGAGCGTTTCTTGCGTCTATGGGACCTGTTGGCTCAGGAGCTTTTACCCCACGGAGACTCTGGAAACTCTGGTTCGAACCATCTATCATCCCCATCGTCAGACAAAGAGTCCATGTCCGATGTATCACACTCCTCTGCGGGCAGGCATGTACGCCCTGCAGCAAAGACATTAGCTGTACCACTCTGCGCCATGCCTGCCAGAGTGGGTTTAGCGTACCCGGACAGGCCTCTCTCACTGACCTGGCAGCCGGAGTATCACTCGGACAATTTGTAGGATAAAGCCTCTGCCACAGACCCTCTTTGAAGAACTTGAACTTGAGGAAAAGTCTCTGCCACAGACCCTCCTCGGTGAGCCTCTGAAAGACACCTCTGCCACAAGCCCTCTCTGGATTGAATTCTTGGAAATATCCCTCCTTAGATGAGTTACGTCTGGATCTCCTTCAACTTGTCGCTCAGGTACCGACTGACAGGTGATCAATCCCTCAGTGTCCTGCTACCTCGATCTGTGGTTGTTTGTCCAGGCCCTTTTGGACTGCCAGCCTCTCAATGGCGCTCCTCAAACGTACTCCCCACCGAACAGCAGTACAGCTTGGTATCCTCAGAGGTGGGAACCCAGTCACTCACTGGGCAGTGGGTCCCCGTCGCTGTTCCGATGCTCCAGGCCAGCATGGCCCCGGAAACCAGGAACACCACATGGCACGCACTCCCCGACCAGGTAGGCCATAACGCTGTGATGTGGCCACCCTAAAGGTGGGTGCCACACTGGACGAAGACCCAGAACTAATGGCGTCTGTCTCATATATGAGTGAGTGAGTGAAAAACTTATAGAGCGCAACGCTTGCGAACTGAATCGCCTCTGGGAGCTGTTTCCATTCCTTGGATAAAGGAAGGATTTGCCTTCAGAAGAGATGAGTTTTAATCATTCTCCTGAAGGCCCGGTGGTCCGACTCCAGTCGGATGGTGGTTGGTAGTGCATTCCACAGTCGCGGTCCTTGGACAGCAAATCTCCGATCTCCTTTGGACTTGTATCTTGTCTTTGGGATGTGCAGTAGGTTTTGATTTGTGGATCGCAGAGTGCGATTGGGGTTATGGGCTTTTATTTTTTTGCATAGATATTGGGGGGCGTTTCCTTGAATACACTTATGTGTAAGGCAGAGTGCCTTAAAAGTGATTCTGTCTTTCACTGGCAACCAGTGAAGAGATCTCAGCGAAAGGGAGATTGACTCCCATGGTTTTCAACCAGTCACTAATCGAGCAGCCGTATTTTGAACGACTTGCAGACGAGTGATTTGGTATTTGGGAAGTCCTAAATAGAGGGCATTTGCATAGTCGAGTCTGGAATTGACGATTGTTCCCACCACGACTGCAATGTCCTCTTTGGGAATAAAAGGGGTGAGCCGGCGTAACTGGCGCAGCAGATGATGGGATCCGCTGACTACCGCCTCTATTTGTGCATCCATTGTCATGTGGGAGTCAAAAATGACTCCGAGACTTTTGACTTTTGAGTTTTCCGGTTTGCGTGAAACAGGAGAAGCTCTGTTTTCGAACCATTGAGTTTTAGATAACTGGATGTCATCCAGTTATCTATAAGAGTGAGGGATCTCTCTAATCCGGGGGAGTGATCCTTTCCATTGCCGACGCGGAGGTACAGTTGAGTGTCGTCTGCGTAGGAATGGTAAAGTAGCTTCTGGTTGCTGATGATCTCGAAGAGGGGACGGAGATAGATATTGAACAGTACCGGTGACAAGGGAGATCCTTGAGGGACTCCGCATGATGCTGTACGCATTTCTGATATGAAAGATCCCAATTTCAATGTTTGTGATCTGTTTTCTAAGAAGGAAGAGAACCAAGGTAGATCTGCTTACGTGACTTTGGCCACTTGAGCTTGCCTAGCGAGTAGTAGTCCGTGGTCTACCATGTCAAAGGCTGCACTTAGGTCCAGCAGGATCAGGAGAGACGATTCTCCTTCATCTGCGGCCTCTAGAACGTCATCCCATATTTTTACCAGAGCCGTTTTAGTTCCGTGCCCGGGCCGGAAGCCTGATTGAAACGTATCAAGTAATTTTTGGGTTTCTAAATGCTGTTGTAACTGTTGTACAACTTCTTTCTCCATTATTTTGGAGAAAACATTTAGACCCGTTATGGGTCTCCTATTGTTTGGGTCTTTCGGGTCAAGGGTAGGTTTTTTCAGGATCGGTTTTATGGTGCCTTGTTTCAACAAGGAGGGCACCATGCCCTCCTTCAATGATTGATTTATAAGCTGCGTGATAGCAGGTGCCAATATCTCGGCACTTTCTTTCAGCAGTTTAGTGGGAATGATGTCATTGGGTGCTGTGCTGTTGCGCAGAGACCGAATGATGTTTTTAGTGGCAGCGATGGAGATGGGTTTTAAGGTGAATTTCTGTGCTTGAGGCGAGTATATAATGGTATCGGGGTTGGGCTTCGGGCGGGATTCATGCAGATTCCATTTTTCTCAATGCTTACCCAGATTCTTTTAATTTTATTGATGAAATAATCGGTTAGTTTGTTGCAAAATTCTTGTGAATCAGGGGGCTCTAAGCAGGCGGGATTCATCGATTGTGACACCAGCTTGAAGAGTTTGCGGGGGCGGTTTAGGGCCTTGGTGATGATGTTGGCGAAATGATTTTTTTTGCCATAAAGATTTCTTTATGATATTTCTTAGTTATTGTCTTATAAATAGTGTGGTTTCTATCTGAAGAGCTCCTTTTCCACGCAGCTTCTGCTCTTCTACGCTCTTGCTTTAGCACCGTCAGCTGGTCGTTAAACCAGCCGCCATTGTTTTTCTGGATGCAAGTTTTGCGTTTTGGTGCCACCCAGTCGGCGGACTGAAGTAGCGCCATGTTAATGTCGTCAAGTGTTTCTGCTGCCGTTTGTTTATGTTGTATTGTGTTTATTTTCTTTCCTAGGGTTGTTTTGAAGAGTTCCGAATGGAGCTTCTTCTGAGATCTAGTCCAGTGAGTTGTCACCGGTTTTCTTGTATTATTTGGCCTAAGGTGGTTGGCGATTTTAAATTTAATGGCGTGGTGGTCGGTCCAAGGTAGTGGCTCATTTTCCCCGATCTCAATTTCTAAATCCTGTCTGAAAATTAGATCGAGTGTATGGCCTGAGGCATGAGTAGGGCCTCGTATTAATCTTGTGTTAATCAGGGCGCATGATATGCGTCTGGGCTGGTTACCCTGTATGCAGGTTTTTACTGTTGATTGTCGATCAATTTTCAACAGTTGCTCACTCTTTATAGCTTTTATAGTGACAGTTGGAAGTATAGAGGCGAGAGGTTTTAATTTCCAAATGGTTTCTGCAGAGTATTTCATATAACCCATGGTTGCAGAAAAAGAAAAACGACACCGGGAAATGGAGATGAAGTGCGGGGAGGGGGGGGGGGGGTATTGGCGACGCTGGGGGGGAGAAGATCTCAGTGAAACTGCCACTTTTTTAAGTCTTCCCTCCCTGAAATTGGTCCAGAGGAAGGCGAAAAACCCCAGGCGAGCTGTGCCAATCTGCAGCGACTGAGGAAAAAATTGCATCATGCATCATACATAATAGGGGAGTACAACTGGAATCCATAGTGGAGGAGGATCTGGGGGTTTTGGTAGATCGTAGGCTCAATAATAACATGTAATGCCAAGCTGCAGTTTCCAAAGTGAGCAAAGTCCTTTCTTGTAATAATGGAGTTTTTTAATTGCTGTGCCCTGAGGTGGCAATTAACACCTTTGGTAACTATAGTGCCTCGTCCTAATGAGTATTGGAGAAATATAGAGAACGAAAAATTGACTTTTTAGGCACCACTAAAGATTTGATAAAAAAATTTATCAAATCTTTAGTGGTGCCTAAAAAGTCAATTTTTCCGTTCTTTATATTTCTCCAATACTTTCTTGTATTAAGAGAGGTATGGACTCCAGAGAGAAATCATTTTGCCCCCGTTCAAATCATTAGTAAGACCTCATCTGGAATAGGCAGTTCAGTTTTGGGCACCAGTTCTCAAAAAGGATATCGGGAACTGGAGAATTTGCAGATTAGAAAAACTGAATTTATTCTCTCTTGAGAAAAAGAGAATAGGGGGGATATGATCAACATGTACAAATATATAAGGGGTCCATATAGGGAACTTGGTGTTGAGTTATTCACTTTACGGTCAACACAAAAGACAAGGGGGCACTGTTTACGTCTGGCCAGCTCAGTAGATTGCTTTAAGAAAAGTATGGATACTTTTCTAAATGTACATAATATAACTGGGTACTGACATTTATAGGTAAAGTTGATCCAGGGAAAATCTGATTGCCTCTCGGAGAATCAGGAAGAATTTTTTTCCTCTGTTGTAGAAAATTGGAT
The DNA here is from genome assembly GCA_029574335.1 of Rana kukunoris. Lineage (NCBI taxonomy): Eukaryota > Metazoa > Chordata > Amphibia > Anura > Ranidae > Rana > Rana kukunoris. Next base: position 501,322,979 of record CM056049.1, on the reverse strand, counting down.
CATGCTCTGCTGGGTTTTTTTGCCTTCCGCAGGATCAACTGTGGGTATAGAATTGGGTATATTGGATTGTACGATATTTTTTATTTTATTTGTATTTATTTTTTATGGTTGAACTGGATGGACTTTTTTCAACCTGACTAACTATGTAACTACTGTATGTAACTATGAACTCACTAAATGTAGAATGTTTAATTAGCAAGGGGGGGCTGACACATCGGGCACTTTATGTGCTGCCAATCCATAATTTGTTAATTGAAAGATTAAAGAGCTTGACTTGTAGTTTTGTTAGCTGTTTTGACAGTGGCACAGTTTCAGTGCTTGCCATAGGCGCCATTTTCACTAGATACGCCTCTGAAAGCCCAACTGGAGGAAAAAGGAGGAAAAACTGCTGTATTCAACAAGACTGCAAGCAGGTAGGTAAGTGTGTCTTATTGCAGAGACATAGCATGTAACTTCTGTAACTGCTGCTCTAATGAGCTGCCCGCTCACAGTTTTTTACATTTTACGTTTAGTTGCGCTTAAAAAAGTGTTAGCTGGAGTTCAGCTTTAATTAGTTAGTCAAGTCCATCTATAGTGCATCTCACTACCCTCTCCCCAGATTAACAATGCTGCTGTCCAAAGATGTTTTCATTGCTCCTACAGTGAAGTTGAGGCACTGGCTGGATCATAAGGTGAAAATATTGGAGAAAAAAATGTAAAAAAGAAAACTATTGCAACCACCCTGTTGAAGGATTGGTAAACTGCAAAAATATACATTTTTTTGGGGGCGGTTGTATAACTGCTATAGATGAGGTCCTGCAAAAACAAAATGGATTTTTAGTTGGAAGTTCCCTAGACCTTTAATGGTATTTTAATCCCAATTAAGAAAATGAGTAGGTTTAATTACTGATACAGGAAATCAGAAGAGGGATTGACACACACAGAAAGGGAACTGTATGAGGAAGTTGGTTTGTGTCCTTAATTAAAATGTACTGCTTAAAAATAATACCCTTGGGTTTAGTGAGGTTCAACTGTCCTTCCCTAAATTTACTTTTAAATTGAATCTTCTATCATTAGCAGTATGCTCGAACAAACTTCATCAGCAGTAAATACTCTAGGTGGATTATGTGTATTTCTTCCCTGTGTGATGACTATGTACTATGTACAAATTATGGAAAAAGTCCTCCCTATAAAAGACAATATAAGAAATATTTGCTCTTCTGTCCTCCCTAAGGAAGACAGTATTTTGATTTAGTGTCCTGTTTATTGAAGACAGTTAAAATAAAATGATCTGCTCTCCTTTATTGCTACTTGATTCCTCTGGGTTTTAGATTGACTGCATTTAATAGTTGGTGATTGAACAGTAAATGATTGCCGTCAATGGTGACCACTAATGTCTAGGAATGCTTGCATTGGTCAATCTAGCTAGAAAAAAAAAAAAAAACATAAAAAGCAACAACATTACTGAAATGAGAAAAATTACCTGCCTAGTCTCATATAACAATAAAACAGTGGCATTATGTTTTTTTTTTTCAAACTTTTATTATTAAAAAATAAATGGTCGTACAAATCCATATAATTAAGGCATATACAAAAAAGAAGGATAAAACATATAAGAAGTCAGTCTGTGTACATACATTAATACCGCGCTTAAAGGCCACAATAATTTATTCAGATTAGCAGAAAAACTAAAGACTAGGGTTGAGCGAACCCGAACTGTAAAGTTCGGGTTCGGTACGGACTTTGTTTTTTTTTGTACCCGAACCCGAATAAATGAAAAAAAGTTTGGGTTCGGGTTCGGAGTTCGGCTATGCACAGCAGCAAATCGCCATTTATTTTACTACTGTGACTAGGAAGCCATCACAGCCATGCCTACTAATGGCATGGCTGTGATTGGCCAGTGCAGCATGTGACCCAGCATGTGACCAGCCTCAGATAGAGGCACACAGCACAGCTCGTCACTTTGCTTTAGCTAGGGTAGGGACAGGCTGCTGCTGATTGAGGGACAGAGTTAGATAGGATTCTCCTGCTTGAGAAATCTACACCACCACTGTTTATTTCTGTGAGATCTGCATCTTATCGTTTAGGGACAGGTTCCTGCTATTTCCTATAGGGACAGAAATATATAGGTGACTTTCTGCATATTTTACCAGCACTGCACCTCTCACCTGTGATATACTGTGTGTGTGTCCAGTACATTGTGTAGGGACATGTTCCTGCTATTTCCTATAGGGACATAAATATATAGGTGACTCTCTGCATATTTCACCATATTACACTATTGTTGTATTTAAAAAACACCCATTTAGGGCAAGATCCTACATTTGAGAAATATGAGGAAAATGTCAAATAAGGGACGTGGCCGCGGTCGTTGTGCTGCTGGTGGAGCTCCTGTTGCAGGGAGAGGACATGGTCGATCTGTGCCAGCTACACGCACAAGTGAAACACCTTTCTCAGGTGTGAGTAGGCGACAGAGTCTGCAGCGGTATTTGGTCGGGCCTAATCCAGCTCTACGAATGTTGAGGCCAGGAGCAGAACAGGCGATAGTAGATTGGGTTGCTGACAGTGCCTCCAGTTCCTTCACATTGTCTCCCAACCAGTCTTGTGCTGAAAGTTCAGAGTTGGCACCTGCAGCCGATGTCCACCATCAGTCTTTCACCTCACCCCCTTGCAAATCAGCCAAGCAGTCTGAGCCGCAAATCATGCAGCAGTCTCTTCTGCTTGTTGATGAGTCTGTTAGCATGTGTTCCCAGGGCCATCCACCTAGCCCAGTCCCAGAAGTGGAAGAGATTGAGTGCACCGATGCCCAACCACTTATATTTCAAGATGAGTACATGGGGGGACCATCACAGCACGTCTTGGATGATGATGAAACACAGTTGCCAAGTGCTTTTGCAATTGTGCAGACCGACAAGGAGGGCAGTGGTGAAGACTGGGTGGAAGATGATGTGGAGGACGATAAAGTCCTCGACCCGACATGGAATCAACCTCATGCAGGTGACCCATGTAGTTCGGAGGAAGAGGCGGTGGTCGCACAGAGCCACCAGCAGAGCAGAAGAGGGGGCAGGGTGCCAAAGCAGAGCGCCCATCCCCTAGACCAGGGATCCTCAAACTACGGCCCTCCAGCTGTTGTAGAACTACACATCCCATGAGGCATTGTAACACACTGACATTCACAGACATGACTAGGCATGATGGGAATTGTAGTTCCCGAACAACTGGAGGGCCATAGTTTGAAGACCCATGCCCTAGACAGTACGCCTGCTACTGCCCAATGCAGCAAGGGACCGAGTACACCAAAGCCAGGTCCAAGGAGTTCCCTAGCGTGGCAGTTCTTCACACTATGTGCTGATGACAAGACACGAGTGGTTTGCACGCTGTGCAATCAGAGCCTGAAGCGAGGCATAAACGTTTTCAACCTGAGCACAACCTGCATGACCAGGCATCTAAGTGCAAAGCACGAGCTGCAGTGGAGTAGACACCTCAAAAACCAAGAAAGGTCTCTATATATATGATTGGTATTTTGTAGGGTATGAAAGATTTTTTACATTAAATGTATCTTATTGATTCTCGATTTGAGTGGATATTAAAGTGTTTGTTACCCCCTGCTATCTATAGCTGGCAGCACTGATTGTTTTGGGAAAAACCTAACAGGCTGGTTGTACTCAAGTCGATTAATAAATTGACTTGTGTAAAACCAGCTAGCCCATACATAGATCGACTATGGCTGGTCTCTGCATAATTGGCAAAATTTCAATCCATGTATTACCCGCTTAACCACTACGCAGTCCCTAAACATCCTTCCACAAACCTTTTTAAATTTTTCCTTCCCAGATTCCTTCATTCTCCTCTCCTGTACATACTCTCCACACTTCTCACTATACATAGTGCCCACTGTCATACCCTCCACACTCCTCTTCTGTACATACTGTTCACTGTCATACCCTCCACACTCCTCTCCTATACATAGTGCCCACTATCATACCGTCCACACTCCTTTCCTGTACATACTGTTCACTGTCATACCCTCCACACTCCTCTCCTATACATAGTGCCCACTATCATACCGTCCACACTCCTTTCCTGTACATACTGCCCATTGTCATACCCTCCACACTCCTCTCCTGTACATACTGCCCCATCATACCCTCCACACTTCTCTCTGGTACATACTACCCTCTGTCATACCCCCACACTCCTCTCCTGTACATACTGCTCACTTGAGGCTCCTGGGATCCTGTGATATTAAAGCAGTAGTAAACTTTCCTGACATTACTACTTTTTAGAGGCCCTGAGGTAGGTTATGCCACAATGTACAAGTATGCACAGCATATTAGCACATTAGGGTACACTTACATTTCCAGACTAAGCCCCCCAGTGCTGCGATGTGTTCAATCCGGCGCTTTCATCTTCACCCGTCTTCCTTCTGGGTTCTGTGCCATTCGGTCCGCCAAGGGCATGACCCCTTGGACTACTCGAGGTTTCCCAACAAGACGGGTTTATCTGCATGCGACCGGCCGGAGCTGCAGGTTTAAGACTCAAATTGTGAGTTTTTAATTCATCTGAATTTGTTTACAATACATTTTAAAAGGTTTTTACAGTATCGAGGCATCCTTGTCTCTATCCATTTGCATGTGATTACCATCTTTGGAGCCACTGATAAGGAGATGACCCATGCCAGACTGTGCATTTCTCATTGAGCCTAGCAGTTTGCCATTCATTACACGCTACCTGTGGTCTCCTATAATCAAGAGACCCACTCGTTTTGGTAAGCAGACTTGCATGTGTTGTAATGGAGGTCTCCAGCTGAACATCACCTATCAACTTTAGTCACTATGGGCCAGATTCAGCAAGACTTGCGCTGGAGTATTTCGATATGCGCCGCGTAAGTGTGAAGATGCGCCGTCGTTTCTATGTGGCCGTACCCACCAAACTAGATGCGACAGAAAACGGGCCATTTCCGATCGGCTTAACTTTCCGACGCCAGAGTCTCGTCAGCGCATAATTTCGCTTGGCGCATCAGTCGCGCCTATTGATTTCCCCTGCAAATATGCAAATGAGGGAGATTTCCCGATTTGTGAACGGATTAGCACCATACGCCGGCTACATGCGCCGCGCGTATCTCGTCCGTCCGGCGCAAAGTTATTTCTACAAAAGGCTGCTTTATCTTTACTCCAGACGGCCACAGGTCAGCAGGAGAGCAGCTACAGCAGCGTTACCGACGATAAGAGCTAGCTGAGCACCCCCACTTGCAGGACAACACCTCTGTCCATGCTTGTCTGTCAACTTTTTCAGCCATGGAGGAAGACATCATAGGTCTCCATAGCCGAGATGACGGCTGACAACTCCTGGCCTTTAGAGTTCAGCTTTCTCCTGTGTGTTTGCGGGGAACGGGAGCAGCCATCTCAGAACAAAAGTAACTTCACTGCGGGGAGGGGGAACAGGATATACTTTAGTGCCGGAATGGCGCATCTACGGGCGCATTTAAAGGCCCAACGGAACGCATTGCGCTGACGTTTCCCGTTAAGTGGTGCCGACGGAAGTTGTAAGCATGCGCACAAGGGGGCCGAGTGAAGCCTCACTTACTGCGCATGCTCCGTGGATGATGCGCTGAACGTAAGCCTCTGCGCTGGGCTCCGCCCATCATTTACATATGATCACACCCACTTCCACTTGCGTCGGGTTACGCCAGCGCATTATCGTTACTCTGGCGCAAGTTTACGCGCAACTGCTATGTGAATAACAGTACTTGCGCCGAAAGTGTCGGCGGAGTAACGTAAATGAGAAACGTTACTCCAAAGTAAAGAAGCGCCCATCTACCTGAATCTGGCCCTATGTATTGTCCCAGTTCACGCAACTAGGATCTTGTTGGACCAGGGTGGATGAGAATCTGAATCTTCTCTTTTGTCCATTCCCAACTTTTGACTCTTTGGACATTTTTGTATTTGATATTGATAATTTTATGTTAGCCCCCTCTGGAAGGAGATCATGGGCGGTTTTCACATATGAGGACACTAGCACGAATTCACATTCATTCGTTTTGGGTTACATTTGTGTTTTATCCCTTTCTCCTAGATACTTATATGCATATGTTTTCACATTCACTTTATGTATATAGTTTGTTTATGTTAGCAGCGCGATTTTTTTCCTCTTTCCATATTGTTTACTGTTTGTATGACACAGCAAATCACAGCTCTAATTCTGTTTGCATCTCTGCAATCAACACATTTTTAGTACACGTTTATTTCATTTTCTGGTATTAGCGCAGTTTACATCAATTTTTTTTTTTCCACTTATATATTACTGACAATTTACAGATATTATTCACATCAGTCTCTGTCCACAAGGAACTTACAATGTAGAGTTCCTAACTCACATTCATAGCTACATATACTAGGGCCAATTTAGACAGGAGCCAATTAACCAACCAGCATGTCTTTGGAGAGTAGGAGGAAACTGGAGTACCCGGAGGAAACCCACGCAGGCACAGGCAGAACATGCAAACTTCAAGAACAAATATTCTTTGTAACCAATAAAGCTGTGACTTTGCCAATCCAGTTATGTTGTTTCATTGTTTTTGGGTGGCTGACAGGGAAGGTGTAGCTGATGATGCAGATTTATTTTGTTATGCCTATGCTCTACTCTCACCTGTCAGGTATTTTACATGCCAAGTGATTACAGTCTTTTAAAAAGTTATTTTTCATGCCAAGGTCAAATCTACTGGCTTAGTTGCATGCACATTCATGTAGGCAGTGGCGGCTGGTGCTCAACATTTTTGGGGGGGCGCAAACCAAAAAAAAAATATTGCAGCCTCACTGTGCCCATCACATGCAGCCACTGTGCCATGCCACCAAATGCAGCCACTGTGCCATCAATTGTCATCACTGTGCCATGCCATCAAACACAGAAACTGTGCCATCAATTGTCACCACTGTGCCATGCCACCAAATGCAGCCACTGTGCCATCAATTGTCACCACTGTGCCATGACATCAAATGCAGCCACTGTGCCATGCAACACAGCAACTGTACCATCAATTGTCACCACTGTGCCATGCCACCAAATGCAGCCACTGTGCCATCAATTGTCATCACTGTGCCATGCCATCAAACACAGAAACTGTGCCATCAATTGTCACCACTGTGCCATGCCACCAAATGCAGCCACTGTGCCATCAATTGTCACCACTGTGCCATGCCATCAAACACAGAGACTGTGCCATCAATTGTCACCACTGTGCCATGCCACCAAATGCAGCCACTGTGCCATCAATTGTCACCACTGTGCCATGCCATCAAATGCAGCCACTGTGCCATGCAACACAGCAACTGTGTCATCAATTGTCACCACTGTGCCATGCCACCAAATGCAGCCACTGTGCCATCAATTGTCACCACTGTGCAATGCCATCAAACGCAGTCACTGTGCCATCAATTGTCACCACTGTGCCATGCCATCAAATGCAGTCACTGTGCTATCAATTGTCACCACTGTGCCATGGCATCATATGCAGTCACTGTGCCATCAGTTGTCACCACTGTGCCATGCCATCAAATGCCACCACTGTGCCATCAATTGTCACCACTGTGCCATGCCATCAAACACAGCTACTGTGCCCATCAATTGTCACCACTGTGCCATGCCATCAAACACAGTCACTGTGCCATCAATTGTCACCACTGTGCCATGCCATCAAATTCAGTCACTGTGCCATCAATTGTCACCACTGTGCCATGCCATCAAATGCAGTCACTGTGCCATCAATTGTCACCACTGTGCCATGCCATAAAACGCCACCACTGTGCCATCAATTGTCACCACTGTGCCATGCCATCAAATGCAGTCACTGTGCCATCAATTGTCACCACTGTGCCATGCCATCAAACGCCACCACTGTGCCATCAATTGTCACCACTGTGCCATGCCATCAAACACAGCTACTGTGCCCATCAATTGTCACCACTGTGCCATGCCATCAAACGCAGTCACTGTGCCATCGATTGTCACCACTGTGCCATGCCATCAAATTCAGTCACTGTGCCATCAATTGTCACCACTGTGCCATGCCATCAAATGCAGTCACTGTGCCATCAAGTGTCACCACTGTGCCATGCCATCATATGCAGTCACTGTGCCATCAATTGTCACCACTGTGCCATGCCATCAAACGCCACCACTGTGCCATCAAGTGTCACCACTGTGCCATGCCTTCAAACACAGCTACTGTGCCCATCAATTGTCACCACTGTGCCATGCCATCAAATGCAGTCACTGTGCCATCAATTGTCACCACTGAGCCATGCCATCATATGCAGTCACTGTGCCATCAATTGTCACCACTGTGCCCTTTAATTGTCACCACTGTGCCCCATGCCACTGTGCTCATTGTCGCCTCTGTGCCCTTTGTCACCACTGTGCCCCATGATGCCACTGTGACCCATGATGCCACTGTGCCCCATGATGCCCCTTTCACTGTAAAAAAAAACACTTGCCTGACGCTTCCATGTCCTCCCTCGATGTCTTCTGCCGCCGTGGAGAAGCTTCAGCCAATCAGGTTCCTGATAACCAGAATCCGGGAACCTGATTGGCTGAAATGGCCGTCAGTCTTATGCAAGGACCGCAGGTTGCCTGCGCTCCGAGTATAGACTTCCGAGAGCCCGAGGGCGGCATTGGAAAAGCCTATCAGAGCCGCTGGCTTTGATAGGCAGTTCCCCTCAGCCAACCAGCTGCCGCTATTCAGGTAACCGGTGACCCATGTCCGGTTATATGAATAGACCAGGCAGCTGGCAACAATAACACACGTTCAATGCATTGCATTGAACGTGTGTTATTTGCAAGAGGGGGTGGCGCTGCAGTGCCCTCTATAGACAGCCGCCAGAACTTCGGCTAAAATGCCAAAATGACATTTTATAATAAAAGTTCTTAAAGGGCCCGTTTTTTTTTTTTTTTGTGACTGCGGGAGGGGGGGCGGCACCCGTGCGTCCCTATGGGCGGGCCGCCACTGCATGTAGGTCATGTATTCTTTTTTTAACAGTGCATGATTGTTTTTGCCTCAGACAACAAAAGCTTTTCTAAAGAAAACAATGAAGAAATGGGACAGATGCAAACCGCAAACTATCAAAAAAGTACTGTCCACATTATTCATTTGTGTTTCCTATTTCTTCGCTTAAATTCACTCCCCATTTAAACCCTGCTCATCTGTTGGTGAAATCTGATACAGGGGTCCCAAAATGTATTAAACAACTTAATTTTATCCTGTAAGATTGCAGTCAGTCTTTCATTTAACATGAGTCAAGAAAGTTTATGTTTAAGATGGTCAAATGATATGGCTGACGACTTCCAGTTCTTAGCTATTGGGATTTTAGCCGATGCAAATATGAATGTGAGGAGCCGTTTCTGAGTTTTGGAGGCTTCCTCTAATTTACAACCCAGGAGAGCGTGCCTTAGGGACTTGGTCAGGTTGATTTTTGTTAGGACCTCATTCACACGGACGGACCGTTTAGGTCCGCCTGTCAGTTTTGACGGCGGACCTGAACGGCCGCTCCATGCAGTCCTATGGAGCATCGGATGTCAGTGGAGACATGTCCGCTGACATCCGACCCGATCCGATCCACCAAAATCAGACGTATGGCGATACGTCCATATCCGTCCATGGCGGATCGGGTGAGATCTGACGAAAACGGCATGCTGTCCGTTTTCATCAGATCGCTCCATAGGAATCAGCGCTGCACAAGTCCCTAACCGCTCAGTGAGCAGAGAGGAGCTTGTCATCCGCCAGCTCAGCGGAGATCTTGTGTGAATGAAGCCTTATAGTTTATGAACTGGTTTTGTGTTCTGGACTTTTGCAACACTATGATTTTACACTTTGGGATAAATCTACCCACAATTGTATTCATTTATTTTAATGTCCTTTTACCTTGCAGCACAAGGATTTGGATTTTTTTTGTTTTTTATTGTTGATTGCAGCACTACACTATTTGTATACCTTGTGTAAGTCAGCACGGTCAGACCTTACAGTAGGCTGTATACCATATCTCTGCCACCATATGTATAATATCCTTGGGTACTAGGGATTGACCAATAGGACACCCAGTACACTGTGGCAGAACATGCGAATAAGGTTAAAAGCTTTGCAATACATACATTTAACCATTGATAAATTTACTTTGGAGAGTTTTTAAGTGAAGTGGAATATATGCAGTGATGGGCACTACAATTTTAACTATGCAAACTATTTTCTTTGTGGGAGCAATCAGATCCAAGGTGTGTCACACTACAGTATATGGATTTTTTTATTTAAATGGGACTACATATTTTGAGTTTATATTAATATATCCAAAAGATGTCTGTGATTTTACTAAACCCCTTTCTTTTCTACCCCCCAGTTCCTGAAACATAAAACTAGCTGAGCTGAAATGCCTTTTTGTGTTACAGCTTATTATTTCTAGCCTGTGTTTGTCCAATCCCTGAGAACAATTTATTGAGGACACTGCAACAATCAAAGAGGCAAACTTTTCAAATACACCATGTCCTCTAGTAACACATAGGCTTTGTTTATCCATGCCCTTTGAAGCTTACTTACGCAGAGTATATAAAGGCTTCCTTTTTATCATGGGTCAATAGTCCCAGTTTACTTGTGCTTGAAATCTATACAGATGTAGAACACTGAACGAAAATAACAACTTAAAGGAAAGTTCAACAAAGGCTAAAAATAGAAACCAAAGCAGGTTTTAATAGACTCAGGTACTACTCCACACCCTCTCGCTGTATTATGTGTCATTAACAATTAAATGTGATGTGAAAAAGTTCTTTCTAATACTGCAGATACGGTACATTAACAGGCTTAAATATCCCGAATATCAAGGGATTTTCTCAGTGAATGTGCATGAATAAGGAAGATGACTGTGTGTGTCTTGTAAAATATTCCATGCAGATAATATATATATATATATATATATATATATATATATATATAGTATCTCACAAAAGTGAGTAGACCCTCACATTTTTGTAAATATTTTATTATAGCTTTTCACGTGACAACACTGAAGAAATTACACTTTGCTATGTAAAGTAGTGAGTGTACAGCTTGTATAACAGTGTACATTTGCTCTCCTCAAAATAACTCAACACACAGCCATTAATGTCTAAACCACTGGCAACAAAAGTGAGTACACCCCTAAGTGAAAATGTCCATATTGGGCCCAAAGTGTCAATATTTTGTGTGGCCACCATTATTTTCCAGCACTGCCTTAACCCTCTTGGGCATAGAGTTCCCCAGAGCTTTACAGGTCCTCTTCCACTCCTCCATGACGACATCACGGAGCTCCACCTTCCGTTTGAGAATGCTCCACAGATGCTCAATAGCGTTTAGGTCTGGGGACATGCTTGGCCAGTCCATCACCTTTACCCTCAGATTCTTTAGCAAGGCAGTGGTCATCTTGGAGGTGTTTTTTGGGGTTGTTATCATGTTGAAATACCACCCTGCGGCCCAGTGATGTCCTCCCTGGCTGGTAGTAGGGGCAAGTAGATGAAAGCAGTGGGCTGGTTTTTGGTAGAGTTATGCAAATATCAAAGTGCCCTGGTGGATGTCAGTCTTGAAGAGTGGGTGTTCTTAGGTAGGCTGCATTTGCATGCTGACTGCTTTAGGTCTTGCCCACTTATGATGTTTAGCCTCCATGTTTATTAGAAGCCAAATCATTAAAAGTGGCAGGCTAGGGACAGTAAAGCTGGGGAGCAAAGGGTTGAGTGATCCTAAAGGTCCCCTAGCTATGAAGTGACAAGCAAATAAAGCAATTTTAGTACAGGAGAGGGGCCTGTACAACTAACATCTGGGGCTTAGAGAGGGACGGACAGTGTAAAACACGGCAATGTTACTGATAGCAGAACTTTTTTTGTCCACAAGATGGCGATGTCAGTTATGGTTTGTTTATCTGTTGGGTCGCTTAACACAGAAGTATGTACACCTAAAAGCAGGAGGGGTCAGATATAAGAGAATCGGAGGACTGTTGAGATGGGAGTTGGTGAGAGGGTCCCAGATCCATCATTAAGTTGTAACCACTTTCTAGCACCTTAGGCCGCGTACACACCAGCAAATTTATCTCTTCAAATCGGTCGGACAGACCGATTTGAACAGATCTGTCTGCTGGCCATTTTGGTTTGATCGCTGTACACACGATCACACCAAAATTCCCGCCAGCAGACAGCGTGGTGACGTGGCGGTGACGTTGACGCCGCCACATCACCGCACCAGGAAGTAAATTACTTCCGCGCATGCGTCGAATCCATTCGACGCATGTGCGAGAAGATATGTCTGCTGGTTAGCGTACTAACCAGCAGACATGTCGGGCAGACGGATTCCCAGCTGACAGATTTTAAAGCATATAATACAGGAAAAAATTGCGCTTGTCACAAATGAATAGTCAATTAGTAACGATGTAACAGTCACTAAGGGTAAAGAATGGGGAGGCAGCAGCTCTTGTGCCAAGACACTAGAGAAAATACAGCAAAAAAAACAGAGGTTTAGAGCTGCGCCTTGACACCCGGAATCGGTATATTCAAAGAGTCCATATATCAATCATGTGGAAATAACACACAATCCTTCAGCCAAAAGAAATGTAGCAATAAACATTAGCTCCAAAAGTCTCTGCTGGTCTTAGTTCAGGATGGACGTGTAATAATGCCTGTTTAACTCATCGCAAATGTGAGTATTCCGGTTTTTATGATTTTTAATTAAAGTCCCTGCGGGATTACGCTATGTCTGCCTTTATTATCATTTTATACATATGATCTAACTGGTGGAGTTGCGGAGTGGAGCCCAGGTGTAGGCACTGCCCTAGGATTTGGGATTTGTTCGGTTTCCCTCAAAGGCCGCGGCTGGGTCACAGCCGATTGCTGGTTACAGTCATTCCTCTGGTAAGCTGCTTAGACTTTTGGTGGTGGGCTACATTGAAGAGCCAAGTTTGAGCACAGTGGTGATTATTACACGTCCATCCTGAACTAAGACCAGCAGAGACTTTTGAAGCTAATGTTTATTGCTACATTTCTTTTGGCTGAAGAATTGTGTGTTATTTCCACATGATTGATATATGGACTCTTTGAATATACCGAGTCCGGGTGTCAAGGCGCAGATTTTAAAGCATGCTTTAAAATCTGTCGGCTGGCCAAATCTGTCTGCTCGCCCGTACACACGATCGAATCTGTCTGCTGGGACGGTCTGGCAGACCGTTTCCAGCAGATAGATTTGATCGTGTGTAAGCGGCCTTACAGTCTCAGATCCATTGCTAAGTTGCATTTACTTGTTGACAAAACATAATCAGAGACCCATTACACTTGCTGCTCTGGGCAACGCCAAGCCATCTTAGGCAGAGTCCTACATAGCCCAGATATCTGTATGTATCCCAAAGTTCTGACATTGTTCTTGCTTTCATACCTGACTGCTACTGCTGCATAACATCTAAAGATTTAAACACATAGGAGTGTGATTAAAATCCCTGTCTACCAGCTGCTGTCTATATATAACACTGGTAGACAAGTACATATGTTTCACCAAAGAAAAAATTAGCAATAAGAGCTCTTTCCTGTTGTATTTTATCCTAATATGGTTAAGTTATCAAATTTATGTAAAGTACCCATTTATGTGTTATTTCATTTCCATAACCCATGAGTCAAAAACATATCTATTGTTTATTGTTTTTACCACAAGAAAAAAACAATACTTTTATATAATTCATTTTTTTGTGTTTCAGGAGAAATAGTAAGGCCCTGTACACACGATCAGACCGGTCTGATGAAACTTGTCTGACGGACCGTTTTCATCAGACAACTCTGAACTTGTCTGATGGTCTGATGTGCGTACACACCATCGGACCTAAATCCGATCAGACCAGAACGCAGTGACGTAGAACACAACGACGTGATGAAAAAAACGAAGTTCAATGCTTCCAAGCATACGTCGACTTGATTCTGAGCATGCACAGGTTTTTGGTCTGATGCTTTTGTGTACTAATCATCTAACCTGTCCGACGAACAGGTGTCCATCAGACAGGGCCGTACACACCATCAAACTGGTCCGATGAAACCAGTCTGCAGACCAGTTTCATCGGACCTGTCTGATCGTGTGTACGCGGCCTTAGAACTTATTGGAGAGAAAACAGCTACCTAATGATAATGGTAAAATTTAAAGTAAAGGAAATATAACTTGCCATCTTCTTTGTACAACGTGTTCAAAATGTTTAGGTATTTATCATCATAAATACAGGTCATGATAATTATAAATTAAATCTGTTCCGATTAATTAATATTCTTCTGTTTTTTTAAAACTTATTATATATTGATGATCGAGTTGGTGGTTGTAAATAATATCAGCAGGATCAACTGTGGGTATGGAGCTGGGTGTATGGGATGTACTGTGTTTTATTTTGTTTGTTTATTTTTTTTATGGTTGAACTGGATGGACTTGTGTCTTTTTTCAACCTGACTAACTATGTAACTATGTAACTATGTCTTCCATGTTGACTTTGGTAGCCATGTTGATAATGATACTAAAATTTACAGGAATCATACCATTTTAGATGGCTTTACAATACTTAACATACCATAAATTAGTTAACTAAATTAATTACATGTCTGTCAAAAGAGCTATATGCGAAAAGGCAATCCTGGAATTCTCCAAGCAGATGTGTATTCAATTTAAAATGACGTAAGGCTTCAGACCTGTCTTTTTGTCCAGGAAATGCAAATGTGGATTTTGTACAATACCAGCCAACACCTCTTTAAAACATCTATCACGATTTATTAAGGACACTCAGAATTATCATTGTCCTCTTAGAAACTGCAAACAGTGACAAAATGGAAATGTTAAAGCGGTGCTCCAGACATATGTTTTATTTTTATTTGGCAATCTAAACATCATTACACTGAATATTATTGCAAACATATCAATTTTTCTAGATCAATTCATAAATATGTTCAAAAACTTTGTATACTGTATATCTCCTCTGCGATCTTGTGACCAATTTCAATATAACTGTGAGCAGGTGAAGCCCAGTTCATTTGTCTTCCTATTTTTCCCTAAAGAGGTGCATGCTGGGTGACCAGCATGCAACTCTCGATCTCGTGCATGCGTAGTCTAAGGGCGCCCATAGCGCCATTAGTTAGAATTATTGTCATGACAAAAGGCAGCGATAGAGGAACGTCCCACCCTGTTGTTATGACAACGAAGATCTTGCGCATGCGCAGTAAAACGGCGCTCGTAGCACTGTAATGCCCACAGACTCCTGGAAAATTATGACACTCATTTCCCAGGAGGCCAGGCGGTTTAGGAAGGGAAGAAGACCCACAGCAGACTGCTAATCTGCCTAGTAACAGCCATTTGCAGACAAGAAAAACATATTTTTTTTTGACAAAATGTTTTCTTTTAGATTACAGGGAACCTATTAATATGAAGTTTAATTTTAGGGTGGACCTCTGCTTTAACAGTGCTTTGGAAAAGGAAGGTTTAATTACAACGCCACACTAATGATTGTAGAGCCAAGATGATCTTTTCTGCTCCACATCAGATTAACACATCAAAACAGCCAATAGGGTTAATTTACTAATACTAAGAAGTGTAAAATTGGGTGCTGCCGCGCATGGTAGCCAATCATTTTCTAATTTCAGCTTGTTCAGTAAAGCTTTAACAAAAAAACAAACAAACTAAAAGCTGATTTGTTTCTATGCAGAGCTGCACCAGATTTTGCACTGTTCAGTTTTAGTAAATCAGTCCCTACGTATTTCTGGGGTGTAGGCACTCTCCTTTCTTTAGGGTTTTCTGGATTTTGAGATCTGATATTATATTATAGCTCTAAAAATCCATAGCCTGTATGAGTTTTTATTGATGTTGCATTCCTTATTTTTGTCCACTCCATTAGAGACTGATTCTCCCCTGTGTTGCTCTTACACTGTAATGAAGGTGGAGTGCCTAGTCTCCCCCTGTGGTAATCAAGTTTGAAGCAAAAAGAGAACTTTTGGGACTCTATAGCCATCGGCGTGTCACTCTCAATATTTATTCTTCTGAATACTACCCAGTGAGCTTTTTAGAGTTCCTTGGCTCATGAGATTAGTTTAGCCAGAGTCAGGGAGCTCAAAAAACTTTAACTTTAACAAAAAAAATTAGTTTGGCAATAGTGCCCCTAATAGTGAAAGATCTAGCGCCTCATACAGTTGGTCTAGAAAATAATTGCCCCCTTTAAAATAATCACATTTTGTTGCTTTGCAGCCTGAAATTTTTCTTTTATCCAGCTATATTTACTAGTGCAACTATTAACCTCTAAATGAAAGATAGAAAACCAACATGTCAATAGCGCATGAATATTCACTATTGTCACACTGATTCTGCTCCCGGCCAATTAGGAAGCTGGTCTGAGACCTGTTTCCTGATGGGCCAAAAGGAGAAGTGTTCAATTGGCCTAAGAGGAGGAGAGAGGAGATGCACAGTGAAAGCAGCCACCCTGGAGGGAAGCGCTGCCCACGCCATAGAAGCAGTAAGTGATGGGCTGGTAACTGACCTCTCGGGGTATAGATGACCCGACCGACTGTACAGGGGGGTAGTGTTTTGGGTGATCTGACCGATCTGGGGGGGTGGGTGCAAGGTTTTTCGCCCTGCCCCATCTATTTTTACTTCTATCCTGACATGTACTCCAGTCCCTGCTGCAAAGAGACCCATAACCCATAAACGCGCCCATAAAACATCCCGCACTCCCCAGCTAGAGCCCAGGTGGACAGCCACGCAGCAGAAGGCAAAACATTGACTATATGTACAACATATAAAAGGAGAAATATGAGTCATCAAACATTAACCATAATAACTGAAATTGTAAACAGAGTGCTAATTCCATATTAGTACTCTCCCCATATTTCACAGTAGCACGCTCTCAATTGCACCTAGATTTTTGATTTAACAATAAGAAAACATAAAGAGACAAACAAAACCTTGACCTACATGAATTTGTACTTACAGCCCTTGAGTTCATCCTCAACTGTAAGGCCTTTTCTTTTGATGGTTCCCACTACCTTCAGGTACAGGGCGTAGCGATGGGGACATGTTGTGCCTCATCCTACGCCAATTTGTACCTGGGGTAGCGGGAAACTTTTTTACTGGCTGATGAGAATCTGATATCATTAACAGATAACATCTCGGTCTGGTATCTCGTTATATAGACGATGTGTTCATGGTTTGAAATGGCATGATCAAGTCTCTCGAAATGTGCATTACAGACATGAACACGAGCAACTTTAACTTAAAGTTTACAATGTCTTAATATTCTTTTTAGATGTTACCATAATTAAAGGTGTCAACAAGAAACTATCAAGTACTATTTTCCGCAAGGAAACAACTGGTAACACTATATTAGATGCAACCTGCTCACACCCAGAACCCCTCATTAAATCAATACCATATAGTCAGTATCTGGGAATTTGCCACAGCTGCTCTGACAAAACCACATTTAGGATAGAAGCTGCGAACCTGCGAGATAGACTACTACAGAGAGAATACTCACATACATGCCAAGACCTTCTTTTTTTTTAAAAGGCTCCTTTATAATTAGTTACGGCTCAACCTGGTCATCATGAAATACTGTACAATAAACAACACCTAAAGTGTAGAAAAATCATAGCTAATCACTGGGACTTGCTTCAAATTGATCCCACATTACAACATATCCATTGATTACTAATCGTATGTCAAGACTCCTAAAGGATTGCTTTGTCCACAGTGAGTTCAAGGGTCACTTTAGAAAAGACCCTTGTAAACGTCCAAGGACATTCAAATGCAGAGGATGTCAGAATTCGTCTATCATTGAATACAAACCATTAATATTACCATTACCTAATGGCAGAATCTTTAAACCCCTCCATTTCGACAACTGCAAAACCTGTGGGGTGGTCTATCTATTTTCTTGCTCCTGTGGGTCATTTTATATAGGTAAAACTAAGAAAGAGTTTCAAAAAGAATCTACAGACATATACTCATCATGTAAAAAAGTGACCCAGACCTCCCTCTAGGCAGACATGTGAGGGATACTCACTTTGGAATTTTTCCACCAATCAAATGTCTAGTGTTGGACCGGGTGCACCCAAGTACGAAAGGAGGTGACTGGAACAAGACACTACTTCAGCGTGAAACACACTGGCTAGTGAATCTGAGGGCCACCTCCCCCCAGGTCTAAATGACACTGTCAGCTAGTGACCCTTTTTGTAGGGTTTTGTTTCAGAGGGATGGGAAGAGTAACTTCTCCCCATCCCCCCCTCCTCCCTTTCTCTCCTCTGTCCTTTTATCATTTTCGTAGTGTCTCGAATTTCTGTCCCTAAATCCACATCCTTTCACAGTGACACACACATTCTGCCTGGATATGTTAACTTGTGACAACTGTTTTCCTCTTTGAGGCACAATATAGATGTTAATTTTTTCTGCCTCGTAGGTCAATTTTACTAATGCGCCTCTAAAACTAGCGTGATTTACCCCTAACGCCGTCTCCGCCCTAGTGTGAAAGTGGTCTAATGGTCCCTGTTTGATGACTCATATTTCTCTTTTAACCTCCCTGGCGGTATGATTCTGTCTGGAATTACGTACCAAAAGCGGTACAATTATTTTGCATGGAAATTTGGTGATATGTATTATGGGCCTGCAATTCTTAGTAATTACTTACTTAAACCTGACCAAAACAAGACTCTAGTAGACATTCCAGATGTGATAAATTGGAAACACAAACACATGAATTATAATCTGATAAATAATATAATTTTATTCAATAATACAAAGAAAAATTAAAGATATTAGTCAAACAAAGAAATTTAATACACATCCTGGGTGTGAAAAAGTTTGAAACATGGAATTTGACAAAGTCCGACGTTGCAATCTGGGCAATAGTACCTGGTTTCCTTTCGGATTTTTTTTTCCATTTCCATCCTTCTTGGAACAGCAAACGACGCACATCCTGGTAGGCGCTAACTTTCGTGCGGTTGGCGGTACAAAGTCTACAAAATGACGACCTGTCAGGCGCTCTGGATTGCCAACGTCAACAGAGCGTCGTCCGGGTCTGTTAGCAGACACTGATGGCGTCGGGTGGTTGATAAAAATTTGCTCAGCCAGCTTCCATATAAAATCGCAATGAATAAGAGGTGTGTTCGTGTTTGCCTTATAAAGAATATACGCGTTCCAAAGACATTGTTCAAGGAGATGTCTGAAAATCTTTTTGTAGTACTTTTTTTGTTGTTTGCGCATCGCCGGGTAAAATGTCATCGCCTGATCGGCTCGGTCGACACCCCCCATCGTGTGATTGTAGTCGATCACTACTTGTGGCTTCAGCACATCTTTTCCGTGTTTTGTGCGGACCATGGTAGTGGAGGTGCTGTGCACGGTGCTCATGACACACACGTCCTTTTTGTCTCTCCATCTCATTGCCATCATTTTTTCCCTTTTGGAAGGCAACCATCTCTCCTTTTTTCAATTTCTTCTTGCCAAACGTAGATGGCATGTCACGCCGGTTTGGCCTCACTGTACCATACCCATCCGTTTTGTTGAGGAGCAGAACCTCATAAAGTTCCGGTGACGTATAAAAATTGTCTGTTGTCACGCAATATCCCTGGTTCAGTAATGGGTCCAGCAGTGAAAGGACTGACGATGTGGCCATCCCATAGCGGCTGTACTTGGGATCGAACTTTGTACCTTTCCCGGTGTAAATTACCGCATTCCAAATATATCCCGTGGAAGATTCACATAGCATATAAAACTTTACGCCAAAGCGTGCCCTTTTGGACGCAATAAATTGGATCCAGCTTAGGCGTCCCTTGTAGGCCATCAGACTTTCGTCCACACTGACATCCCTTTCTGGCACGTAGGTCCGCTGGAAGTTGGCGACAATCATCTGGTACACCTCCCAGATTTTTTTGAGCTTGGGCGCAGGATGCGTGGCCTCATCAAACTCTTCGTTGTTGGCGAAGTGTAAGTTTTTCATAATCAGTGAAAAACGATACTCAGACATCACAGTCCCAAAAAATGGCGTGGCCAGCATCTTGTTGGTGGTCCAGTACCATTTCTGGAGCGGTTTGCCCACCACCCCTTGAAGGATGATGAGTCCTAGAAAGTTCCATATGTCCTCTTTAGTGACAGGTTCCCATTTTCTGGATCGGGAAAATCTGGCACGCAGAGTAGCAGATTGCTGATCGTGGTATTGATTGGTCTCTGTCACAATTTTTAAAATTACCTCCTCAGAAAGAAAGAGTTTCAGGTATGCCAGAGGGTTGTCACTCTCCACATCAACCTTCATCCCAGGAGATCCAGTGAATCGGAACCTCGGGGGCGCTGCCTGGTCCGCATCGCTGTCTATAGCGCACCAAGTGCGCACATCACTTATGTCAGGTGCGGGATCATCGGCGTTGTCACTTTCTGCATCAGTGTCGGTGTCAG
Source organism: Rana kukunoris (assembly GCA_029574335.1). Lineage (NCBI taxonomy): Eukaryota > Metazoa > Chordata > Amphibia > Anura > Ranidae > Rana > Rana kukunoris. The sequence goes on along the minus strand of CM056049.1, from coordinate 501,302,551 downwards.
AGCCGGATGACAAATCGCCCCACGACTCACTGTCGCTCTGTTCTGCGATCAACTCCGTTTCGCTGCCGCTGTCGCTGTCGCTCAGCAGATCAAAAATCGCATTCGTAGGACAGCGCTTTTTAGATGCCATTTTCAAAGGGTTTTGAAAGGTTTTATTATATATATTATTATATATGGCAAGGGGCACTGAAAGGGCACTGTGTCAGATTCCAAGGTGATACAGTGTAATCCTCTCAGATTACATTGTATCACCTAGTTTTTATGTGTTTGTGTTTGTGCACATTTGAATTTCCCTCCCAGTTCCGCTCCCATGCACCATTGCGGTGCAGGGAACGGAACCAGGAAGTCAGGTGACCGGTGGATGGCGCGGCTGGGATCTCGGCGGCGATCACAGCAATGAGAGATCATCGCTGGATCGCCTGGAGACGGTAAGGAACGCTGCTGCCGCTGGCGCTGGCTCTGCACATACACCCCGAGCGCGACTCGTGGATAACGATCGCTACAGGAAATACCAACCCCGAGTCGCGCTCGGGTTTACCGTCAAGGAGGTTAATATATTGTACATATAGTCAATGTTTTGCCTTCTGCTGCATGGCTGTGGAGATGTCCACCCGGGCTCTAGCTGAGTAGTGCGGAGCATGTTATGGGCGGGGGCCCCTCTTGTTATTCTCACCCGGGGGCCCCCGTGTTTGTCTGTAGTGCCCCTTGTCATAGGCAGCAATGACCGGCTTGTCTGTCATCACCCCACCTTCTCTCTTTCCTTGAAGAGTTAATGCTTGGTCCATGGGGCCGTGTCTAGACAAGGAGCAACCCCATGTTGAGGGCATGTGGCCTGGTATGGTTCAGGAGGGAGGGCACTCGCTTGTCCCCCCTTTCCAAACCTGCCAGGCTGCATGCTCGGATAGGGGTCTGGTATGCCATTTTTTATTTTATTTTTTAGTGTAGGGGTTCCCTTCAGCCGATGACTCTTCAGTTGTTAAGGAAGTGTGATGTTGTTTACTGGTTGTTAAGGATGCCAGCAGCTGTTGGTTGGTTAAATATCGCATGTTGGGACCACTTCTCTCTTTCCTTGAAGAGTTAATGCTTGGTCCATGGGGCCGTGTCTAGACAAGGAGAAACCCCATGTTGAGGGCATGTGGCCTGGTATGGTTCAGGAGGGAGGGCACTCGCTTGTCCCCCCTTTCCAAACCTGCCAGGCTGCATGCTCGGATAGGGGTCTGGTATGCCATTTTTTATTTTATTTTTTAGTGTAGGGGTTCCCTTCAGCCGATGACTCTTCAGTTGTTAAGGAAGTGGGATGTTGTTTACTGGTTGTTAAGGATGCCAGCAGCTGTTGGTTGGTTAAATATCGCATGTTGGGACCACTACTTACTTACCATATTCCTTTTTTTTTTTTTTTTGTGACGTGACTTTTATTCCTGACGTTTGTGGTATTTACTGATCATTTTTTTTTTGTGTGTGTGGTAAATACTGCATAAAGCAATTGAATTGACATTGAAAAGCAGTGAATTTTCATTTTCAGGATCGCATACAGTATGGGGAAAACATCTAAATACTGCGTGCAATCTGGTTCTGTAAATAGAGCCCGGTATCATAAAAAGGAAGCCTTGTTTGTCCTTAACAATATATGTATTCCATAGTTATCTTAACTAAAGACAGTTATTGCAGAATAAACAGGTTTATTGCAGAATTGTAAAACTTGCGCTGGTCAATAGGGATTGTACAGCTGTGACAGGGGAAGTTGTTAGATAGAAAAAACAGTAGCAGGGTCAGTATTAAACAAGTGGTCAAAGGGCCTCTTATCAGTTCAAATGATATTCAAGCACCTTAAAGCTGGTGTTGGATGAAACTGCAGAATTCTCCCTCCCTAGAGTCCTTAGCAGCAGCACCACAAAGTACCTTCAGTCTCTGGCAGGTACAATGCAGCAACACAGCCTCTGATGTGCACTGCACAGCAGCTTTACTCAGTGCCCACCACAGCCTTTCCGCACACAGATCCTGGCATTTAACCCTCCCAGGCAATAATGGCAGTTCTTCAGTCATCACACTAGGCAGCACACAGAAGGATGGGGCAACACAGCTCTCAGTACTATTTCCCCCTTTCTGGTCTCCCTGCAGTAATTCAGTCCACACAGACAGGTGTGCACAGTTTGGAGCCTTATGCCTGAGTTCAGTGACCTTCTCTTTAGAAGCAGCCAGCCAGATATCCTCTTCTGCTTCCATCCTCAGTCTATAGCACACTCCACAGCCATGTAGGGTTGCCACCTGTCCAGGATTCAACCAGACAGTCTGGGTTTTGAACCATGTGTCTGGGTTTCAGGCGGACTGAAACCTGGGCACATTATTCAGACCAGGATGTGGCTCCCCAAGTTACCAAGATGGTCGCACACAAATCTTTTGCTTTCCGGGAGCTGCGGGCGGCTGTCTGGGGGCAGGTTTGGCATCACTGGGGGGCAGCGTGATGATGTCAGCAAGAGCAATTTGGCCTTACCCACATTTTGCTGTGGCACGCTATGCGCACTGCATTACTACTCTCCTTGGGGCACCCAAAGGTGCCCCAGGCCGCTAAAGTGTTTGGGTTTGGCTTGAAGAAAAGGTGGCAACCCTACAGCCACGTGATGTTTCCCCTCTCTCATTCCCAGTTCTCCCTAGATACTCTGGTTATTGTAGTTCAACTTTTTCCGCTACCGCTTTCCACAGGGCTTTGTTACAAGGTGGAAACTACTTCTCACACCAGCCCCAGCTCCTCCCAGCAAGCATTTTTCATTCTCAGGCGGCACATCAATATCCTCATCCTCTGTGTCTCCTGAATGGTAGGTGGGGCTTTATAGGGCTGCTCCCACTCCTGTCCCTCTGTCAGCTGCAACAAGGGGGTGGGGAAAGAAAAACAAGTCCCTGAAGTCGCTCTTTTGCTGCCAGCATTTCGGACCAGGCTACAAACACATAACCATTCCTTGGAATCTATGAACTTGTAGAGTTAACAAGAGCTTATCCAGTTTTTTTTTTCTAACATATCACCCAGTTCAGGGTGGCAGTTTATTTCATTAAGGTATTTCAAAGTTACCAATTTCTTAATCTTTATAATGAACTCCCATCTACAATAAAGCAAAGGTGCTGATCCAGTTTTGCAAGGAACATATGCGGGTGTTGTCGGGTTCCCACGGACTCATGTACTTCACTGCCAAATAAATAATCTCAGGCAGTTCAACCTAGCCTTAATTACAGACGTCTCCTGAATATTTATATAAGCTCTGGTTTACAAGGGATGATTAGGTGTCCGTAATATAACAGATTCCATTTTCTTTGTTTTTCCTGCATTCTAAAGATACCCTTGTTTGTATAAATGCAACATATTGTTACTTAATATTTGTACTGACACCCCAGGGGACTGTGGGGTTGATTTACTAAAACTGGAGAGTGCGACATCTGGTGTAGCTGTTCAAGGTAGCCAATCAACTTCTAACTTCAGCTTGTTCAATTATGCTTTGACAATTTTTTTTTAAATAAACTGGAAGCTGATTATTTTCTCTGCAGGGCTGCACCAGACTTTACACCAGACTTTACACTTAGTAAATCAGCCCAAGTGCCTAAACCAAGGAACATACTGTATTTGTTGGCGTATAAGGCGGCTGGTCGTATAAGACGACCCCCTAATTTTCCAGCTAAAAGGTTGGTTTTGGGATATACTCGCCGTATAAGATGACCCCCTTCCGACACACCTCACTGTTCTCATTGCATACCTCACTGTGCTCATTGCATACCTTACTGTGCTCATTGCATACCTCACTGTGCTCATTGCATACCTCAATGTGCCCATTGCCTACCCCACTGTGCCCATTCCTGCCCTCACTATGCCGATCTCCAGATGTCCAGATCTCCAGACCCTATGCCTGTATGCCTCCTAGTCCTGTGATAGGCAGAACACTCAGTTTCCCAGCAGACCCTGTGTTCAGTGTTCCGCCTATCATGGAGGTCCGCTCATCCTAGGCCTAGGATGAGAGAACCTCCATTATAGGCGGAACACTGAACAGAGTCTCTGCTGAGAAACTGACTGTTCCACCTATCATGGAACAGGACGAGGAGGTGGTGCGGCTTTTAAACATAGAGCCATAGAGAATATTTATATAAGCTCTGGTTTACAAGGGATGATTAGGTGTCCGTAATATAACAGATTCCATTTTCTTTGTTTTTCCTGCATTCTAAAGATACCCTTGTTTGTATAAATGCAACATATTGTTACTTAATATTTGTACTGACACCCCAGGGGACTGTGGGGTTGATTTACTAAAACTGGAGAGTGCGACATCTGGTGTAGCTGTTCAAGGTAGCCAATCAACTTCTAACTTCAGCTTGTTCAATTATGCTTTGACAATTTTTTTTTAAATAAACTGGAAGCTGATTATTTTCTCTGCAGGGCTGCACCAGACTTTACACCAGACTTTACACTTAGTAAATCAGCCCAAGTGCCTAAACCAAGGAACATACTGTATTTGTTGGCGTATAAGGCGGCTGGTCGTATAAGACGACCCCCTAATTTTCCAGCTAAAAGGTTGGTTTTGGGATATACTCGCCGTATAAGATGACCCCCTTCCGACACACCTCACTGTTCTCATTGCATACCTCACTGTGCTCATTGCATACCTTACTGTGCTCATTGCATACCTCACTGTGCTCATTGCATACCTCAATGTGCCCATTGCCTACCCCACTGTGCCCATTCCTGCCCTCACTATGCCGATCTCCAGATGTCCAGATCTCCAGACCCTATGCCTGTATGCCTCCTAGTCCTGTGATAGGCAGAACACTCAGTTTCCCAGCAGACCCTGTGTTCAGTGTTCCGCCTATCATGGAGGTCCGCTCATCCTAGGCCTAGGATGAGAGAACCTCCATTATAGGCGGAACACTGAACAGAGTCTCTGCTGAGAAACTGACTGTTCCACCTATCATGGAACAGGACGAGGAGGTGGTGCGGCTTTTAAACATAGAGCCATGACATGTCCTCTTTAACCACTTCAATACCGGGCTTTAATACCCACCTCCATACCGGCCCTATTCTGGCACTTCTCTCCTACATGTACAAATCATTATTTTTTTGCTAGAAAATTACGCAGAACCCCCAAACATTATATATGTTTTTTTTAGCAGACACCCTAGGGAATAAAACAATGGTCATTGCTAGTGATGAGCGGAATACGCCATATTCGATTTCGCGATATTTCGCGAATATTTCGAAGAATATTCGCGAATATTCGTTAATATCGAATATTCGTGATATTTTAAAAAAAAAAAAAAAAAAAAAAAAATTGCGAATTTTCGCCAATGCGAATTTTCGCTAATGCGAATTTTCGCTAATGTGAAATTTCGCGATTTTTTTTTTTTTTTTATAAAATATCACGAATATTCGATATTTACGAATATTCGGTATATTTTATATAAAAAAAAAAGCGAAATTTCACATATGCGGTTGCGAATATTCGTTAATATCGAATATTCGTGATATTTGATAAAAAAAAAAAGTTGCGAATTTTCGCTATTGCGAATTTTATTGCGATTTTTTTTGCGAAATTTGAAAAATATCGAATATTCGAAATAGCGAATATTCGCTGCGATATTCGAGATATTCGCGAATACTCGAATATGCAATATTCGTAGCGAATATTCGCAATGCGAATATTCGTGAGCAACACTAGTCATTGCAATGTTTTATCTTGCACTGTATTTGGGCAATCATTTTTCAAGCGCCTTTTTTTTGGAAAAAAATTGTTTCGTGAATTAAAAAAATAACAAAACAGTAATGTTAGCCCAATTTTTTTGTAAAATATGAAAGATTATGTTACACCTAGTAAATAGATACCTAACATGTCACGCTTTAAAATTGTGCACACTCATGGAATGGCGCCAAACTTCTGTACTTAAAAATCTCCATAGGCAACGCTTTGAAATGTTTTACAGGTTACCAGTTTTGATTTACAGAGGAGATCTAGTGCTAGAATTGTTGCTGGCACTCTAACACACGTGGCAATACCTCACATATGTGGTTTAAACGGCGTTTACATATATGTCGGCGGGACTTGCATGTGCGTTCGCTTCTGTGCGCGAGCTACCGGGGACAGGGGCGTTTACATTTTTTTTTTACATGTTTTTTTTTTTTTCACTTTCATTCCTATTACAAGGAATGTAAACATCCCTTTTAATAGAAAATGTGTGTGACAGGTTCTCTTTATGGAGAGATGCGGGGTCAAAAAGACCCCGGATCTCTCCTCCAGGCTGGAAAGCATGAAATCGGTGAAAAAAAATTCACCGATCTCATGATTACTGTTGCTTAGTAGCCGCAATCGTGGCTTTGTTTACTTATGGGGACCCCGGGTGTGACGTCATCACATCGCGCCCGGGTCCTCTGACGGTCATAGAGATGACTGGTGACCATCTGGTCACCAGTCATCTCTATGTTTCCTGCCAGCGCCGGACGATTCTTTCTCCGGGCCCCCGATGGCACAGGAGAGCCCGAAGAAGCACTGGATGGTGGCGGGAGAGACGATTTCCCCTCCCGCCGCCTATAAGAATGATCAAGCGGCGGAACCACCGCTATGATCGTTCTTATGTTGCACAGAATCGCCCGGCAGAAGAGAAGGAAGTCTGAATGATGCCTCTAGCTGCAGGAATCATTCAGATATCCATCTGCAAAGCCCAGGATGTCATATGACGTCCACCCAGGATGGGAGATCCCCTCTGTGGACGTCATATGACTATGGGCGGGTATTGAAGTGGTTATACATGTATAGAGCCATAACAGGTTCTCTTTTTACTCCCATACATGCATAGAGCCATGACAGGTCATGTATAAAGGAGTATAAGGAGGACCTGTCATGGCTCTATACATGTATAGGAGTAAAAAGAGAACCTGTCATGGCTCTATACATGTATAGGAGTAAAAAAAAAAACTGTCATGGCTCTATACATGTATATAGGAGTATAAAGAGGACCTGTCATGGCTCTATACATGTATAGGAGTAAAAAGAGGACCTGCCGTGGCTTTATACATGTATAAAGGAGTATAAAGAGGACCTGTCATGGTTCTATACATGTATAGGAGTAAAAAGAGAACCTGTCATGGCTCTATACATGTATAAAGAAGTATAAAGAGGACCTGTGATGGCTCTATACATGTGAATAGGAATATAAAGAGTACTTGTCATGGCTCTATACATGTATAAAGAGGACATGTCATGGCTCTATACATGTATATATGAGTATAAAGAGGACCTGTCATGGCTCTATATGTGCATATAGGCATAAAAGAGGACCTGTCATGGCTCTATACATGTATATAGGAGTATAAAGGGACCAGTGCATGGCGGGCGGCCGCAAAGTCTTTTGCACAAACAAATCAATGTACGCTAATTTTGTTTTTGTGCATGACCGCGCAATTGTCAGTTAAAGCGACACAGTGCCGTATTGCAAAAAATGGCCCGGTCATTAAGGGGGTTGCAATGGTTTGTGTCTTTTCACCTTAATGCATCCTATGCATTAAGGCTGAAAAAACACCCCTGGCATTGTCCTCTACTCCACAAAGTCTGGCCATTGATTGGCTAGATTGGATAGATTGATAGCAGCGCAGGCATTGGCTCACTCTGCTGTCAATCACATCCAATTACGTGGCCCATGGGGGGCGGGACTGAGTCATACAGGCTGTGTCCCCCTGGGAGAGAGCTTCTCAGAAGGGGGTTAGCTGATGCGGGGAGGAGCCGAGATTGCCATCGAGGGACTCGAGAACAGCAGGATCAAGGCCACTTTGCAAAACGAACTGCAGAGTGGAGGTACGTATAACATGTTTGTTATTAACCACTTGTTACCCGCCCACCGTCATATGACGGCGGGCGGGTAACTCTATTGTCCTGACTGCACGTCATATGACGTGCAGTCATAGAAAGCTGCTAGGGGCTCGCGCGCGCCAACGGCGGCGCGCGCACACCCGTCGCATCACTGAGAACCCTGTGCGTGTGCCCGGCGGCCGCGATGGCCGCCGGGCACACGCGGTTGCCGAGTAACTGAGCTGGGACGTGCAGCTCTGTGTGTAAACACAGAGCTGCACGTCCCTGTCAGGGAGAGAAGAGACCGATTGTGTCCCTTGTACATAGGGACACAATCGGTCACCTCCCCCAATCACCCCCCCTCCCCCCACAGTTAGAACACACCTAGGATACACATTTAACCCCTTCCCCGCCCCCTAGTGGTTAACCCCTTCCCTGCCAGTTACATTTATACAGTTATCAATGCATATTTATAGCATTGTTCACTGTATAAATGTAAATGGTCCCAAAAATGTGTCAAAAGTGTCCGATGTGTCTGCTATAATGTCCCAGTCCTCTAGCTGCAGGAATCATTCAGATATCCATCTGCAAAGCCCAGGATGTCATATGACGTCCACCCAGGATGGGAGATCCCCTCTGTGGACGTCATATGACTATGGGCGGGTATTGAAGTGGTTATACATGTATAGAGCCATAACAGGTTCTCTTTTTACTCCCATACATGCATAGAGCCATGACAGGTCATGTATAAAGGAGTATAAGGAGGACCTGTCATGGCTCTATACATGTATAGGAGTAAAAAGAGAACCTGTCATGGCTCTATACATGTATAGGAGTAAAAAAAAAAACTGTCATGGCTCTATACATGTATATAGGAGTATAAAGAGGACCTGTCATGGCTCTATACATGTATAGGAGTAAAAAGAGGACCTGCCGTGGCTTTATACATGTATAAAGGAGTATAAAGAGGACCTGTCATGGTTCTATACATGTATAGGAGTAAAAAGAGAACCTGTCATGGCTCTATACATGTATAAAGAAGTATAAAGAGGACCTGTGATGGCTCTATACATGTGAATAGGAATATAAAGAGTACTTGTCATGGCTCTATACATGTATAAAGAGGACATGTCATGGCTCTATACATGTATATATGAGTATAAAGAGGACCTGTCATGGCTCTATATGTGCATATAGGCATAAAAGAGGACCTGTCATGGCTCTATACATGTATATAGGAGTATAAAGGGACCAGTGCATGGCGGGCGGCCGCAAAGTCTTTTGCACAAACAAATCAATGTACGCTAATTTTGTTTTTGTGCATGACCGCGCAATTGTCAGTTAAAGCGACACAGTGCCGTATTGCAAAAAATGGCCCGGTCATTAAGGGGGTTGCAATGGTTTGTGTCTTTTCACCTTAATGCATCCTATGCATTAAGGCTGAAAAAACACCCCTGGCATTGTCCTCTACTCCACAAAGTCTGGCCATTGATTGGCTAGATTGGATAGATTGATAGCAGCGCAGGCATTGGCTCACTCTGCTGTCAATCACATCCAATTACGTGGCCCATGGGGGGCGGGACTGAGTCATACAGGCTGTGTCCCCCTGGGAGAGAGCTTCTCAGAAGGGGGTTAGCTGATGCGGGGAGGAGCCGAGATTGCCATCGAGGGACTCGAGAACAGCAGGATCAAGGCCACTTTGCAAAACGAACTGCAGAGTGGAGGTACGTATAACATGTTTGTTATTAACCACTTGTTACCCGCCCACCGTCATATGACGGCGGGCGGGTAACTCTATTGTCCTGACTGCACGTCATATGACGTGCAGTCATAGAAAGCTGCTAGGGGCTCGCGCGCGCCAACGGCGGCGCGCGCACACCCGTCGCATCACTGAGAACCCTGTGCGTGTGCCCGGCGGCCGCGATGGCCGCCGGGCACACGCGATTGCCGAGTAACTGAGCTGGGACGTGCAGCTCTGTGTGTAAACACAGAGCTGCACGTCCCTGTCAGGGAGAGAAGAGACCGATTGTGTCCCTTGTACATAGGGACACAATCGGTCACCTCCCCCAATCACCCCCCCCTCCCCCCACAGTTAGAACACACCTAGGATACACATTTAACCCCTTCCCCGCCCCCTAGTGGTTAACCCCTTCCCTGCCAGTTACATTTATACAGTTATCAATGCATATTTATAGCATTGTTCACTGTATAAATGTAAATGGTCCCAAAAATGTGTCAAAAGTGTCCGATGTGTCTGCTATAATGTCCCAGTCCCGAAATTTCTTTTGCAGATCGCCGCCATTCCTAGTAAAAAAAAGAATGAAAAAAATCATAATTATGTCCCGTATTTTGTAGACAATATAACTTTTGCGCAAACCAGTCACTATACGGTTATTGCGATTTTATTTTTTACATTTTTTTACCAAAAATATGTAGAAGAATATGTATCGGCCTCAACTGAGATAAAAAATATATATATTTTTTTTAAATGGGATATTTATTATAGCAAAAAACAAAAAATATTGTGTCTTTTTTCAAAATTGTCGCTCTTTTTTTGTTTATAGCGCAAAAAAAAAAAAACGCACAGGCGATTAAATACCACCAAAAGAAAGCTCTATTTGTGGGGAAAAAAAGGACGTCAATTTTGTTTGGGAGCCACGTCGCACGACCGCGCAATTTTCAGTTAAATCGACGCAGTGCCGGAAGCTAAAATTTTGTCTGGGCAGGAAGGGGGTGTAGGTGCACAGTAGGCAAGTGGTTAAAAAACAAAAAAAAAACAAACAAAGCCATACAACCCCTTTAAGTAGGCAAATCCTTCTGGTCCTTAGTGGTTAATCAGGGTTTGGCAAGGCAAGTCCCTCTCAGGCTCTCATGTCTCATACAACTTGTGATGTGTTTTTGTACTTACAGTTTTGCTTCGGACTTCACCACCAGATGCGGGTTGTCACCGGCCACACTATGCGGATTGTCACTTGCCACACGTTCTGGGTTGTCACTTGCCACATGTTGCGGGTTGTCACTTGCCAAACGTTGCGGGTTGTTACTTGCCACACGTTGCGGATGGTCACTTACGTCACCTGCGGGTTGTCACTTGCTACACGTTGCGTATTGTCACTTGCCACATGTTGCGGATTGTCATGACGTCACCTGCCACACGTTGCGTATTGTCACTTGCCACACGTTGCGGATGGTCACATACGTCACCTGCGGGTTGTCACTTGCCACGTCACATGCCACACGTTGCGGATTGTCACATGCCACACGTTGCGGATTTTCACTTGCCACACGTTGCGGCTTGCCACATGTTGCGGATTCTCAAATGCCACACGTTGCTGATTCTCACATGACACACGTTGCGGATAGTCACATGCCACACGTTGCGGATAGTCACATGCCACACGTTGCGGATAGTCACATGCCACACGTTGCGGATTGTCACATGCCACACGTTGCGGATTGTCACATGCCACATGTTGCGGATTGTCACTTGCTGTGTTTCAGAGTGAACATCATCTCTCTGCTCCCCTGCCAGCTCATTCACTGACTGCTCTTAACCCCTCCCCCCACGGGGCTGCGAGTGTTCTGTTTGCCAGCCCATCACTAACGGCAGCGGTGCCGGGCTCCTTACAGGCAGGCAGCGGCGCCCCACTTGCTGACTAACCCCCCCTGCAAGTGTCCTGCCGCTCGCCACCCACCACTAAAAGCAGCGGCGCCGGGCTCCTCGCAGGCAGCAGCGCCTCACTTTCTGACTGCCCCAGCCCCCCCCACAAGTGTTCTGCCTGCCCGCCACCCACCACTAACGGCAGCAGCGAGAGGCTCCTTGCAGGCAGCGGTGCCTGACTGCTCCCCCGGCCCCGGGCTGTGAGTGTCCTCAAAGGCAGCGGCGCTGGGCTCCTAACAGACAGTGGAGCGGTGGAACATGCTGGCTGAGAGGCGTCGGTTTGCCGCCCCCCTAAAAGTGCCGCCTGGTACCATGGTACCACCCGGTCCCATCATAGGGCCGGTCCTGGTTCCAGGATTGAATTTAGAGTTCCCGAAAATAAATTTAAATTCAGTATTTTTTTTATGTTTAACCAGACTACACCTTTTATTACATTTGTTAAAAAGTGTTTAATTCTAAATTCTATTTAAAAAAAAATCATAAAGGAACAGCATGTACGTAAACTAAAAGAACATGTTTTAACAAGACTTGGAATGAGTATTCCATAAAAAATTGTTGTCTAAGTAGGTGGGAAATGACTCACTTTGGGGGCTGTTTAACTTTAAAGAATATGTAGTTGTCAGTACATCAGTGAACTCTTTAAAACATTTCATTTTCTTTGTAACATGTCATGATCACGACATACAGTAGTTTAATAAACATTCTGCACCAAAGACTTTTGTATCCTAGACATGTTTTGGTAATGACCGAATGAAGTCTGTACTGTATGTTTATCCTAGTAAAGAGATGTATAGTATATGAACGATTTGCTTAGTTACATCTCATTAAACAAAAGGATAAGCTGCCATACATTTTTTGGTTTACGTCAATAATGTGTCTACTTTCATTGTGCTATGAGAAAATACTGGCAGAACACATCTTCTCCTCAATAAGGAAAGAGGAGTTGCACTTTTACTCATCTGCAGCACCCCTACAGGTGCGACCAAGTATTGTTGCTTGACTGCTTGCCCATACCTATTTACAAGCACGCAATCCTTCAATATAGTCCAATAAAGGGGTTGTAAAGGTTTTTTATACCTTAACTTACCTGAGCCCGTTCACCTGCTGTGCTCGCCCCCGACCTCCCCTTCTCCACTCAGTCTGGCCGTTGATTGGCTAGATTGGATGGATTAATAGCAGAGCAGCCATTGGCTCGGGCTGCAGTCAATCACATCCAATGACATGCCGCGCCGTGGCCAAGTGATACAGTCGGCGGCTATAACCGACGGCTGTATCACGGGAGCGTGCCCGCAAGAACTAACCCCCATGGGAGAGAGCTCCCATGAAGGGAATTAGTTATTGCAGGGAGGAGCCAAGACATCCGCCGAGGGACCCCAGAAGACCAGGATCGGGGCCATTGTGTGCAAAACGAGCTGCACAGTGGAGGTAAGTATAACATGTTTGTTATTTAAAAAGGAACTTTTAGTGTCCCTTAAAGCAATATATATAATGTGCCACTAAATAGGCCTCAAGCATAATTTTAAAAAGCTTGTGAGATCCCAGGCACAGATGATATTTTATTTGTTTTCTGGAGGGCTATAATTATTTTCTAAGCAACAAGACTACAAATATACAGTATCGTTGTAAAATATCAGACTAAACCATTGGAGGATCATAGGGTCCACTTTATAAACAGAACTACTGTCGATTGAAATACATTCATCGGCCACTTTATTTGGTAAACCTTGCTAGTAACGAGTTGACCCCCTTTTTCCTTCAGAACTGCCTTAATTCTTCATGGCATAGACTCAACAAGGTGTTGGAAACATTCCTCAGAGATTTTTGGTCCATATTGCCCTGATAGCATCACGGAGCTGCTGCAGATTTGTCAGCTGCACATCCATGATGAGAATCTCAAATTCCACCACATCCCAAAGGTGCTCTATTGGATTGAGATCTGATTACTGTGGAGGCCATTGGAGTACAGTGACCTCCAGCGGCGGTCCATCCATAGAGGGCGCTGAAGCGCCACCCCCTCTGGCTCCGCACCGCCACTGAAAATAACATACATTCATGCATTGCATGAATGTATGTTATTGTTGCCAGCTGCCACTGGCCTATTGAGGTGGCCAGACATTGAGCGCCGACCACCTGAATAACGGCAGCTGGTTGGCTGTGCGGAAGTGCCTATCAGAGCCAGCGGCTCGTTTCCCGGATGCTTTAGTGTAGCCCTCGTCTCCCGGATGCTTTATCCAGGGAACGTACGGGGTGCGTTCCTTGGATAGAACTGACTGCCGTCTCAGCCAATCAGGTTTGCCGATTCTGGTTATCGGTAACCTGATTGGCTGAAGCGTCACCAAGGCGGGAGAAGACATCGAGGGACGTGGAAGGATTGAGGTAAGTGCATTTTACAGGGCACAGCGGCGACAATGGGCACAGAGGCGACAAAGGGCATAGTGGCATCAATGGGCACAGTGGCAACAAAGGGCACAGTGGCATCAATGGGCACAGTGGTGACAATGGACACAGTGGCAACAATTAAGGGGCACAGTGACATGCACAGTGGCAACAATGGCACAGTGGCAACAATTAAAGGGCACAGTGGTGACAATTGGCACAGTGGTGACAATTGAGGGGCACAGTGGTGACAATTTGCACAGTGGCGACAATTGGGGGGCACAGTGGCTGCATTTGATGGCATGGCACAGTGGTGACAATTGATGGCACAGTGGCTGTGTTTGATGGCATGGCACAGTGACTGCGTTTGATGGCATGGCACAGTGACTGCGCTTGATGGCATGGCACAGTGACTGCGTTTGATGGCATGGCACAGCGGCTGCGTTTGATGGCATGGCACAGCGACTGCTTTTGATGGCATGACACAGTGATTGCGTTTGATGGCATGGCACAGCGGCTGCGTTTGATGGCATGGCAGTGGTGATAATTGATGGCACAGTGGCTGCGTTTGATGGCATGGCACCGTGACTGCATTTGATGGCATGGCACAGTGGTGTGAATTGATGGCATAGTGACTGCATTTGAGGGCATGGCACAGTGGTGATAATTGATGGCACAATGACTGCGTTTGATGGCATGGCACGGCACAGTGGTGACAATTGATGGCACAGTGGGTGCGTTTAATAGCATTTAATGGCATGGCATAATGCACATTCTTTTGTAGACGTAATTGACATGCTAATCCAATACACCTGAAAAGAGACATCTGACCTTTAGACTGCTAAGTCACAACACATCTATCATCAATAGTATCTTCACACCAAACAGTGTCATTAGCATACACAATGAAATATCTAGGCGCATACTCAATTAACACCTCAAAAGCATGTGTCCCCACATTGAATGAAAACACTCCATTGACCTGTTGGAGTCAGACTTTAACAACTTGTAATATTTCAAGATATCCTGCAATACATGAATTATCGGTAATGTCCCATCTCATGTAATTTATGATATAATTTCTCAGTCATCCTATGTCCCTAAGGCACATAGGATGACCCTAGACCCAAGAGTCATTGGTGAAGCTGGCACAGGAGTACACCGCATCCTTCAAAAGTCTCAGAGTATCACGGGTCATTCCGTTACAATCATGAATGCATTTTTGAAAAGAACGCTTTGGTTTTCCCACCACAGGTACAGATCATGAGATAAACCACTCCTGTTGTGGTGCAATTTACATGCTAACAAGGTCTACATTTTTACCCATTGGCTGCTGAGCCATGACACTGTGGTCAATTTACGTGCCTCCGTCATCCACTGAGTCTCCTCTCTGCTCTCCTCTGTCCTCTCCCCCCTCCCATGCCTGCCTGTCAGCTCCAGACACTGCTATAAAAAAACGATATCATCTGTATACCACCCCACCTGTTATATAATGCTATGTGTCCCAGTGCCTGTGCTGCATAAAAAAATTATGATTTCTATCTTATCTTAGAGCGTTTCCTGGTGCTAACGTGACTCCTCGGCTCTCTGTGCCTCTAAAATTAACGAAAGCAGCCACCACACCTAAGGACTGGCAACCTACAATATATTAAATTTTGTCTTGAAGTTTTACATATGCTGAGTCTATAATCTGACCAATTGGATAAGCTTTGTTACTTTATTTTAATAAAAGGCATATTTGAAGAATTTCAAATAAGTCTGTGAACAAAATGGACATACATATAGCTACACAAATGGGCCACTATTTTACAGCATTTTTCAGCACTCTGATATTGGTCCATATTCTCTTCAAGACAACTATTTATCTGAAAGAACTGCAGAGCTGTATAGTTCATGCAATGTTTTGATGCAACTCAACCATACCGTGAGGGGATTATGTGTGCTTAACTAAAAAAAGTACCATGAGAGCTAAAATAGATTTGTTGTAGCTGTTTTTAGTATTGCATTGCTTTCTTGCATTCTTGTCCCAACAGTTCTTCATTCATTTACCTACCTGGCAAAAGGCTTTGAAGATAAATTTAGCAATACCTGCCTGTCAAACAGTCTTGAAGATAAATTTATCAAAAGCATTTAGCATCTGTCTGGAGTCTGTATGAATTGTGTCTGACCCGCAAATGTGTAAATTGTGTGCGTGTTTCTATTAGAGCATTATTCTCACAAATGTTTTCTTTACACGCTGACCAGCTAGAGCTGTAGTTCTGTCCCCTACTTCCTGCATTCCTTTCTTGTAAAATAAGTGGTTCTCAAGCAAGGCATGTGAGGACTTCTTGTAACAGCTGTGTGTTGGCTGACCCAGGGAGATGGGGAGATCTTTGTGTCGGTGTCCTTGGAAACGTTAAAGCTTTAAAGTGTTTGTTACCCCAACATTTCATTTTCCTGATATGTATCTAATGTACTTGCATTGTGGATGTCTGATGTACTTGTGTTAAAAAGTACCCTGTTCTCTTTGCATTGCTTCCTTTGTTTGAAATACTTGGTAATCCTACCAGTCTCAATGTTTCCGATTGCAAACTGACCCCACTAGGCATAAGAGCTCACCCATCCTAGTTCAGTTAGTTTTCTTGCTGTGCTGAGAGCACAGCCTGCCTGTCCTTCAATGGCCAAGACGTGTACTGACACAATCCCTGCACCGCTCTTCACTGGGATGACAATTCACTAAGAATATAGCATTATAGCATTATATACCATATGCGGTATTTGTTCGCTTTAGCTGCAATTGAACGTTTAGCGCATTAAGCTGGTTGCTGGGAAGATGCCTGTCAAGTTCTTAACATTAAATTACTCATCAGCTGTGATGATCTTTCCATCTGAATGGAGACCACAGCATGCACCAGGAACAGAGCAGAGCCTAACGGGATGAAAACATTTCCCAATTATTAGTAGTGCCTAGATCAATTACTGCTTTATGATTTGCACCTGTTTCTAATGTATTCACTGTGTGGCAGTTTCTTCGACCTCCATGTTGCAATCTTCATTGTTTGAAAAACAGGATGCTAACAATTACAAGTGTTTAATATTACACTGAACATTTTTTTTTTTCTGTGAAAGAGCACAGCAGATTCACACAAGTAAGTAATCAATAGTAATCATTGTATTGTCTGAACCATATGTATCATTGTGTTCCAGGGTATTGAATTTTAAATACAGGTTCAAGAAAATTATTTAAAGGGGTTGTAAAGGTACAATTTTTTTTTTCCTAAATAGCTTCCTTTACCTTAGTACAGTCCCCCTTCACTTACCTCATTCTTCGATTTTGCTTCAGATGACACCTGCCTATGCTCTGGCAGTGAAGTGTCCTTTGGCATCCTCATGTCCAGTGCATGGTTATGGTTCTTGTATTAGTGATGCTTACATCAGGGTCAACCAACCACCAGGGTTTTTTTTTTTTTTGGTCCCCCTACGCATTAAAAAAGAGCAGTCAACCCCAGAAGAATGGGCGCAGCAGCACTGCAAGGGAGGACTTTTTTTTTTTTTTTTTTTTAATTGTATTTTTATTAAAGATTTGCAAAAATACAGAAAATGGTGTTGATCAATAAGACATATAAAAAAAAAAAAAATTCAACGATCAATCATATCAAATCAGACAATTCGTATAGAGGCCAGCGGGCATGGACAAAATCAAGCTATACATATAAGACCGGCGTACCTCAAAGCTTTGTAGGCTAACAATAGTCCAATATATATATAACCTGTGAAGAATAGCCAGCTTTGCGTACGGGTCAGAAGCCCTAAGGCATGTACAGGAAAAAAGAGAACATAAACAAATAAACAAATAAACAAATAAACAGATTAGCAGTTAAGCTAGTAAACTTATAAACACAGAAAAGTACCATGGGGGTCAGGGATCACAGTGAAGTTCAGACAAGGAGTTCAATGAAAATTCAGAATCATCCCATAACTTCCAAACCTTATCAAAAAGAGGTAGAGTATCTTCAATTTTTGCAGTCAGGTGCTCCATTCTACGTGTGTCGGCTAAAATTAAGAGGACTTGATGGAGGGAGGGGGGTGAAGTGGAGAGCCATAATCTAGGAATGGCCCTCCTGGCGGCTAGCAGAACAAAGGACATAAGTTTCTGCGATGACTTGGACATATCTGCCAGGGGCAAACCCAAAATAAAATGTAAAGGAGACAGAGGTATGGAATGGGATAGTAACTTCTGTAAAAGTTCCTGAACTTGAATCCAAAAAGGGCTAATGAGGGGGCATTCCCAAAAAATGTGAAAGAGGGAACCTACATTGTCTCGACATCTCCAGCAAAGGTTAGATAGGGAGGGATCCCTAGCATGCAATAAATCTGGGGTCCTATACCAGAACATTAAGATTTTAAAAGCCGTCTCACGCTGCACTACGCATCTGGAGATTTTCGATACAGTAGCCCAGATTTTCCCCCAATCCAGTAACGATATCGGACGTTGCAAGAAAGAGGACCATTTGGTCATATACTTATGCATTGAATCGGTCAAGGGGGAGGAATCATGTAGAGTCTTGTATATGGATGAAATCTGTTTAGGCTCATAGGGACCAGCTGCACACAGGCGCTCAAAATCCATAGGTCTATCTAGGGACAACGAGGGGAAGGAGGAAAGGAAAAAGTGCTGAAACTGTAGATGTGAGTATTGAAGGGAAGATGGGAGGTCGTGTTTTGTTTTAAGTTCCGAAAAAGGGATACAAATTTGCATAACTGGGTGCACTAAGTGTCGCAGCTGAAAGATCCCAGCTTTGGTCCAAGGACGCATTCTCTCCGATGACAAACTATCCGGGATATCGGGATTGAAAACAACATTCATTAGAGGAGAGCACCTGGAGGAGAGGGAGAATCGCTCCACACATCTCCTCCAGATAGTCATGGTAAAAAACATCGGGGCAAGGCACAGAGATCTCAATTGGGGCATATGTTTAGCCGAAGAGGGCCACAATAGGTAGCAGGGATGCACCGGGCCAGTGACCCCCATCTCTATCTCCGCCCACCTAGAAGGGGCTTTTCTGGACACCCAGGATGTCAGCACCCGGAGGTGGGATGCATAATAGTACCTAATAATGTCCGGGGCCGCCAGACCACCTCTGTGCTTAGGGGCATAGACTACGAATTGTGCAATCCTATGGGAAGCACCATTCCAAATAAACTTGAGGCAACGCCTTTGGAGAAGTTTCAGCTGTGACATCAAAACTGGGACAGGGAGGGTCTCAAAAAGATATAACAGTTTAGGGAGTATGGACATTTTAAGGACGTTAATCCTGCCTAACATGGAGATTGGGAGAGAAGTCCATACATTCAAAAGGCGCGTTATCTCCGCAAAGATGGGGGGGAAGTTAGCACTGTATAGGGTAGAATAAGAGGGGGTTATATGCACACCCAGATATTTCAGTGAGTTGGGACACCAACGGTAATTAAACTGAGCTCGGAGGTCTTGAAGCGTATCGGGTGGAATGTTAATCGGTAGGGCCTCAGTTTTTGATTGATTATTCTTGAAGCCTGACAATTTTCCAAACTTAGAGAGGGCGTCGTGTAAAGCAGGCAGGGTAGTAGAGGGGTGAGTGAGGGTCAGTAAAATGTCATCAGCGAAAAGAGAGAGTTTGTAATCCCTCCGTCTCAGCGTTACCCCCCGTATGTCTGAATGTTGTCGAATATACGAAGCAAGGGGTTCCAAACTCAAAAAGCCTTCTGTGCATCGAGGCTGAGAACAATTGCTGGTTGTTTAGTTCTGGTCAACAAGTCTATCAAGTCTATAGTCGTCTAGTCCGTCTAGTATTGTCGCCAGCGTGTCTAGTAGGCACAAAGCCTACCTGATCTCTATGTATCAGGGCCGTCAGAAGTGGGGAAAGTCTATTAGCTAATAGTGTTGAGCGGAATACGCCATATTCGATTTCGCGATATTGCGCAAATATATAGAAGAATATTCGCGAATATTCGCTAATATCGAATATTCGTGAAATTTTATCCAAAAAAAGATTTGCGAAATTTCGCTAATGCGAAATTTAGCTAATGCGAAAATGATTGCAAAATTCTCATAAACGGAGATCATTTCCTGTATTACTAAACTAATATGCACTAAACACTAACTCTACACTAACTCTACTTAAAAGAAAGGAGAATAAGGGGGCAAAAGAAGGGCGGAGAAGATAATCGCGCAATATTCCTATTGCGCGATTATCTTCTCCGCTCCCTTCTTTTGCATCAGAGCCAATCAGAATAACTCGAATATTCGGCAAAAGGAATATTGCGCGATATTCCTTTTGCCGAATATTCGAGTTATTCTGATTGGCTCTGATGCAAAAGAAGGACGGAGAAGATAATCGCGCAATATTCCGTTTGCCGAATATTCGAGTTATTCTGATTGGCTCTGATGCAAAAGAAGGGCGCATCAGAGCCAATCAGAACAACTCGAATATTCGGCAAAAGGAATATTGCGCGATTATCTTCTCCGCCCTTCTTTTGCATCAGAGCCAATCAGAATAACTCGAATATTCGGCAAAAGGAATATCGCGCAATATTCCTTTTGCCGAATATTCGAGTTATTCTGATTGGCTCTAATGCAAAAGAAGGGCGGAGAAGATAATCGCGCAATATTCCTTTTGCCGAATATTCGAGTTATTCTGATTGGCTCTGATGCAAAAGAAGGGCGGAGAAGATAATCGCGCAATATTCCTTTTGCCGAATATTCGAGTTATTCTGATTGGCTCTGATGCAAAAGAAGGGCCGAGTAGCTGATGCGATTCTTTTATGTTGCCGAAAATTCGCAATGTGAATTTTCGGCAACATAAAAGAATGGCATCAGCTACTCGGCCCAGGGTCTCTCTCTAATCATACCAGCAATGCTTTTAGACGTCGATGGAGATCACTAGGATGTGATCTGTTTTAAAAATAAATTTGAAAAAATACGAATATTCGCCATAGCGAATATTCGCCGCAATATTCGAGTTATTCGCGAATACTCGAATATGCAATATTCGTAGCGAATATTCGCAATGCGAATATTCGTGAGCAACACTATTAGCTAACAGTTTAGTAAAAATCTTATAGTCTGAATTTAATAATGCAATAGGTCGGTAGTTATCCGGTAATGAGGGGTCCTTGTCTGGTTTTGGGATGACCGTCAAAAAGGCGTGTAAAAAATGTGCGTGAGGGGTGATACCCTTAAGTAACGAGGAGAACAGAGATTGTAGGTGAGGGTTTAAAACATCTGAGAATGTCTTGTAATAAGCATAGGGGAGCCCGTCCGGGCCAGGGGATTTGTGAGCTGGAAGTGCCTTCACCACTTTCGCTATCTCTTCCAGAGAGACAGGGGCATTAAGTGTTGAGTTCTGTTCACTAGATAATTTGGGTAAAGCTAAGGAGGACATAAAGGCATCAAAGTCAATCTGGGAGAAATGGGTTGATGATTCCTCACTCAGGCAGTTATATAATTTCTTATAAAAGTCTCCAAAGACTTGTGTCATAGCCCTAGGGCAATAAGTGGGATTGCCATCCGGCTGCATCAGGTGATCAGGGATCGAAAGGGGCGCGGTTTCAACTTATTAACTAGCATTCTATGTGGTTTATTAGCAAATTCGTAAAACTTCTGTCTAGCCCATAGCATAGATTTGGAGATTCTATTTAGGTTGAAAGATTTAATACGATTCCGCAGAGACGTCACCAATCTCAAACGCTCCACCGTGGGGGAGTCAAGAAGACGAGCTTCCGCAACCTTAAGCTGAGCCAAAAGCTCATCTTTTTGCTTTAAAGAATCTCGTTTCAAACGAGAGCTAGCGGAGATACACTCCCCTCTGAAAAAGGCCTTATGGGCCTCCCACAAGGTGGAGACCTCTGTCACCGATCCCACATTGAGGTCGAAAAATTCAGACAATTTGCGTTGCAACTGATCTTGTAACAACGGATCCTTAATGAGGGACTCGTTTGAGACGCCAGTGGCAATTTCTGGGGAAGGGGGCAGACAAAACAATATCAAGCTCAATGGGGGCATGATCAGACCAAGTAATCAGATTAATTTCAGAGGCGATTACATACGGAAGTAGGGGAGCTGTCACAAAGAAATGGTCTAGCCTATAATAGAGTTTATGGGGGGGGGAGTAAAAGGTGAACCCTCTTTGAGTCGGATGTCGCACCCTCCATGTGTCAAAAAGATTAAATGATCTAGTCAGTTTGCGGAATGAAGCGCAAAGCCTCTGGACAGCACTCCCAGTAGTGTCCCGGAATAGGGCCTTCCTGTCTCTAATTGGGGACATGCATACATTAAAATCTCCCCCCAAAATCATGAAGGAATGAGAAATTGCCTGAAGCTTCTCAAGAACTCCTGATAGGAATCCAATCTGGCCCGTATTGGGGGCATATACATTTGCCAGGGTAAATTGGGTGTTCAGATGACTACAGTCCAGGAGAATATATCGGCCATTGGGATCTAGATGTGAGGCGAGAACATGAATTTGTCTTGAGCGTTTAATAAGAATTGCTACACCCGCCTTACCAGAGGGATCAGAGGCCATATACCCCAAAGGAAAATGTTTGGAAGCAAATTTAAAGGAACCCCCGGGTTTAAAATGAGTCTCCTGGACCATAATCACCTCTGCACCAGAGGATCTAAACTCCTTCAGCGCCTGCCATCCCTTGCCAATGGAGTTCAGACCTTTAACATTACAAGAGTAGACCTTTAAAGCCATTGCATATCACTGGATAGAGCAGCAAATATCACATATAGTTTAACTGAACCGGAAAAAAATAAAGAAATACCATGGTACAAATAACTGAGAACTTAACCTGCTTACAGCATGAACAAGTGCAACATAAAAAAAAAGCATTGCGTAGTAATGGAGGGTCAAAAAAAAGACCCAAAAAAAAACAGATCAAAAAAAGAAAAAAAGAATAAAAAAAAAAACATAAGAAACCAAAAAAAAATTCAAAACACATTTTTCCAAGTAGCCCTGAGGATAGAAAAACCTCAGGGAACCCAGGCAGCAGCCTGGGCTGTAGGAGAGGGGCATGTCGACTTCACGAAGACCGGGGACGGGCGGGTCCCCGCCATGCCTGGAAGGATAGTCTGCACCGAGTCTTTTCAGATAATTCCATCATACAGGGCATCGACCATAAGAGCAGAAGAAAAAGGGAAAGTCCGTGGAGTGGTGCACAGGATCAAAATAGAAGAGCCAGGGGCATCTAGCAAAAGGGCCAGTCAGAAACTGTGAGATGGATAATATGTGGACATATACCCTGACACGTTCAGGGTATGCCTCAGCCTACCCTAATGGGTAAGAAACAGAGAGGCCACAAGGAGGAGCACAAAGAGAGAAAAATACCTCCGATTTGGAATCTTGAATGGTCGGCCCTCTGGGGTGTGGAGAACGACTTCCTCAATTTGCGTTGTACAGGGTTCCAGCTCTTGGCCGGTGTCATCAGAGGTTTAGGATGTAGTACAGGGGGTTGAAGGTCTTCCTCAGGGACTGGAGTGAGGCCCAGATTGCGCGTAAAGGCATCACATTCACAGAGATCACAGAGAGAGTGCTGCACCCCATCTTTCAGGACAGACAAGCGAAAAAGGGAACCCCCAGCGATAAGGAACCTGGTGGTTCTGCAAGTGGGTGGTAATAGGACGGAAGCCACGTCTTTTCGCTAGGGTAATGGGGGAGAGATCATTGAAGATCTGAATCTTGGCCTTCTTAAATTCAATGCGGGATTTGTTGCGGGTTGCTGTAGTGAGGGCTTCTTTACTCTCATAATAATGAAAGTGCACAATAACATCCCTGGGATTGGATCCTGCGGGCGGTTTAGGGGCCAAGGATCTGTGTGCCCTGTCTAGGCGCCAATCAATATCAGGGATATGGGGAGCGAGGGTGACAAATAGACCCAAAAGGTATGGGCGTAGCTCCTTATCAGTGACCTCCTCAGGTACCCCTCTGATCCTAAGGTTCTGGCGCCTTTCTCTATTTTCCAAATCTTCTTGTTGTAATTGAAGTTGAGAAAGGGTATGTTTCATGGCTGCATTGTCCTCCTCTAACACATGCACATATTGGGTCAGTTCATCAAACTTAGTTTCAAGTGTGTCCGTACGCTCTCCTAACTGATCAATCTCCCTCCTGAGCTCTTGAGTAATTTTACCCACCTCTTTAGTGATGTTGTGGGTCAGGTCTTGTAGAAGTGCCTGTAGCTTGAAGTCCAAAACGTCCACTGTAACCACTACTGCATTGGGTGATAGCAAGGCATGCTGGGACCCATAGTCCGCTGGTCGAGTTGATGTCACCGCTGGCCGGGAGTCAGCGTGATCCGGCTGGGAGCTGTTGTCCATCAGCGTAGCTGTTGCCGCCGCTGATCGGGGGACGGTTTAGTGGCTGTAGCTGCTGTGCAGGAGCGGTGTTTGGCAGACGGGGACCGGAGCTCTTTCCCTACACGTCCGCCATCTTCAGAAGCCGCGCATGCGCCCCCAAGGGAGGACTTTTACTTTTCCTAAAGTTCCGTTTTAATAGCTTTGAAGATCTAAATAAGAGCATGTCCAGGGATCCCAATACTTTTCATACTGTTCTAATTAATAATATGATCAGGCCACATGAGAATATACAGCAACATGACCAATTGAGCTGTACACTGTGAACCAGATGGTTCCTCCAGTTACATCCTGTAGGTGGAGTGCATCCAAATTGTTGGTGTGCTGTTAGTTGTTAGGCTTAGAAGTTCACAGATGGAACATCCCTTTAAAGCGCAAGGGAACTTTTTTTGAGGTACAGCTGATAGTTCATGTAATGTTTCCCCTTTCTTATGAAGGTACACAAGATTACGGGCCAGATTCAGGTACAGTGGCGTATTTTTTGGCCGGCGTACCACATCTCATATGCGCTATGCCGACGTAAAACAGGGAGCCCAGAACAGTATTCTCAAAGCAGTTGCGCCGTACATTAGGCCGGCATAAGCCTGCCTATTTCAAAGTAGGCAGGTAGTGGGCCTGCTTCATTTAAATTAACCGTGACCCCATGTAAATGAGCGGCCGAGCGAATGGCGCATGCCCGCCCATGCTCAGAATCACGTTGAATAGAATGCCTAAGATAGACGTCGAACACTGCCTACGACGTGAACGTCACAGCCCCATTCACTTACGACTTACGTAACCGACGTAAAAACGACGGCTGTTCCGACGTCCATACCTTGCATGGGATGCATCACCTTTTTGGTGGTTTATCTTTACGCCGAAAAAACACCTTACGTAAACGTCGTAGATTACTGCGTCGGGCGTACGTACGTTCGTGAATCAGCGTATCTTGCTCATTTGCATATTTATAATGTGAACGCCGAATGCGTCCAGCGTAAATATGCACCCAAGATACGACGGCGTAGGAGACTTAAGTCGGTCGTATCTTGGCAAAATTCTGGCGTATCTGATTTAAAGAATCAGCGCATAGAGACGACGGCGCACGTTTGGACTTATGACGGCGGATCAGTAGATACGTCGGCGTAAGTATTTGTGAATCTGGGCCTACAGGTTTAATTTCATATAAAATTCAACATTTTCTAACATATTAGTCCAATAAAAAGTAACATATCTCGTGGGCCCCTGGTTTCTGATACTACAACAGCAAGCTCTCCCTGCCATAATTTCTTACTCTGTCTCTTTTGACCTGGAAGTTTTGGGTGTGCCTGCAGGGTTGCTGAGATACAGTATATAGGAAATTCTGAGGTGGATTGCCTCTCCAGTAATTTTCTTAAAAACTGAAACATTAATAAAAGTAGACAGGCCACTGTTAAGATGGAACTGATAGTTGTGACTCATAATTCTAATCCCGCGTAAACACAACCGTTTTCCGCGATGTGAAAAATTAAATTTTTTTAATGTCATTAAAAACGATCGTGTGTGGGCTCCAGAGCATTTTTCACGACGTTAAAAATGGGCATTAAAAATTTAGAACATGCTCTAAATTTTCGTGTCGTTTTTCACGTTGTCGTTTTTAACTTTGTAAAAAATGGTCGTGTGTTGGCTTTAACGATGTGAAAATAATGCGCATGCTCAGAAGCAAGTTATGAGATGGGAGCACTCGTTCTGTTTAAACTAGCATTCGTAATGGAGATAGCACATTCATCACGCTGTAACAGACTGCGAATCGTCTCTCACCCAACTTTTACTAACACAAAATCAGCAAAAGCAGCCCCAAGGGTGGCGCCATCCGATTGGAACTTCCACTTTATTGTGCCGTAGTACGTGTTGTACGTCACCGCTATTTGCTAGAGCATTTTTTTTTCACGATCGTTTGTAGGCAAGGCAGGCTTAACAATAATCGAGTTGAAAAAAAAAATCGTTTTTTCTAGACCATTAAAAATGGTTGTGTGTACGCGGCATAAGGCCTCATTAGAAGATATCTCAGGGCGCTTTGCACTGTACTGTAAAAAAAAAAATCCACACTGGATAAACGCCAGTCACTGCAAGGGTACATGAAAAACACAACACTGGTGTAATGTGCAGTGCGATGCAGTGTGGAAAAATGCTAAATTTTTAAACAATGCACTAAATGGAACAGCATGTCACCGCAGCCTTATGTATCTATTGTGTCTGCTGTCTATGGAATATTTAAGTGATTGTAAAGGCTTGTTTTTTTTTTTAAATAACAAACATGTTATATTTACCTCCTCTGTGCACAGAGCAGCCTGGATCCTCCTCTTCTCAGGTCCATCTTTGCAGCTCCTGGCCCCTCCCTCCTTTGAGTGCCTCTTAGCCAGTAGCTTGCTACAGTGGGCACCCAATTAAGTCAGAGCTCTGTGTACCCATTCAGATACAGAGTCTCAACCTGGCCCCGCCCCCTTTCCCCTAATTGGCTGACTGACTTTGATTGAATGCCGCGGGAGCCAATGGCACCACTGCTCTGTCTCAGCCAATCAAGAGGAGTGTCCTAGATGGCTGAGAGGATTGTGGATATCACTGGAGAGAGAAAGGGCACACAGATCCACGTCCCGTCAGGGAGAAAGGAGACCAATGCTGTGTCCCTTGTACATAGGGACACAGATTGGTCACCTCCCCCAGTCAGTCCCCTCCCCCTACAGTTAGAATATTCACTAGACTACACACTTAACCCCTTCCTTGCCCCCTAGTGTAAACCCCTTCCCTGCCAGTCACATTTATACAGCAATTAGTGCATATTTATAGCACTGCTCGCTGTATAGATGTGAATGGTGCCAAAAATGTGTCAAAAGTGTCTGACGCGTCCGCCATAATGTCGCAGTCCAAATAAAAATCGCAGATTGCCGCCATTACTAGGAAAAAATATATAAAAAAAATAATAATTCTGTCCCCTATTTTGTGGGCGCTATAACTTTTGCGCAAACCAGTCGCTTATTGCGATTTTTTTTTACCGAAAATATGTAGAAGAATACGTATTGGCCTAAACTGAGAAAAAAACTTTTTTTTTTTTTTTTAAATTGGGATATTTATTAACCACTTAAGGACTTTAGGTGTTTTTCAGATTTGGTGTTTGCAGAGACTGGTCCTTTCACAGGTCCTTTCAGTTCGTCCGTTTTTTGGACGTCCGTTAACAGACCTCAATGCTTCCCTATGGGAGCGGATCCGTTAGCGGATGAGCATCCGCTAACGTCCGTTAATATCCGTCTGCGGTAAGCTCCGTTTTTTTGGACGGAAGAAAACCCTATTTTTTTTCAAAAAAACGGAACGGACGAAAAACGGATGTCAGCGGACGATCCGTTTAACATCCGATCCGCAGACATCCGTTTTTCATCAAAATATGTTAAAATATGGTAAAAAACAAAATTCAATAAACTTTAATATACATACAATATGCATACAGCACAATACCCTTTGACCCAGGTAGTGTAAAGTCCGAATGTCACATGATTCTAATACATGCTGCCCAGTGTGAGAACACAGTGCTTGTACATTGTTTGAGAAAGATAAAGAGACAAAAATGGCCAAAGACGTCGGACATGAGGAGCTGATCCAGCTTGTCCATGATCGGCCTGCCATATGGGACAAGAGGTCCACAGAATATAGCGACCGAGATCTATGTAACAAGAAGTGGGAAGAAGTATTTGAGACGGTGACACCAAACTGGCAGTCACTGAGCACTAAGGACCGTATTAAACGTGGTAAGTAGTTAGTGGTTTAAGGGGGGGTTGGGGGGTCACCTGCCAAGTCACCTGCCACAAATTGTGGATTGTCCACTGGCCACGTCACCTGCCACGTCACCTTCCACGTCACCTGCCACGAATTGTGGATTGTCCACTGGCCACGTCACCTGCCACGTCACCTGCCACGTCACCTGCCACGAATTGTGGATTGTCACCTGCCACGTCACCTGCCACGAATTGTGGATTGTCACCTGCCACATCACCTGCCACACATTGTGGATTGTCCACTGGCCACGTGACCTGCCACGTGACCTGCCACGTCACCTGCCACAAATTGTGGATTGTCCACTGGCCACGTCACCTGCCACGTCACCTTCCAGGTCACCTGCCACGAATTGTGGATTGTCACCTGCCACGTCACCTGCCACGAACTGTGGATTGTCCACTGGCCACGTCACCTGCCACGTCACCTGCCACGTCACCTGCCACATCACCTGCCACAAATTGTGGATTGTCCACTGGCCACGTCACCTGCCACGTCACCTGCCACGTCACCTGCCACAAATTGTGGATTATCCACTGGCCACGTCACCTGCCACATCACCTTCCAGGTCACCTGCCACGAATTGTGGATTGTCACCTGCCACGTCACCTGCCACGTCACCTTCCACGTCACCTCCCACAAATTGACCACTGGCCACGTCACCTGCCACGTCACCTTCCACGAATTGTGGATTGTCCACTGGCCACGTCACCTGCCACGTCACCTTCCAGGTCACCTGCCACGAATTGTGGATTGTCACCTGCCACGTCACCTGCCACGAACTGTGGATTGTCCACTGGCCACGTCACCTGCCACGTCACCTTCCAGGTCACCTGCCACGAATTGTGGATTGTCACCTGCCACGTCACCTGCCACGAACTGTGGATTGTCCACTGGCCACGTCACCTGCCACGTCACCTGCCACAAATTGTGGATTGTCCACTGGCCACGTCACCTGCCACGTCACCTTCCACGTCACCTCCCACAAATTGTCCACTGGCCACGTCACCTTCCACGAATTGTGGATTGTCCACCGGCCACGTCACCTGCCACGTCACCTGCCACGTCACCTTCCACGTCACCTACCACAAATTGTCCACTGGCCACGTCACCTGCCACGTTACCTGCCACAAGACCTAGAGCAGAACAAAACCTAAATACACCCCTGTTCTCTTGCCACAACTGTACTCCAAATATGCGCTTTTAAATAGTATACGTACATGTTGCAGTTCTGTCAGTTTATTGTGTCTACTTTTACTTTATAGGGAATAAAATAGTGACAAGATGGCGATCTTTACGAGACCGCTACAGGCGGGATCTCAATGAGGAGGCAAATGCTCGGAGTGGAGCAGGAGCGTCAAAGTATAAAAAAGGGACGTTCTTTGAAATGCTGGACTTCTTACGTAATGTGATGAGCTTAAGAAGGTAAGTTAAAAAAATAGTTAACACCATAACTTAACCACTTGTCCACCGCCCACCGTCAAATGACGGCGGGCGGAGGACTCCATTGTTCTGACAGGACGTCATATGACCAGATGTATTCTAAAAACTCCTCTGTATTGACCTTTAACCCATCTATCAATGAATATTTTACAGTACTGCCAGTAACATTTCGAACACCGAAGAGGACACAGATATTGAGAATACACAGCAGGAGGGAGAGATGGAAGATGAGGAGAGACATCCAACTCCT
This sequence comes from Rana kukunoris, assembly GCA_029574335.1. Lineage (NCBI taxonomy): Eukaryota > Metazoa > Chordata > Amphibia > Anura > Ranidae > Rana > Rana kukunoris. Next base: position 501,272,861 of record CM056049.1, on the reverse strand, counting down.
CTTGAAGACCCACCAGTGGCAGCAACAGGCATGCCACCAAGACAACTTGTGCCTGTAAGTATCATATATCAAATGACTCTTGTTGAAATCTTTAAAGAATAAAATGTGCTAATAATTAATCTTCCACCCCTCAGGTTCGTTCTATTTCCACCACTTCAAGGGGAAAAAAACAAACAAAAAAAATGTCGATGAGGCAATGATTAATTTTATGGAGGAGATGAGAGGCATGAGACGACCTGACAATGATCCGTTTGCTGACCCTACAAATGAGGATGCCTGTTTTCTACGTAGTCAGTATCACCAAATGCAAAAGATTCCACCCAACACCAAAATAGACGCACACCTCGCAATTGCGAGTTTTATTGGGTTGTGTGTGAAGGCGTCTATATCCGGCGACCCATTGCCCCCAGTTATCCCCCCTCCCCAACACCCATTCCATCAAGAGCATGCGCCACCTACTTCTTTTAGTGGTCAGCATTACCACCCGGCCATTGTTCACCATCACCAACGTGCCCCACCCACCACAGCCCAAAATTTTGGACCCCCACCCCAAACACCCACATATGATTCCACTTCTTCTCAGGCCATTGCATATGCCAGTTCTTCCCAACCGTACTCTAGCTCCCCCAGTCCTTATTATACGAACCTTTGAGTTTTGTTAATTTTTTTTGTTTATCCTTTTATGTTACAATTATTGCCGTGTGTCCTCTGGCCATATTTTTTGGATTGTTTTTATGTTTTAATAAGTCTTTTATAGTGTATGTTTTGCGGTCATAAAAATAAAGGTACTTGACTGCTTTGAAAAGCTTTGTTTTTTTGGACTTTATACAAATAGAAAGAAAGTGATGCAAAAAGATGACGATGTTAGGGTCATGATAATGAGACTATGAGAATGAAAGCATATACTGATATAAATGACAAAACTCCAATACTAACGAGATAAAGTAGTATTTTTTCAAAGTATTTCATTAACATTTTCTGTGTGACAAAAAAGATCATGCAGGTTAGCATAAAGGGGTCAAACATTGTACTACGAAGTTGCACATAGTAAAGTGCCTCGTGACTGTTTTTACACATGCTGATACTGCCACGGAACCTCTCCTTCTGGTGACATGAAAAAATTTGCAAAATGATCACGCATGAGAAGAGCAGAATTGTTCGGTCGCAGTCCGGAAAAGCGTACAGAAGGTAAGTCAATCTCGTCCTCTTCTTCAACACTAATTCCTTCTTTCTCAAGTATTATATTATGGAGGACACAGCATGCTTGGATTGCTAGTTGGGCATTCTCCACGCTCAGTTGAATTGCAGTGTGAAATATGCGCCACTTGCTGCTAAAAATGCCAAAGGTGCATTCAATAAGGCGCCTTGCCCGACTCAAGCGATAATTGAAAATTTTTTTGGGGGTTGTTAAATTCTGCCTGGCATAAGGCCTTAGAAGATGCTGGGAAAGTCCAAATGCCTCATCAGCTACAAGCACATGTGGCATATCTGGCCCTACAGTTCCTGTAAGAGGTTTGTCTGATGGCAAATTAAAGTGGCCCTCTAGTAGTCTTCTCCCCATTTGCGATGCTGAGAAGACTCTTGAGTCTGCATTTGAGCCATACGCCCCAATATCGACAGCTACAAACTTATAATTACTGTCACAGATTGCCATTAATACAAGGGAGAAGTATTTTTTATAATTGTAAAATTGAGAGCCAGATCCAGGTGGCCTCTGAATTCTGATATGTTTCCCATCCAGGGCTCCAACACAATTAGGAAATTGAGTTTTCTTCCAGAAAGCTTTGGCAATTTCCTGCCACATGCATGTATCAGGAACAGGCATTGCTGTAGACCGAAGCTCCTCCCATATAGCTTCACAGGTGTCATGCACAATTCCAGAAATTGTTGAGGTTCCCAACAAAAAAAAATGGCTTAGGGACGTATAAGATACTCCAGATGCAAGAAACCTAGGAAGAGTAGAAGAAATTATGAAAGGAATCCAACATTACACTGGACATAATCAAGCACAAAGGCTGGCTGGCTGGCTGGCTGGCTTACCTGAGGGTAAGGAGAAGTCGCTCCTCTGGAGGCACAGAACGTCTCATGTCTGTGTTCGTCCTGTCTAAACGGGTATGCAACTTTTCCAGCAAAAATTGAAATGTTGGAACCGTCATTCTAGTAAAATTAAAAAATTTCTGAGGGAAGCGTCGCAAATCTGCGTAGTGCAGAGCAAAAAAACCCTCAGTTGGCCTCTTGAGCAGCATAGGATGTGTCCAGTACCTGCGTCTCCTCGCAGACATCTTCCTGGTCCTGCTTTTTTGTCTCCTCAAATAGTACAGCATGACAAATGAGGTCACATGCTCATAATATCTCCCCAAATCCATTGTTATAAGCAGTACAGTAGAGCAATGTATCAGGAAGCACAAAGCCTGCTAACACAAAGCAATATCGAAAGCACAATGCACGCTGGGGAAACAAAGAATCATGGGAAAATTCTTCAAAGCTGATTAAATAAAGTTCTAAAACAAAAAAAAAAAAAAAAACGGATAAAAAAACGGATGTAAAACGGATGAAAAAACGGACGAAAAACGGACCAAAAACTGATCAAAAACGGATGTAAACGGACGGAAAACGGATGAAAAACGGAAGAAAAAACGGATCAACTGAAGGGAAAAAAACGGACCTAAAAAACGGTCCGCACGTGTGAAAGGACCCTAAAACTGTTTTTTCTGCTAGAAAATTACTTAAAACCCCCAAACATTATATATTTTTTTTTCTAACACCCTAGAGAATAAAATAGTGGTCATTGCAATACTTTTTGTCACACCGTATTTGCGCAGCGGTCTTACAAGCGCACTTTTTTTTGGAAAAAATTCACTTTTTTTAATAAAAAATAAGACAACAATAAATTTGGCCCAATTTTTTTATAAATTGTGAAAGATAATGTTATGCCGTGTAAAATTATACCCAACATGTCACGCTTAAAAATTGCGCCCGCTCGTGGCATGGCGTCAAACTATAAAAAATCTCAATAGGCGACGTTTAAAAACTTCTATAGGTTGCATTTTTTGAGATAAAGAGGAGGTCTAGGGCTAGAATTATTTCTCTCACTCCAACGATCACGGCGATACCTCACTTGTGTGATTTGAACACCGTTTTCATATGCAGGTGCTACTCGCGTATGCATTTGTTTCTGCGCGCGAGCTCGTCGGGACGCTTTAAAAAATTTTTTTTTTGTTTTCTTATTTTTTTTTATTTTTTTTATTACTTTTTACACTGAACAAAAAAAAATGTAATCACTTTTATTCCTATTACAAGGAATGTAAACATACCTTGTAATAGAAAAAAGCATGACAGGTCCTCTTAAATATGAGATCTGGGGTCAAAAAGACCTCAGATCTCATATTTAGGCTAAAATGCAAAAAAAAAAGAATTTTTGGTAACTATCATTTTTTCAAATGACAAAAAAAAAATGTTTCTTTAAGACGCTGGGCGAGACTGACGTTTTGATGTCACTTCCGCCCAGCAGAGCTATGGGGACGGGTGAAGGACATTTTTTCCTCACTCACGTCCCCAGTCAGCCGCCGAACAGACCCGATCGCCTCCGATAACGGCGATCTCGCGGCGAATCCGCTGCGGAGACCGCCGTTATCGTGTACAGGACCGCTCACACTAAAGATGGATACCTCGGTTGTGGCAGCAGCTGCTGCCGTTACCGAGATATCCATCTTTAAAGTACCGACGTAAATGTACATGAGCGGGTCCTTAAGTGGTTAACCACTTGTCACCCGCCCACCGTCATATGACGGCGGGCAGGTAACCTCCATTGTCCTGACTGCACGTCATATGACGTGCAGTCATAGAAAGTTGCTAGGGGCGCGCGCGCACCCGTCGTCGCATCACTGGGACCCTTGTCACCTCCCCAGTCGTGAACACAAACTGCCCGGCGGTTACCAGTTATCAATGCATATTTATAGATTCCTAGTAAAAAAAATAAATAAAAAAAATCATAATTATGTCCCGTATTTTGTAGGCAATATAACTTTTGCGCAAACCAGTCACTATACGGTTATTGCGATTTTATTTTTTACATTTTTTTTACCAAAAATATGTAGAAGAATACGTATCGGCCTAAACTGAGATAAAAAAATTTTTTTTTTTTTTTTTAAATGGGTTTTTTATTATAGCAAAAAGCAAAAAATATTGTTTCTTTTTTCAAAATTGTCGCTCTTTTTTGTTTATAGCGCAAAAAATAAAAACCGCATGGGCGATTAAATACCACCAAAAGAAAGCTCTATTTGTGGGTAAAAAAGGACGCCAATTTTGTTTGGGAGCCACGTCGCACGACCGCGCAATTGTCAGTTAAAGCGACGCAGTGCCGGAAGCTAAGATTTTGTCTGGGCAGGAAGGGGGTGTAGGTGCACAGTAGGCAAGTGGTTAAAGCAACAAGTAAAAAAATATTGTTTTTTCAAAATTGTCGCTCTTTTTTGGTTTATAGAGCAAAAAATAAAAACCACAGAGGTGATCAAATACCACCAAAAGAAAGCTCTATTTATGGGGAAGAAAGGACATCAATTTTGTTTGGGAGTCACGTCGCACAACTGCGCAATTGTCAGTTAAAGCGACGCAGTGCCGGAAGCTGAAATTTCGCCTGGCCAGTAAGCAAGTGGTTAAACAAATAAATGTGCAATCTTTATTACCTAGCATGCTTACTCGTTGTTCCCACAAACTGTTATATAGGTTTTCTACCTATTAAACATTGATTTATTTTTGTATTTTGTGCATCAGTGTGGAAATTCCCCATTACTCTGTAGTCATTTTAATGAACATGGTTAGTTAATAGTAAAAAAAATAAAAATAAAACACAGTTTACCGTTGAATTATGTATCTGTCTCGGTTCTTCAAATTTAGAACAAAACAGAAAAAAATAACCTTCTGTTACTGATGGACATGTTACATGTCATGTTACAAAGCAGACAGTCACTTGAATGTTGATTGATTCAGTGTATGCCAAGGTGTTCAGCCCAGCATAAAAATGAGTCTGCTTCATTGTAAAATATAATCCTTTAACAAACCACAATAATTAGAACTAGCTACCATAATGACATTCATTCACAATTAGTTTAGACTTTTTTACGTCACACACACTGGTGGCTTCAATTCACCTGAATGGTTTTCCCCCTGCAGGAAAAATAGCAACACTTCATCATGTGTGTGTTGATCATAATGGCAATGAAGTGTAACAAACAGAACAGTGACTTCATGAATGAGTCTAGAGCTCCTAAAATATACACATTTTTGGGTACCACTTTTACTTAATAATAATTAAAAAGTTGCCTCTCATTTCTAAAAATATATACAGCCGCAAGTTGAAGGATGCTCGGTATAATTCAAGCAACTTCCTTGAGTGCAGGGCATCATGGACATGCCCCCTGGGGGAGAGAATCACTGAAATGCCCTGCACACAAAATTCATTGATGCAGGGAATGACGCTGTTGTTGTCACATCAGCAAGACTTACTACAGTACATTATTAACCCCCCATTGGCAGAACATATAAGAAGAGGACCATGTGTGTCACATAACTGACCTAAAGACTTCTGAATAGATAAGTATACAAAAAGCAAAAATTAGATGTTGGAGGGTATCTATGAAAGAATAGAAGACAGATGGTGGATGGGTGGAGTTGGGCTTTAGTTTTGAAGATAAAGCGTGTTTGCATTGTATGCATTCTCATTAAAGACCAGTGCAGGGCTAACATTACTTCTCTTTAATTAGTGCCCCAGCAGAGGTTTAAAGCAGCTCTGGCTGCATTACTCACTTCCATTCCAGCCGTGTCCCCCATAACAAATCCTCACTGACATTAAATGCCTCTTAGGCTGCGTACACACGATCAAATCTGTCTGCTGGAAACGGTCTGCCAGACCGTTTCAGCAGACAGATTCAATCGTGTGTACAGGCAAACAGACGGATTTGGCCACCCGACAAATTTCAAACCATGCTTTGAAATCAGTCGGCTGGGATCCCGTCGGACCGATATGTCTGCTGGTTAGTATGCTAACCAGCAGACATATCTGCTCGTACATGCGTCGAATGGATTCAACACATGCGCAGAAGTGTTTTACTTCCTGGTGCGGTGACGTGGCGGCGTCAACGTCACCGCCACGTCACCGCCACGTCAGCGTACTGTCTGCCGGTGGGGATTTTGGTTTGATCATGTGTACAAGATCAAACCAATACATCCCAGCAGACAGATCTGTTCAAATTGGTCTGTCCGACCGATTTGAACAGATCTATTTGCTCGTGTGTACGGGGCCTCAGATTGGCCACAGATGAATCATTTTCTATTGATCAGCTAGTGAGCTGATCAAAAAATAAAGAGATGGATTCCTTCATCCGCAGAATACACTAATCAGTGGTACAGCTGATTGGCTGATTGGCGCATTGGCATGCGCAGAAGTGTTTTACTTCCTGGTGCGGTGACGTGGCGGCGTCAACGTCACCGCCACGTCACCGACACGTCAGCACACTGTCTGCCGGCGGGGATTTTTGGTTTGATCGTCTGTACACGATCAAACCAATACATCCCAGCAGACAGATCTGTTCAAATAGGTCTGTCCGACCGATTTGAACAGATCTATTTGCTCGTGTGTACGGGGCCTCAGATTGGCCACAGATGAATCATTTTCTATTGATCAGCTAGTGAGCTGATCAAAAAATAAAGAGATGGATTCCTTCATCCGCAGAATACACTAATCAGTGGTACAGCTGATTGGCTGCATATGCTATTCAAATGACAATTTTGCTGTTCATTAGATCAACTTCTTTTGAGTGGGAATAGCAATAGATGGATAAAAAATTCAGCCAGTCTTTCTATGGCTAGCTTTATCATCAATACCCAGAAAACTGAGGACATACTGTGAGTTTATAACTTTTTAGACATGTCCCTGAATGGAGTCACCAGTGCACCCTGCACTCATAATATAATCATGCAGTGAGCATTGCTGACATTATCACATCAATGCCTCCCCCTGCACACCGGGAATCACCCAGCACCAGTGAAGATCTGAAGAGGACCCTTTGCTTGAATACATTTGAAAAAGTATACATAAGAACAAGTATAAAAAAGAAAAACCTAAAATATGAGGAAACTTGTAGACAGGATCTCAGGGTTGGGCTTTAAGGTTCCCTTCACACCAGGGCTCAGTGGTAATGTGTGTTTTGCTCTTTGGTGTAATGCAGGGCCTTCATGCCTCTCCAGGCTATTTTCAAATGTTGGCAACTATGTAGAACTAAACCCATCACTTTTCAATATCTCCCAAAACAGTCACATTTAAAGCATGCTGTGACTGATAACTGCCACAAGTGCTTGTGCTCATTAAATGGCTGGTATCCTAACTGATTAAATGTGCAATGCCAAGGCAACTGCAGAGCAAACAGAGACTATGAGTACAGTTTTCTTGGTTGTAATAAAGAGGAGATTTTAGTTCTGCTTTAAACTGTAGCCAACTAAAGATTCTTACATTGTGTGGATGGAATATTTGCAAAATTCTGTATTTTGCCTGTAAAATATTACAATAATTTGTATTTCTTTATTATAACCTGCCTAGTCTCTCCCTTTAAACCTGAAGCCTTGTAAGAGTGCTTATATACTGTGGAGTGAGTCTGTACAATATTTTCTGGCTGCTGTCACTGAAATAATGAACTATAATTTTGCATGATTTTAGAATTAACTTTTGTTTATTATTTTAATGATAACGTTTACCAATTAGAATAAATCAGGCTGTTTATTTTGTCATTTAAATCAAGAGCTGCCTTTTATTGTTCTAATATCTCACTGCATTCAGCCTCCAAAAAACATGTCTGTGGTGGTATGGTTCTGAATGCTTGATTTTCTAATACATTTCTAAAGGAGATTTCATACTGGTGCCGTGCACTGGATAAAATGTGCCCTCCAGAAGTACAATTTTTTTTTTTTTAACAAATGATTACTTTGTAAAATTGTGGAAAAGAAATAACATTGCTCATAAAATACTATTTTTGAGAGGTAAAATTGGTGGGTTTGGATCAGGAGTATTTAACTATGCTCCAATTCAGGTCATGTCTAAAATTCAGTGCAATTTAGGTATGTGTATTTTCACTCCATATGTCGTTTGTCTTCTTCTACCCTAGTTGTCCCTATATGCTATCAGTGTGTTGCAGTATAAGTAATTTTAAATGGCACCCACAATGCACTAATTAGATAGCGGACATTAGCCCTGCATTGCAGATAACCAGAACCAGAACACTAATGCTGAGCACAAGAAAAAAATGTGTCATGTTTGTTTCTGGCTGTATTAGGATACATTTTCAGTCCCTTTACAATAAATGGCCTGACTCAATGCAATTCATGGTAACACACATTAATGTACTGCAACGTGTATATAGGCCCTGTACGTCTTTGTTTTTATGGGCCCTGTAAGTCTGTGGGTGTTTTGGGTGGGGGGGGGTAAAATATAGTTTGTCTGGCTGAGAAAAAAACATAAATCCCACCACAATGCTGATGCAGGAATTAAAGTTTTCTATTGTGTCTATTATATACCAAAGAATGGCTAGGGGAGTGCAAGAAAATGAACCCAGTGCCAGATCACAAACTGTTCCAAGAGAACATAGCTCTGCACTGATCAGCAGAAGCAACTTTGTAACTCCAATTCCCCATAACAGTGCCCCCACTAATCACATTATTGTCTTGCTCTCACCTTCCTTCCTGTCACCACGTTTCCTAAACTTCCGGCAAGAACACCCTCCCTTCTATTACCTTATCCCAAACCTGTCACCTTGTCCCCCCTCCTTCACTGCAGTCTGCAGAGCATCTCCACCTCCTGCCATACTGTTCCCTCTACTGTCACCCATTTTTAACTATCCTCCCCATCCATCAGCACCCCTTGGCATGGTTTAGGTCTGGCATTATTTATGGATTGGGCTTAAGGCACCAGATTTTTAGTGCCTATAGGCTCATTGGATGAAAATCTAGTTCTAATGGGTCATACTGGGCCATGCCATCTTATAGGATCCAAGCTAGTGTGTGGTTGGTGCATGCTTACATTTCTGAAGGTCCCTACCCTACCACTAAAATATTGGTGTTTAGTGGTAATTTTGGTAAACGTTATTTATAACATACATGTTGCAATATTTAGTCTTTATTAGTGTTGTAATATTAATACATATGTGTAGGTATTTAATATATTGTGTTATATGTATTGTACAATATATTGTATTGCATTACCATATTGAACAGGAATTCAGTTAAACTGTCCAAGCCAGCTGAATTCTAACATATCAAAGGGACAGCTGAAGACCCTTAGATGTGTTAATCTTATCCAAGACTACCTAGGTGTGAGGTATGGCCCCACCTCAAAGGGTACAAAGGGTACATTGTTTACATACGTTAGGAAGTATTTATTGATGGTAATTAGACTTGAGGGGGTATTCATTCATGGGAAACATTTGGTTGGGGTCATTATCTGTCACTCTGAAAGACAGAATGTAGATCAAAGACGGCCAATCAAATTGCTCAGCCATTCAGTGGATAGGCAATATAATTATGTAGGTCAGTTTAGTCACTCTCAGAATATTCTCTGTATATTCTCTGAATATGGCACAGGTCTAGAAATGATCCATTCAAATGGGACTTTGAATTACTCTGTTGGATTTGTATCATCTGTGGAATTTGGACTTTGTTCTGTATTGGAAGTCAAATAAATGCACTCTCTGGAGAACTTGGGGTTTTGCTGCGGAACATAAATTATAGTCATCATACTAATACCTAAAAAACAATTATCTACTGGACACTATACATGATATCACTACAATTAGCATTTGGCAAATTGTTCTGTCTCTATTTCACCCACCATTTAGCTCCAGAACAGCTTGTGGGATTGTAAACTGGGCATTTGTGTAAAAAAAGATAGAGGACCACTGCATTGGTAATTTGTTTTTACTTTTGGATTATTTACATAGTACACTTTTTGACTTTCCGGTAAACATAATAAAGCACTGCATAACAAGACCATTATACTGTTCCAAGTATATTATTAGGAACGATGATGGCATGTGCTTTTATTTTCATGTCTAAAATTAGAGAAATTTGATGGGTTATTATTTTGCGTCTGAAGCTTTGAAGGCTTTGTTTGTAAATAATAAAACCATAGATTTTATTGGAACTTCAAAGGAATTCACACCAGCATACTGTCCTCTTTTTACATGAAACAAGTATGCAGTCATACTAGGAACAAACTGACAGTACTCGAAGACTTTGCTTAAAGCCATAATAAAACACCAATGGATATTTAAGGTGGAAGTCTGTAAGAAGTGTGAATCATGTTCAAAAATGATGTTAGGTATTTATTCTGTGAACAAGTTGACAAAATGTATTTTGTTTTATTCAGAATCATTCCACTGTATTTATGTTGCCAATGCAGACTTAGCCAGGTGATTGATGTAGTGAGAAAACGGAATGTGAAAGACAGGGACAACTTTTTATTCCAATCTATAAAACATGCCTACCTAAAACATTTTTTTTTTTTTTATAGTAAGTAAAACTATTTAAAATGTTAAATATTTCCAACCCTACATTTTAAAAAGGTTTGCAGTAAGGGAATATGGCTATTATAAATTTAGATATTGCTAGGACTGCCAAAATCGATATGTTCAAATGTATTTAAAAATATTTAATAGAAACTTAGAGCTCTTCTTAAAGTGTCTGTTAACCCAAATGTGCAAAGATGTGCCAGACCCTCTAATTAGCCAGGCATAGCACACTGTATAAGTCTTTTATAAAAACGAGCCATGTAAATACCTTTTTAGGGCGATCTTCAGGCTGGTCATGTGACTCATAGCTGTTGTACAGCTCTGGTACAAGGCTTCTGCATGAGGGGGGCCAAGGTCTCCTTCTGACGTCAGCTGGGAGGTCACATGGCTGCTCAGCCCCTCTCACAGTAGCCCTGAAGACCGGCCGTGAGTCACTTGACCGGCCTGAAGATCGCTCTAAAACTGTATTTACATGCCTCGTTTTTATAAAATGCTTATACACTGTGCTATGCCTGCCTATAATGGGCTGGTAGTGAACATTTGTAAACTTTAATTTCTACTCATAGTGGCGGGGATGGGGCAGGGGTTGCAGAAACAGAGACACGAAACACAGCGCTGACAGGCAGGGAGGAGGGGGTAAGGGGGAGAGAGAAGAGCAGAGAGGACAGCTGCACATGACGGAGGGACATACGCTGACCATGATGGTCAAGGCTCGGCAGCCTTGATTTTTGTGGTCAGCGCAGAGAGGGGAATACAGGAAGTGGCAGAATCAGCCAAGTTTTTTACAGTTTAGAGGGGGCAGATTAAACAGCACAATCACTGTGCTGTTTAATCTGCTTTAAGGGAACATGATCACATAGTCTGACATTGACCCATATTAATATCCCCTGATTGGGATCCCCCATTTCTCTCCGAATGCCTTTTTGGTGTTGAACAAGCACCTTCTGCCGGACCATTTTATAGCCTTCCACTTGTATTTATCTATTTTAGAAAATGTTCACAATGAGGGCCCAATCTTTATTTGTTACTTTCTGGTCACAAAGCTACTGTTCACAGAAAACATATTTTAATAATGTAAAAATAAAAAAATACTTGTCAAAGATTGTCAAAGTTCTAAGCAAACTTATACTCTTCACCAGGGATCCTCAAACTACGGCCCTCCAGCTGTTGCGGAACTACAAGTCCCATGAGGCATTGTAAAACTCTGACATTCACAGACATGACTAGGGCATGATGGGAATTGTAGTTCCTGAACAGCTGGAGGGCCGTAGTTTGAGGACCCATGCTCTTCACTTAGGCCTTGTACACACGAGGGAATGTATCCGGTCGGAAACATCCGACGGATATTTCCCAGCGGATAAGTCAAATTTGTCCGTTGGTCTGATGAGCGTACACACCATCGGACCGAAATCCCAGCGGACCAGAACGCGGGCACGTAAACCACGTACAACGTCACTATAAAGGGGAATGACGAAGCCATCGGCGCCGCCCTCTGTTCCGCTTCTGCTAGTTCCGTGTTAGCGAAGGTTTGGTTAGAGCTGATTCGTGCTTTTCAGTCTCCGCGCTTAACAGGTCGTATTTTCAGGTTCAGTGTGTGCTTGTGGGCTCGTATTTGTCATTCAGTGTCGCCGTACGCGGCGTTTCTGCTTTGCAGTGCCATCCTGTACGGTCGTATCTGTTTGACGTGCGATCTTTGCAGGTCTTGCTGGATTTGGGGGTGCTTTCTGTTTGAGTGTGTTCTTGACTGACCAGCCGGCCGGTTTGAAGCCATGATGGAGCAGCAGCGCAACTTTTCACGAGTTTGTGCTGTTTATGGGTTTTGTTCTGGAGTCTGTGTGCATTCCAGTGATTTGGTCAGGAACAGTAGGAGGAGGAGTTCCTGGGCCAAGAATTGGTTGCGGCAGCGTAATCGATTCTCTCATATGTCTCTGCTTAGGGAGATCCGGGAGAATAATCCTGATGACTTCAGGAACTTTCTCCGTATGACGGACCCCGTTTTCCACCGTCTGCTGGATCTCCTGTCCCCCTATATCACGAGGCAGGACACTGTGATGCGCCAAGCCATTCCGGCTGATCAGAGGCTTATTGCCACGTTGCGGTACCTGGCGACTGGGAGGAGCCTGCAGGACCTCAAGTTCTCAACAGGCATCTCTCCCCAGGCGCTTGGGATCATCATACCGGAGACGTGTTCTGCCATCATACAAGTCATGCAGGAGGAGTTTATTAAGGTGAGTTTCCTCCTTTAACATCACAATCTGTGTCTTTAATAATGTTTGCATATTTTTCTCACCTTTTTGTGTTGGTTTTCCTAGTCACCATGATTGTAATATGCTGTGTGCTTAATGTTCCCTTTTCTCCCCATGCATGTTGTTAAGCTTTCCAGGTTAATGTGGTTTGGCCTACCTGCATATTTTTACCTTCAACACTACTAACCTGTCCAGCATCATCTCCTAGGGACAAAAACACCTTTTTTTTTTATTTGGTGTCCTGCTCCATTGTAGTTCAACTCCCTCCCTCTAAAAAAGTGTATTGCCCTATCAGCGTGATGTGGAGTCTGATAATAATTGTCTCTAGATTTGTTGCCCTAAATACTCTCTATACACTAATTTTTTTCAATGTTAATACCGTGATGTTGCAGAATGTTTTTTTTTTACTAGTGTTTGCAATGTTGTTTCTGTGCCAAAGTGCTAATTTTTTTTTTTGCTTTTGTCCCCACAGTTTCCCTCCACGCCGCAGGAATGGCAGACTGTGGCTGCCCACTTTGCCCAGCGTTGTGATTTTCCAAACTGCGGAGGGGCAATTGATGGGAAGCACGTCCGCATAGTGCCGCCACCTCTTTCGGGCTCGTACTATTATAACTACAAAGGTTTTCATAGTATCGTGTTGATGGCGGTGGTGTCGGCAGACTATGATTTTTTGTATGTGGACGTGGGGAAGAATGGCCGGCTGTCTGATGGGGGAGTGTTCGCGCGGACCGAATTTTACAGGCGTCTACAAACTGGTGGTCTTGAACTGCCACCGGATGAAGACAATGTGGAAGGACTTCCGTTTGTTTTTTTAGCGGACGAGGCTTTTGGACTTGGACCTCACCTCATGCGGCCTTTTCCCCAGAGGACCCTCACCCCGGAGAGGAGAGTCTTCAATTTCCGGCTGGCCAGGGCCCGGAGGGTAGTCGAGAATGCCTTTGGGATACTCGCCAGCCGGTTCCGCCTGTTCCAGACAGCGATACATCTGGCGGAATATAAATTTAACTCTGTTATTTTGGCCTGCTGCATATTGCATAATTTTTTACGCAGGCATTCCCAGACGTACCTACCCAACATCGGTGCTGAGGCAGGACTACCCTCAGATACCCTTCCTGGGCTGGACACTGGTCGCGCTGGCTCGGTCACCCAATCTGCTCGTGAGGTACGCGACAAATATGTTGAGTACTTTATGGGTCGGGGGGCCATAGCTATGCCAGATTAATATTTCTTTATAATTCGGCTCCCAAAATAAAGAAATATTACCAATAAATAATAAATAATTTGACCATTGGACTTTATACAGTTGTTTGTCATTATTGCTTTTTCTCTTTTTATCTGTCTTCCAGGTTCTGAAACTAGTGCATTTCTTGTGCCCAATTTAGTTAGCAGGTTTTAGTAAATACACACAATTGCACATTCTAGTCACTCTTCTACAAACTGGGTATTGAGGTTAGAAATAAGAAGCCACTGGTGTGTGTGTGTTTTTAAAAGGTTTTTTTATTTGTTTTTTATTTACGAACATTTTTGTGTTTTAATTAGAAAACTTGGTTTAGAAAGTATTTATTTATTCAAAAAATATTTTGTGGTTTTGACAAACATATCTAACAATCGAACTTACAAAGTTCAACCTTTTATTTGGCATAACAAACCCAGACAACATGGTCTTAGGTCACGCCGGAATCCCCCAAAATTTGAGGATGCACACATGCTGTGTGTGTGATGGGCCAAATGGTGTTTTTTCACATGAGATCCCATGCGAAATGTTCCCATGTGCTATCTGCCATCATGGGTGATCAATGTATGTGCTTTGTGGGTGCAACCCCTTTCTGTCACCTACTTGATAAGTAAGGAAGGGGTTGCACCCACAAAGCACATACAATTAATGTCCTGTGCTGGCAGAACGCACATGTGAACAGACATTGGGGTTTATTTACTAAACAGTCCAAACTCCGGCTTATTTGTGCATATAAGCCAATCAGCTTCTAAATTAAGCTTAGTCAATTAAGACTTCGCATCCAAACATGGAAGATGATTGTTTTATATGCCAAGTGATGCTGCTTTTGCCCCTTATAGCTTCAGTAAATAAACCCGTGTGTGTGTGTGCCTCCTCCAAATTTGGGGGATATTAAACGAACATTATACAACATCTTTGAGAGTGGGGTGGTTAGGGGTGAGGGCAGGGGGGGCATGGGGGGCAGCTGGGGGGGATAGTCTTCTATATACGTCCCAAAATATCGAGCATGTTTTTGAAGTTTTGGTCCATCACCACCATCCTTTCCCTCATATTGGCCAGATCGGTGCTGCACTCCATTATCTGCTGTATTAGGATTTGTGCACTTGCACGAGAAAAAATAGGAGCGACAGATGTGCTAATCCCATCTTCATCCCCTAAAAAGGCCAAAGGAAAAACACAACATTGTAAGTAAGTAAGGTGCAGGCCTATCTACATCTCTTTTTCCCTGCAAAGCTGGGGTGTCACTGACCTGTTGTACTGACAAGTTCAACATCTTCTACAACTTCTCCTTCTTCTTCAACTTCTCCTTCCTGCATTAATCCACCAAATTCCACCAATCCGCCTTCCTCCACCAATCCGCCTTCCTCCACCAATCCGCCTTCCTCCACCAATCCGCCTTCCTCCACCAATCCGCCTTCCTCCAACAATCCGCCTTCCTCCAACAATCCGCCTTCCTCCTCTCTCCCTTCCTCCTCTCCTTCTTCCTCCTCTCCTTCTTCATCATCCTCCTGCTCAACCATTTTTTCGTGCCGTTTGGGAGACAGTGTGGGCCTCCCTGACTCCTCATAGCGCTGTCCTCTTCTCTACCCTAAAAACAACAAAATACAAAAAAACAAAATCAGCAAACAGATCTTTTTGGAGGGACTAATTAGCAAACATTGCTTAGAAGTGGCGTTACAATTCTAGTTTTGGCCTTATTACAGCACAAACCATGTCCCTTTTTTTTGCTAGCTGACGTCTCCCTAGCTGTGATATAATGAGGCTTTTTGGGGAAGTGACACACATGTCTGGCCTCCTGAATAAGTCTTTTTTGGAGTCCCTTCTCCTAAACTCCAAATGACTATTTTATGTGGGTAGACAGGTTTTCTAAATTACAGATGTCCAAACAGCTGCATATTAAGTTATCTCAGCACTGTGTGAATTACAGAATCCTGATTGCCTTTTTAAATAAACGTTATTAGTTTGCACAAACACATCATATTTTCAACATTGTTTCTGAAAACGATGTTTTTCGCCAAATAGCCTCGTCCAGGTGTGATGTTCCTGGAACCGCGGATTGAGGATAAACGATGTGATTGGAACGATGTTGACTACGATCGTGGCAAGTCGTCGGATTTATATTAGACAAACATTACTAAATTTACAAGGCAGGGTTTAAAAAATACAAGCAGGCCAACGAGGCAGATGGCGAAATATACATGGCAAAACATTTCCGACAAAAATAGGCACTCCAAAGACATTTTAAAGTACTTACTTTTTTCTATGATTCTTTTTATTTTGCGATACTGCTCTGGCTCGCGCAGTTTTAAGTCGGACCAGCGTTTCCGGAGCTGCTCTTTGGACCTGGTGACCCCAAACATCTCATAAAGTTTCCTTGCTGCCTTATCCATAATTTTTGACTTCCTCCGGTTAGGGGTGCTGTATGGGCCATGCTCACCATCATAGTCCTTCCGTCGCAGGATGGACACCAACTCCACCATCTCTTGTAGAGACATGTTTGTGGCCTTGTAACGTTTTGGCCTGGATCGGAACGTTCCGGCCTGTGTCCCTTCCTGATCCCGATCAGAGGCTAATGTGCGCTCGTGTGACATCGCCATATTTTCCAATTAACGTTGCAGATGGGCGTGGAAAGCAGAAATTGGTACGTCATGGGCGGAGACGAGGGTGGCGTTTCTTGATTGCGTGGGGAATATAATGGAAACGACGTGATTACGTAGGTTACGCGGAGATTACTCGAGCGGAAACGAGGAGAGAGAGAGACGAAGGTAAATGCAAACATCGGATCAGAGGCCTATAATTTGAACAGGCATGGGGGATGGAGCTTTTAGATGTTGTTTGCACCCTTTTTAGGCCACTGTTATTTATGTATTTTGGGGCCCACCATAACATTTAGAGAGTAAAGTGCTTGGACACATCACTTCATCAAGATATATGTAGAGAATGCTCTTTCCTCTTTATTTGTATTTTTGAGTATGCAGTCAGATCATGCCAGTAGTGTTGTGTATTGGTTGGACAGAGATAAGTAGGTAGTGTTTTCTGCCATCAATGCTGAGGGGCATGATAGCTACACATGAACTAGTGCCTTGAGGTGAATGCTAGCATTCATATTCATGGTGGATGTGTTCTTAACTACATGCTACAACTTGCAACATGGACTCTGAATGCCAACTTTTTGGGGGTTACAACATTGCGGCAGAGCAGGCCAGCTATGTAGCAGCATAAGACACTGTGTTTGTATAAAGTAGATGCTCTAAAATGAATGAATGTGCACATATTTTAAGAATGACAAAGCTGAGCCTTTGGAAAGTTGTGCTTTGTGTTTGATTGGCAATTTCTATTCTAGACATTACTATTGAGAAGCGACATTTCTAGAAATCAGCCCAAAAGAATGGATTTGCTGAAAGGGAAGGAGGCTACAATGCAATTAATAGCCGGATATCGGGATATGCCCCTTCTTTGGGACACCAGACACACCCATTATTTGGACACTGGAAAGAGAGAGGCAGCACTTGATGAAATTGCGACATACCTGCACACTTGGGTGCCAAGTTGCACAGGCGACATGGTGAAGGACAAATTCAGTAACCTCAGGAGAAGCTACAGGAATGTCTATAAAAAACGGAAATATCCAAAATCAGGATCAGCAGCAGCTAAGAACAAGGAACCCAAGCTCTGGTACTACAAAGAGCTCAGTTTTTTGAATGATGAACTGGATGGCAGGGCTTCGGTTTCAACACTTCCTCCCAGCGGAACTTCCCCGGATCCCAGGAGCCCTGCAGAATCAGAAGCAGGGCTGGCTGACATGGAGCCAGATCTGGCCATCTTCAGTGAGGTCTAGTATTTTCAAAACTAGTTTTGTGCTGCTATTTATTTTGAATTCGTGAGTTGATCTTGTAAACAAAAAACAAACAGGGATGCCAAATGCAGGGGTCAGAAGGACAGTCTGTTTAATTTCAATTAATACTAACTAAAAAAGTCTAGAGAAATAAAATGTGTGTGCTTGATTGTGCCAAAAATTACAACATGTTGCCTTTTTTATACACAGGAAGAAGAGACCAGCCAGGAGGTGGCAGCTCCTGAGGCCCATGTCAGCCAGGCGGAAGGGGTGAGTGGCAGCCAGGAGGAGGCCGGGTCAAGTGAGGTGCAGCAGGTCCCCAGGCCCAGGCTGAGCACAATCAGCCAAGTTCCTCCCCTCCAAATGAGGCCACCAGCTGCAAAGAGGCGCAGAAGGGAGGTGCATGATGAAAGCCTTCAGGTCATCCGGGAGGCTGCCGAAATCATGAGAGCCCCCCTCAACCCAACGGAATGCTATAGCGCATTTGTGGCCAATGAGCTGAACCAAGGGGGGGAGGAGCAAAAAAGCCTGGCCAAGGACATTATAAATCAGGTCCTGGCCAGGATGAAAAGGAACGAGCTGACCAGGGACACTGTGCTGTGGGATCCGGCTTGGCCTGCTCCCCATCATCCTCATCCTCCTCCTGCCACATCAGCCCCACCTGCAAGGTTCCGTGGACGGACCCATGGAAGTTTCGCTGGAAGGAAGTCTGCTAGGAAGTCGAGAAGATGAATCCCTGCCATCCAGTTTATTGTCCAAAAAACTGAGCTCGTTGTAGTAGCACAGCTTGGGTTCCTTTGTTCATGTGCTGCTGATCCTGATTTTTGATATTGACTCCTGAGGTTACTTAATTTGTCCTTCATCATGTTGTAATTGCCAAGTATGCATGTATGTTGCAATCTCATCAAGTGCTGCCGTTCTGGTGATTTATAATTTATTTTTTGGCCGGAAATAAATGGCTTTTGTATTTACTTTCAAACCTTGTCTATTGTGTTTAATACTGTGGTGAGTAAGCATCAGACATTTGGCAAACAAAATGTGGCATTTGCAAAGGACCCAAACTCCTTTTAGGGGGGGGGACCTTTTATGTTTGAACTTGGTAAACCCCAAAGAAGCGTCCATTTTTGAGAAAAAATAAAAAATAAAGGATGAAACAAGAAAAAAAAAAAAAATTGAAATATTCCAAACACGTTAAATCCAAATCTTCAAAAAAAACTAAATACTCAACATTAAGTCCAAAGAGAAATTTTGAAAAAGTGGAGAACATAAACAAATGTGGGGACATCTGGCAAGCAAACTGTGTCAAATAGAAAAATAAATAATGAAAATGCAAGCTAGCAGTATGTGACATCTGGACAAAAGAACGGGTTCATTCTAGCAAGAGAAGAAAGCACAAAAAAACGATCTAAACGGAACACTATATAGAGAGTTTAGGTGACGAATGTGCCAGGTCCCAAACAAACGCGAGTTTTACCTGAACGAGTGCTCCCGTCCCATCGTTTTGACTGAGCATGCGCGGGTTTTTTGTCCGAGGCTTTTGTGTACTAACGAGCGGACATATCCGACGGACATGGGTCCGGCGGAAATATTTCAAAGCATGCTTTGGAATTGTTCCGCTGGAAAAATCCGTCCGAAACGGTCCGTTTGACCATACAAACGACCGGATCTTTCGGATGAAATGGTCCGTCGGACCAGTTTCAGCGGATTTATTCCCTCGTGTGTACAAGGCCTAACAGTACTGCATATAAGGTACTTTCTATTCACTACATACACATCACTTTGGGGTCAATTCACAAAGCTTTATTTTCAGATTGCGAGTGTTATTTTAACGATTTTGCACGTTATTGAAGCTAGTTCAATTCACTAAACGATTTAACGCTTTGAAAAATCATCAAATAACGTTTCCCTACACAGAAGCGATATTTTAAGGTGTGGATCCTTATTAAAGAGTCAAATCGTTAAATATGTACAGAAGTGCAATTCACAATTTTTTTTTGACAGTTATCAATCGTTAAGCAATCGTTAAATTAACACCTCCCTCAGGGTGGCGTTATGACATTTCCCAGGCGATATTTTGTTGTTAGAGGAAGCTTTTGGCGATTTTTGTAGTGTAGTGTAGTGTTGGGCAAGCTAGAACCGTGCTCTATTTGAACTTAAAATTATCCAGAGGCGAAGAAGAACACGTTAGAATGTTGTTCAGATTTATAAACGTGTATTCCGTTCACATACTATTTTGGATGACTTTTCTGAAACCCAGGTGATAGCTAAATTCCGATTATCATCTCCAATGATTTATTCACTGTATGAGGAAATACACATGGCTTTAGAAAAGCACACACTAGAAGTTTTGCACATCACATGCTCAATCTCCATGTGTATTGCTTGTGTCTCTCTCTCTCTCTCTCTCTGTATCTGCTCTTTTCCACATGCAGCTGTTCTCCTCCCCTTCTGCTCCCAGAATGCATCTCTCCAGCATTATTTAACGATCTTAAGAGTTATTTTAACGTCCCAAATGTTAATAATAACGTCTGAGTAGTTAGCATAACGTTTGGATAAAGAGTCAGTTGAAAACCATAACGACTACCGTATTTTTCGGACCATAAGACGCA
This sequence comes from Rana kukunoris, assembly GCA_029574335.1. Classification (NCBI taxonomy): domain Eukaryota; kingdom Metazoa; phylum Chordata; class Amphibia; order Anura; family Ranidae; genus Rana; species Rana kukunoris. Next base: position 501,252,387 of record CM056049.1, on the reverse strand, counting down.
CTTTTTTCCCCAAAAAATATGGTGAAAAATGTCCCTGCGTCTTATGATCCGAATGTACATGAGGCACCTCCCCCCGCCGCCTCTGGCAACGCCCCCCGCCACCTCTGGCAATCCCCCAGCCACTGCCCAGCCCAGCAGCGTCCCTCGTGACTTGGCTACCGCCGGCACAACGCGCATGTGCGGCCGGCGGTGGATATTGTAAGCCTAGCATCATAGCATCATAGCAACGACGTCTACCGTCACACGTCGTTCACGTCGTTCACGCCACAGCGCCCTCCGACACTACAGCGTTCCTGGTTGCCTTGGATACTGCCGCTGCATTGTGGAAGCGCGGCCTGCGATTGCTGCCACAATCTCCACCCACCGCTTCCAATCCCTGCACCAATCTAGAACAGATGCTCCCTGACAGCTGGTCCGTCCCCACGATGATTGGGGACCACGCCATTTTGATAATAGAAAGGTACGGTTCTATAAAGGCACTAAACAGCATGTCATTTTACTATTCCCTTCTGTGAATTTGGATTATTTGAGCTGTTTTGGCGGGATTTGTGACATCCTACCAGTCTGGGGGTGAGATTAATATTTTTTTTTCCTGCTTTTTCTGATTGGTTGATGGTTACTTAAATTCTTTTTACTGTTACCCCATGCGATGGCACAGGTCAGGCTGCAATAATGGCAATGGTCAGGCTGCATTTCATGGTAAATATTTTAGTACACCATTTGGTTCAAAATATATTTTTTTCTTGTTTTCCTCCTCTAAAATCTAGGTGCGTCTTATGGTCAGGTGCGTCTTATAGAGCGAAAAATACGGTATGTTAAATAACGATTATAGCTTTCGTGAATACCATGTTTGCTAGCGTTAAATAAGGAGTGCTAATTTAACACCTGAAGAAAACCAATAACGTTTCTCTTTGTGAATTGACCCCTATGTACAATTGTACGTACAGAGGCTAGAAATTATTAATTAGTCTTCAATTCCGGAAAATAAAAAAATCAATTTTTTTAACAAAAATGTTGCTGAAGAGGGAATAAAATGTTATCATTGATAAGAAGGCCATCTCATCTAATAAATAATGGGACCAAGATTTGAACTATTCTGTTAAAACTTTAAAAACCTTCACTGCCTTTTCAGAACCTTTATTATATTTCTTATACATTGAAACTTTCTGTACAATGTGCACAGCAGGTTTAAGTCTCCGTTGGGAGGGAATGTGACAGGGTGACTTACAGAGAGGAGATTATAAGAAACAGCTACAGAGCATTTTCACTTCTATAACATATAAGTGCCCAAATAAGGACCTTTATGTCAGCATTACCAGTTGTTATTTTAATAAAAGCTAGCAATAAAAAAGATGATTGGGATATAACTTTTCAAGTAAAATGAACAATGTTAGATGGATCTATAAGAAAACTGAGTAGCATGAGGTGCAAGATAATATATTTATTATTTATTTTTATTTTTTTCAAATTATGCAGCACTACACAAATATATTAATATTTTAAGTAAAAAGAAGACAGGTTGTAAAACACTGCATACCATCATTACAGACCACCCATCTCCCATATATTCACCTTTGCAAAAATATTAGAGCTATGGCTATTCAGTATGGTTTGGTAGAAATTGGCCAGAGGCAGGACAGTGTGTGAACATGGGCAAGTAGAATAGAAAGACAAACAAAACTGTTTTTTTTCCTGGAATAAAAATGAGAGTATATATTTCAGGAATGAAATTACTGCAGCAGGACAATATGTAAACTGCTTTAGCATACCTAACACAAGGCGTTTTTTGGGCAAAAAATATGGCAGTCTGAGTGTACCTAAGAGCGAAAGTCTGGGGATTGTTCTGCAACAAAGTCAATCACTGCTTGCAGGGTGTGCTGGTGAATACCAGATGGCTTCTATAATCTACACCTTGGATCCTGGGCAAATTGACCAGTGACACAACATTTACAAGACAACAAGCACATATCTAAATGTGGATAGACAAAGTAGGGGTTTTCCTACAATAAAAAAAAATTATAGTATCTCAAGTACACCCAAAAACATTGACCAGTGGCAGGATAGTAGTTAGACATGATCAGGTAGAATAATATGCAGACAAAAAAAAGGCAAGTGTGTTTTCTTTAAGAAACATTGTAATGTTCTATATCACCTACAGTTGTAAAAAAAAATAGCAGTGTGAGGACAGAGATGCTCGAATAATCATAAATGGTCTAAATGTGAAGACACAGGGCAGGTGTTTTAAATAAAATAACAAGTACAGCATAGTATCTCTGATGAATATGTGAAAAAACTGACCAGTGGAAGGTCAGTTTGGCCTCAGCGAAAAAAGGGCAAAATGTTGAGACATAAGACACCAAGAAGTGTCTTCCCCCAAAAATTTGAAAATCAACTGTTTTTGAATTTCAGGAGGTTAATAGTTTTTTGACAAAGAGTAGGAGAAGAAGTAAAAAAAATGGAGGGACATACCAGTAGGTGAAAATGTTTGCAGCAGCAACAGGCGGAAATAGAGGGTTTTTCTTTTAGCCTATTTATTGTAAAACAGATACAAAACAATTGTATTGGTTGCTTAAGTAACATATGAAGTGGGTGTTTGGTCGTTCTGTGTGATTAAGGTCTGATTCATTTTAATAAAAGTGAATTGGTCAGTGCTGTCTGGGGACAGCTGGGTTTTGTTCTGTCACAAATCTCCCCACTGCACTGAAGGCCCCTCTCTATGACACGTGCAGCAGGTAATCCAGTACCTCCAGTGTATATTTGGCTTACTCCAGTGGCAATAGTGCATCATAGACACCCACTTAGAAAATTATCTGAACCCTAAATGTTTGAGGGTCCAGATCTTTCCCAATGTTAGAAATATGACCCCTGATTTAAAAAAAAAAAACATGGGAATCAAACCTCCAGGTTTGCTCCAAAAGATGATGGAACTGTTACAGCAACAATATGGGAAGGAGATTAATGAAGTAGACAAGGAAATCCAGTTACTATATAGTCAGAACCAATTGGCCATGTCTCATCCAGACTTTTCAAAAATAAATAAAGAAGTATAGTAACATCTTGAAGTGTTTAACCACTTGTCAACCGCCCGCCGTCAAATGACAGCGGGCGGAAGACTCCATTGTTCTGACAGGACATCATATGATGTCCTGTCTTTTAAAGCCGCTAGGGGGCACGCGCACGCCGCCGGTGGCACGCACATTCATCCGCCGCTTTGCTGATCGCCGCAACGATCACCGCCGGGCACACGCGATTGCCAAGTAACTGAGCAGGGACATGGAGCTCTGTGTGTAAAGACAGAGCTCCACCGCCTTTAGGGAGAGAGGAGACCGATCTGTGTCCCTTGTACATAGGGACACAATTAGTCACCTCCCCCAGTCACCCCCCTCCCCCTACAGTTAGAACACAAACTAGGCTACACATTTAACCCCTTCCCCGCCCCCTAGTGGTTAACCCCTTCCCTGCCAGTCACATTTATACAGTTATCAGTGCATATGTATAGCACTGTTCACTGTATGAATGTGATTGGTCCCAAACATGTCACAAAAGTGTCTGATGTGTTCGCTATAATGTCGCAATCCCAATAAAAAAATCGCAGATCGCCGCCATTACTAGTAAAAAACAATAATAATAAAAATGCCATAAAACTATCCCCTATTTTGTAAACGCTATAAATTTTGCGCAATCCAATCGATAAACGCTTATTGCATTTTTTTTACAAAAAATAAGTAGAAGAATACGTATCGGCCTAAACTGAGGAAATGTATTTCTTTTTTTAGATATTTTGGGGAATATTTATTATAGCAAAAAGTAAAAAACATTTTTTTTCAAAATTGTCGCTCTATTTTTGTTTATAGCGAAAAAAATTAAAACCAAAGAGGTGATCAAATGCCACCAAAAGAAAGCTCTATTTGTGGGAAAAAAAAGGAAGCCAATTTTGTTTGGGAGCCACGTTGCCTGACCGCACAATTGTCAGTTAAAGCGATGCAGTGCCGGAAGCTGAAATTTCACCTGGGAAGGAAGGGGGTAAAACCTTCTGGGGCTGAAGTGGTTAAAATTGATCTTATCCAGCAGAAATAACTGAAATTTATGAGGGATAAAGTAGCATTTTCTAGTAATTTAGCGTACAAATAACTCTAGGGAACTCGATGGGAACCATCGATGAAGTTGAATTTGATTCTTCTAACATGTTTATTTTCCCAGGACTCACAGGCTCCTTGTAAATCACATTGGAGACACCGTTTTCCATGTAAACAACTCAAGTTTGGTGGTAGTACAGATTCAGAGTGGTATGAGTAAGAGACAGAGGCGTATCTAGTGAAAATGGCGCCTATGGAAAGCAGTGAAACTGCGCCCCTGTCAAAATATTTTAAACTGCTTCAAAAATAAAAAATGTATGATTTTACCCAATATGTCTCTTTTCGATGGCCGATATAGACCGTTATTGTGGGATACTAGGGGTTTCTCTGGTTATTTCCTAAAAGTTTTGTTTTCGGCTAAAATGTATAATACACACACGTTTTTAGTCCAAAACAGCTTTACATTTATGAATGGCAAACCTTATTTGCAATTTAGAGAAGAAAAAACAAGCCCCTCTGAGGGCAGAATGCCAGCAATTTAAATGTATTCTAGAATAGAAAGGACAAGAAGAAAGGATAGCTGCTGGTCGGCACAGGGAGATGGAAAGACAGTGACAGGAGCCCCGCCAGCAATACAACACTATGATGAGCTTATTTTACACTGATTTCTTGTAAGTGTTTACATACTGCATTCTACAATACATTGCTGGCATTCTCATTCTGCACTTAGAGGCACCTTCTTTCTTCTTCTCTTTTTCCCTGCCAGAGTCCCTTCTACTTTAACCACTTAAGACCCGGACACATACGCTGCTAAATGACTCAAGGTGTTTTTACAATTCGGCGCTGCGTCGCTTTAACAGACAATTGCGCGGTCGTGCGACGTGGCTCCCAAACAAGATTTGCGTCCTTTTCTTCCCACAAATAGAGCTTTCTTTCGGTGGTATTTGATCGCCTCTGCGATTTTTATTTTTTGCGCTATAAACTAAAATAGAGCGAAAATTTTGAAAAAAATCACTATTTTTTTACTTTTTGTTATAAAAAAATCAAATAAACTAAATTTTAGTAAAACATTTAGGCCAAAATTAATTCAGCCACATGTCTTTAGTAAAAAAAAAAAAATCGCAATAAAAAAAATAGCTACCTAGCGGGAACAGCGACACTAATACAGCGATCAGAAAAATGATCGCTTAGTGATGCTGGCAATAGGGAGTGAAAGGGTTAACTAGGGCAGTGATCAGGGGGTTAAAACTGTATTGGGGGGGTGGGGGGGCTATCCTGGACCTAACACTAACTGATTTTACACTGCCTGTCACACTGACACTAAATGCAGTGATTAGATCACTGCATTCAGTGACACTGTGACAGGGGGGTGGGGGGGCCGATCACAAGGGGTTAATGTGCCTATGTGAGTGTGTGTCAGTGTTGTGTTGGTGCACACTTACTGTGGATGTCTTCTCTCATCAGCAGCGGTGGGAAACACCGCTGCGATAAGAGGTGACATCATTTCCTCCTTCCTGTGTAAACACAGGAGGAGGAACTGAAACGAAGGGGGAGCGCTCCCATTGGCTGGGAGCGATCGCGGGGGGGGCGGAAAACACGGACATCCGCCCGCTCGTCGGCGATCGCTCCCAGAGCCAGGGGGACCCCCGCACGCCGCGGAGGGTGTCCCGATGGGACCCCCGAACCGCACGAAGGCGGGGACGTAAATTTACGCCCTTGTGCCTGTACGAGCCATGTTGTGGCCGTAAATGTGCATGCGGGGGTCCTTAAGTGGTTAAGAGCTGCCCTAGTGCTACCCCCGGCCATGGGCGTCCGCTGAACTTTTTTCAGGGGGGGCATAATTTTAAGGTCATCCATGCTCGGTCCCTTTTTGACAATGTCATGAGGGGCTTAGTCATTATCACATAAAGCGCAAGCATGCAAAGGTTTGAGAAACCTGATGCAACTATCAAGCAACTAGGAACTTTGAATAACAATATCATAAAAAATGGAGTCCCCCCCCCAAGGAAATAACCCCCAGGATCAGTGCCAGTTTCTGCAATTACAATTTCCAGCTTTGCTGTCAGTTTCCACAAAAAAATTGCCAGCATTGGTGTCTGTAGCAACAATAATAACCCCCCACATCAGTGCAGATTTCTAGAATAAAAACATCAGCATCTGTACCAGTGTACATAATAATGACCCTCAGGGGGGGGCGTGGCTTGGTGCACGATGAGGACGGCAGCACACTGAGGGAGCTCCGCTGACACAGGCAGCCGTACACGGCTTTACACCCGACCCACGCTAACCAGATGCCTGGAAAGAAGCACAGCGGCACCCCTCATACCCGTGCACGCCACGGATCGATCGCCCATCCGACAGGGGACATTGCTGAACTTTTCAGAAGCAAGGCAGTGGCGCAGACCGGAGGCCTACAATCCAAGATGGCGCCGCCGCTCCACGAGGAGGACTTTAGCGAGGACTCCCAATCGGCTGCAGAGGACGCTGGCAGGGGTAAGAAGAGATCGGATCTCCCCCTGACCTTTGCTGACATGTCAGTGATCGCTGCGGACATCAAATCCACCTTCTCAGCGGCGATCACTGACCTGAAAACAAACCTGCTTGTACTTAATGATAAAATGGCCTCTGCTGAAGCTGCGGGGAAACAGAGGGACAGAGCCATCCACAAGCTGGAAAAGAATTCACTCGCCCAAGCCATGCATTTAATAGAGATGAACAGACATATTGAAGATTTAGACAACAGGGGAAGGAGATGTAACGTGCGTGTGCGGGGGATCCCGGAATCGGTGGGCCATGACCAGATTACACCGGCGTTACAGAGAGTCTTCAACAGTTTGCTGGAGAGGCAGGAAGACACCGCCATCGAGTTTGTGAGGGCGCACAGGGCCTTGAGACCGAAGGGACCGGACAATGCTCCTCCCAGGGACATAATATGTTGCTTCCAAAGTTTCACTTTGAAGGATGAGATTATGCGCAGAGCAAGGAGAAATGATCATATAGCATTTAATGGGGAGAACATAATGTTGTTCCAGGATCTCTCCCAAATAACATTGAAAAACAAAAGGGCACTCCGCCCTCTGCTGGAGAAGCTAAGAAATAAGGACATACGTTATTCATGGCGTTTTCCGTTCGCATTGGCAGTCACCTTTAATGGCCAACAACAGGTGCTTCGCACCCCGGCTGACCTACCTGATTTCTGCTCTGCACTAGACCTTGAACAGACGGACCTCCCTGATTTGTACGCCGAATTTTTGCACCCGGTCTTGACCCCGAGTCTTCTCAGATCCCCTCATTCCACACCTGAGAAGCGACAAGCAAAGCGACAGAAACAGAATCGAGCTGGCAGCTCCAAAATGGGGACCCCGAGACAGCTAGCAGATCCCGGGGTGGACTCCGAAGCTGATTAATACTACCAGTGTACCCTCAGATTTTTCCTTTTGTTCTCCTTTGTGGCACCTGTTGAACATTACCACGAGCCGACTGTGACTTCCCCACGAGGCCTCCTGGGACACCTGCGGTTCTGGCTTCCTCTGTTATTCCAAGATGTCGGAGAGACCCTGTACACCATGCCTTGTTTTTTTTTTGAGTTTTTTTAGTTTTTTGAATTTTTCAGATTTTTCCCCTCTGGGGTGGTTACTGTTATTGTGTCCACAGGACGAGTTCCTAATTTTGTTTGTTTGGTTTTTTTTTGAGCGCGCCCATTTGTCCCTTACTATACAGTTTAAAATGGGTATGACCTCATTGCGATTATTTCAATACCCGGGTCGGGTAAGACTTGAGACCATTCTGAAGGGCCTGGCAGTTTACTGCTGCTGTCTAAACTGACTTTGCCTTATTAATGTTTTAGAAGGCCCTCAGGCCCATGGTATAATTTGTTTTGATATGTACGGCTGCCTGTAACACAGCCATTTACCTCGTTAACTTTGGTTTATTTTTTTTTTAATTTTTTTTTTATTATTTTTTTTCGCTCCTGAGTCTCAGATCCTGCCGGACTGTGACACAGGTAGACTGCCGCCGTGTAGTCCGGTGCCTCCCTACAACCCCACAGAGTGTACCGGTGCTCCTGACTTGGGGCCACTGGAGACACTACACACACAGGCGGTGTCCACTCCTGAGTAGGCTATCCCGCTCAGGGGGACACCCGTATTACATTTTGCTCTCCGCTGTAATATTACGGCACTCTTCTTATACTTCTCTCTCTCTACTTATTCCACTGTCTCTTTTCTGCCCTGGTCTCACTGCCTTTTATCCTTCATCTTCACCTTCCCCTGTCTAATCCTCACACGTACTGAAGGTGGGGGGACTGATGATATTCGCTAGCTGGACATTAATTGTTGTATTGACATTTACCTGCCTTTGTCTGCCCTCACTACCACAGCTACAAGCTTGGACCGTCTCCTCCTGTGCTGCTCCGATGGCCTTCTCCTCGCTGGGAGGGGCTCCGACAGTGATTTCACACAACATCAGGGGCCTGAACATCCCGGAATGCCGCTCCACCCTCCTCCGTGAATTAAAGAAGGGTAAGCCCCATTTCGTTTTCATACAGGAGACGCACTTTAAGACGCAACAGGTTCCTAAACTGACTGACTCATATTTTACAAGGGCATTTCATGCCGCCAATAATGACTCCAAATCAAAGGGGGTGTCTATACTAGTAAGTAGCGACGCACCTTTTCAACTGACGGAACAAAAAAGTGACCCCGGGGGTAGGTTCTTGTTTTTGAAGGGAAAATACGGAAATACCCCGGTGACACTAGCCAATGTATACTTTCCCAATAGGGCTCACGCCACTTTTTGTAATCAGATAACCAGGGAGTTACTGGGGTTCTCTACGGGTTGCCTCATCTTGGGTGGGGATTTTAATCTCCCTCTTAACCCTTAGTGGACACCTCGAACGGCAGATCCTGTGTCACATATAGGATACTTAAAAATATTAAATCCGCACTTCAAAAATTGCAGCTGGTTGACGCTTGGCGTTTTCTCAACCCCGAAGGCTGTGACTTCACTCACTACTCGGTCCCCCATGCTCGTTATGCTAGGTTGGATTATGTTTTTGTTTCCCAAAGGAATCTGTCCTCAGTGACGGCGTCCCACATAGGGATCCAATCGATCTCAGATCATGCACCGGTTTCACTGAAACTGAACCTCTTATCTGTTCCCCCTAAACAACCTACGTGGAGACTTAATGCCTCCCTTCTGACAGACCCAGACCTCTTGACCTCCCTCACTGGGTCCTTGAAAGAATTCTTCGCCCACAATTTCACCCCTGACATAGACCCTCTCATGATGTGGGAGGCACACAAGTGCACAATTCGGGGAGAGCTAATCAGGATGGGGTCTAAACGGAAGAGGGATAGGGAAAAGGAAATTACCAGACTCACAGCTCTGATCTCCTCTTTGGAATCCCAACATAAGCACTCTCTCACGGTTAGATCGGCCGGGGAACTACTGGAGGCCAGGAAGGAACTGCAGCACTTGTTCGACTCAAAATCGAGGCGAATGCTGTTCTTCAAAAAGAAAATTTACTATGAGTCGGGTAATAAGTCGGGCAGGCTTTTGGCCAGGGCCCTGAGGGAGCACACTTTCACCAACGATATCGCAGGCATTAGACGGGTTGACGGGGGACTAGACGAGACCACGGAGACCATAGCTGCCCACTTTCAAGAGTACTACTCCAGACTTTATGGCCTGCCACCCCAACACAAGCTCCCGGACATGCAGGGGGACAGGACGCAGATCATACAAGACTACCTGACCAATAGTGGACTCCCCAACCTAACAGATATGGACGCGTCCCTACTAGAATCTCCCATAACCCCTGGGGAAATTGCCCAAGTAATAAAATTGCTGAAAAATGGAAAGAGCCCGGGCCCGGACGGGTACACAGCTATATACTACAAAACCTTCACCGACATACTGACCGTGCCGTTTGCTGCTGCCTTGAACTCCATGTCCACGCCAAGGGACGTTCCACCTGACTTTCTGTCTGCCTAAATTGCAATAATCCCCAAACCTGGAAAGGACCCTACGAACTGTGCCAGCTATAGGCCTATTTCCCTCCTAAACATAGATACCAAACTATTTGCAAAAATTCTCGCGATGCGATTGAGCCCTCTGTTGCCAAACCTGATAGGCCTGGATCAGGTGGGATTTGTCCCAGGCAGGGAGGCAAAAGACAATGTCACCAAAGCCCTGCTTCTCATACAGGCGGCGCGGGACGGAGATGTTGAAGGCCTTCTCCTGTCCACGGATGCGGAGAAGGCCTTTGATAGGGTGGCATGGGACTTTCTAAGGGCGGTGTGCGAACACATAGGGCTAGGCCCTTGTATGCTTTCGTGGATTTTTGCCCTGTACCGTAATCCTACGGCGAAACTCAAAATCAACGGCACACTATCTGACACAGTACACATTCGGAATGGCACCAGGCAGGGCTGCCCCCTCTCCCCGCTACTGTTCATCCTGGCCCTTGAGCCCTTCATTAGGTCGGTGAAACTGAATGATTCCATTGGCGGATTTAAGATTCGCGATAGGGAGTTCAAGGTGGCAGCGTACGCGGACGACCTCCTTTTCTTCATAACCAACCCCACGGTTAGCGTACCCAACCTCCTGAGGGAGTTTGCCCGTTATGGATATTTGTCCAACTTAAAAATCAACTATTCCAAATCCGAGGCCATAAACATTTCACTGCCATCTGAACTGTTGACTCGAACTAAGGCAGACTCAAACTTCAGATGGGAAGTTAAAGCTATTAAGTATCTCGGTACTTATCTGACACCACAGTTACAGCACATTTTTGACTCTAACTTCCCCCCCCTCCTGAAGAGTTGTACGGCCGACTTGGAACGGTGGCGAGTAGGCTGCTTCTCATGGTTCGGTCGTGCGTCCATTGTTAAAATGGTGGTCCTGCCTAGACTCCTGTATCTCATCAGAACTTTGCCCATAAAAATCCCGTCGTGTTTTTTCCGGTCGCTGAATTCTATCATTCTGAGGTTCATTTGGAACCAGCAGAAACCTAGAATTAAACTGTCCTGGCTGTCCCGTCCCAAGGCTGCGGGCGGGATTGGACTTCCGAATTTCAGAACTTACTACTACGCGTCATATATAGCTAGAGTGATCGATTGGCATTGCCATGGACAGTCAAAGGCATGGGTGTCGTTGGAGGACGCCCTCTTCGCAGGGTCACTAAGGTTCTCCCCGTGGACTCCAAAAGCTGGCCTCAATGCACAACCGATTACAAGGACCACGCTAGAAGTCTTTCATGGCATCGCCGCTCAGGGCTTGATTACCACCCCTACTGGCCCATTGACACCCTTAAGGGAAAACACAGACTTCCCCCCTGGAGAGGCCGGTGATTTGTTCCGGCCGGTCCATGGTGATGCCCCCCTGCTAGCGAAGGACTGTTTCACGGGAGGCAAACTTAAAGATCTTTCGACATTGAGGACAGAAAATGGGCTCCCGAAATTGACATGGTGGTCCTATTTTCAGTTACGAGACTACTTTACCAAACAGGGACGCGTACGAGACTTTCACAGACCCCTGACGGACTTGGAGACGGCGTGCTTAAACGGGACGCCCTTGGCCCGGGCCACGTCAGTCTCATATGGGTGGCTACAGGAGGCTGGATGTGGCGGCCCGGATGGGTACAGGAGGAGATGGTTGGAGGAGCTGGGAGAGGAGTTCACAGACAAACAATGGAGGTATGCATGCATCCTAGCACATAAAGGTTCTATAAGTACACTGATCCAGGAAACGGGCTACAAGCTGTTGACAAATTGGTATAACACTCCAGACAAACTCAATAAATGGAACCCCCAGACACCCTCAACGTGTTGGAGGTGTCAGGCAGGTAGAGGCACTTTACTACACATTTGGTGGAGGTGCCCGCTGATTGCACCCTACTGGGACGAAATCAATAATCTGATTAGAAAAATCACGGAAACGGAGTTGCCCTTGGATGCAGCTTGCTGTCTGTTACACATCAACCCTCTCTCTCTGAAAACATACAAACACTCCCTAACTAAACACTTGATTAACGCTGCAAGGTCATTGATACCCACTCACTGGAGATCAACCAGAGTACCCACGGTGGCAGACTGGCTCAAGAAAGTTAGGGACGTGTGGGAGATGGAGGACACTGTGGCGCAGGAACATGGCAGAATAGAAATTTTTCAGGAAACCTGGAGGCCTTGGATTGTCTTCCGATACTCCCAGGAATACGATGATATTACGCAGAACCCTTGATAAGGGTCTGTGAGAAGCTTGGGACCTTACAGGTCCAGAGCTCCGTGGCGGCCGCCTCAGTGTCTCCCCCCCAGACGTGCCTGACTAGATAGCAAGCGTTATAGTAAGGCTGTTTTCTCTCCCCGTCCCCCTACCTTCCCACTTCTGAGATGCCGGGGTTCCCTCCCCTCGCTCTACCTCGCCTCTTCTTCCCACTGCTCCTCATCTTCTTTCTCATTCCTTTTATACATGGTTTCACGTGCTTTGTATGTTGATGAATCGTTGCAACTATAGACCACAATACTACCATTAGCCTCTAAGTCCTGCTGTTGACCGAGGCTATAGGCTTGTGGTGTAACTACATTAATGGTACTTGGACCCTTTGGGGCATGCTTAGAAAACTCAGTTTCTCTCACTTAACTCTCGCCTGGTTTACAAAGAGCACTTTTAAGTCCCAAGGACTCATCTCCTTTCAACATCCAGTTATGTTTTGTTGTACCTGTACTTACATGTGACATACTATGTAACCCACTTCATGTTTTCTTTTTCTCTTCAATAAAAGCTAAATGTTCAAAAAAAAAATAATGACCCTCAGCACTAGTGTCAGTTTCCTCACTCAAAACTCCCAGCATTTGGTGTCACTCTTAAGGGACTACATTTCCCATGATGCCCCCAGTCCCCAGTGTCTTCTGATTGGCCCTCTGCTGTGGCCAATCATGGTGAGGAAAGCAGGAAGCAAGGCGGCGGCACAGCGAATCCAATTAGAGCCGCTCTCTTTCTTCTAGCTCCAGCTGACAGAGAGGGGGAAGGGGGGCTCTCCTCTTCATGTCACAGTGCCACTGCCGAGTTCTCTGGTAAATGGAGCAGCTGCGCTGTGACAGGGAGAGGAGAGCCGCGGGCTGTCTGTACTATATATCTCCCCCGATCGCCCCCCCCCTTCTCCTCTCTGTCAGCTGAAGCTAGAAGAGAGAGAGAGATTGAATTCATCGTGCCACCACCTTGCTTTCTGCCCACTATTTTCCTCCCCGAAAATCATGGCACTGATTTCTAGGGGGGGGGGGGCAAACACCCTCCCTTGCCCTATGGAGCAGACACCCATGCCCCCGACTGTATGAACACTTCTAGCTCTTCCCCATACTGGGAAGACCGATTTAGCAGAAGTGCGCTATTTTTCCTCTACTTAATTGCCATTTAGATGTCCAACAAACAGTACACCCAGGCCTGCCTATAAGTCGGAAACATCTTTTAGGAACTTTATTACACTGCATAGCTTGGGGTCATCTGCAAACACAGAAATGTAATCCCAACGCTATATTATATATCAATAGGTTAATAAGTTATTTTTTTTGTCTGTTTCTGGACCAAATCAATTTTGAGATAATATACTGTAGTTAATTTGAGACTGATAATACCATTCCTATTTCAGACTTGATTTAGACCTAGTCCTTTAACCACTTAAGACCCGGACCAAAATGCAGGTAAAGGACCTTGCCCCTTTTTGCGATTCGGCACTGCGTTGTTTTAACTGACAATTGCGCGGTCGTGCGGCGTGGCTCCCAAACAAAATTGGCGTACTTTTTTTTCCCACAAATAGAGCTTTCTTTTGGTGGTATTTGATCACCTCTGCGGTTTTTATTTTTTGCGCTATAAACAAAAATAGAGCGACAATTTAAAAAAAAAATTCAATATTTTTTCCTTTTTGCTATAATAAATATCCCCCAAAAATATATAAAAAAACTTTTTTTTCCCTCAGTTTAGGCCGATACGTATTCTTCTACATATTTTTGGTAAAAAAAATCGCAATAAGCGTTTATCGGTTGGTTTTCACAAAATTGATAGTGTTTATAAAATAAGGGATAGTTTTATTGCATTTTTATTAAATGTTTTTTTTTTTTTTTACTACTAATAGCGGCGATCAGCGATTTTTTTCGTGACTGCGACATTATGGCGGACATTTCGGACAATTTTGACACATTTTTGGGACAACTGTCATTTTCACAGCAAAAAATGCATTTAAATAGTTAGGGCCAGATTCAGGTAGATGAGAGTATCTTTCCTCTGGAGTAACGCTTCTCATTTACGTTACTCTGAAGACCCTTTCAGCGCAAGTCCTGTAATTCACATAGCAGTTGCGCGTAAACTTGCGCCAGAGTAACGATAATGCGCTGGCGTAACCCGACGCAAGTGAAACTGGGTGTGATCATATGTAAATGATGGGCGGAGCCCAGCACAGAGGCTTACGTTCAGCGCATCATCCACGGAGCATGCGCAGTGAGTGCGGCTCCACTCGCCCCCTTGTGCGCATGCTCACAACTTCCGTCGGCACCACTTCCTGGGAAACGTCAGCGCAATGCGTTCCGCTGGGCGCTTAAAAGCGCTGGCGGAAACGCCATTCCGGCGCAAAAGTAGTTCCATTTCCCCCCACCCCAGGGAAGATACTTTTGCCCTGTAATGGCTGCTCCCGCTGCCCCCAGAGAGAGGAGGAACCTAAATTATAATGCCCAGGAGGTCACAGTGATAATATCGGCTATGGAGGCATTTAATGATTTTCTCCATGGTAAAAAAAGCAGGAAGACCAGCCGGGAGAGAAAGCAGGCCATCCTGGACACCATAGCTGCCAGGGTCAATGTGCTGGGGTACTCCACCCGGAGTGCTTCAGACATTGGTAAAAAAATCAATGACCTGCGGCGCAAGGTGAGGGGCAAGGTGTCCACCATTAGGAGCCATGAGAGGGGCACAGGTGGTGGTCCCCCATGTCCTGTCACCCTGACCGCGGAGGAGGAGGTGGTCGCCCGCTGCCTGGACAGGGAGCAGTTGGAGGGGGTCCCAGGCTATGATTCCGTAGAGGAAGGCTCCAGGACAGGTAAGTGATTTTTACCCCCTTTTTGGTGTGTTGCATGTGGGGGGCGGGGGTGGGTACATGTGCCAAGTGTGTGGGACCACCAACATGTGTCTGCTTTGTGTCATCCACAGATGACGGTGCTGGGCCATCTCGTGCCGGCCAGTCCACCCCAACCCCCCAACGGGATGCTGAAGACGAGGCCCTGGGTGCTGGAGACACCGAGGTGGAGGAGGAGAGTGCCCACACCACTTCAGCAGAGGTGGTTGTGGAGGAGCCTGTCCCTGAACAGGAGTTCATTTTAATGTTGGAGGAGTCCTCCTCCTCTGCAGGGCCCTCTGTGATCCCCTCCCCCATCCTAGGTAGCCCCTCAAGGGCGACTCCATCCCCACGGGGACAACCTTCCTCTGCCCCCAGGAAGGCCACCCGGAAGACCAGGGGGGTGTGTGATTTGGTCGAAGACCAGGTGCTTTTGGACCACGCGAAACAGACCCAGCAAATGGGGGAGATGGCTGGCCACCTAGACAGGGTCGCAGACAGCCTGGGCTCTATGTCACAGCTGCCCAGTCGCGTGCAGGGCGTTGTGACCAGCCTGGGGGAGGTGCAGGCTGATATCCGGCACTTGACAGCAGCTGTTCGAGACAACACTGCTGCCATTCGGGAAGAGGGGAGGCAGCGGCAACGTGACCAGCGGCATCAGATCACCCGCCAGCTGAGGATGCAGGCCCAAACAAATTTGTATCTGAGCCGTATCGCTGTGGCATTGGAGGGCATGCAGCCAACAGCTCCCAGGAGTGGCCCACCCGGGGATCAGCCTCCTCCTGATGCCCCCCCACCACCACCACCACCCACTCCCTCCAGGCAGATGAGGAGCCCGAGAGTGCCCCCAAGGAGGAGCCCCCGTCATCCCAGATGAGGGTTTTTTGTTTTTTTGGTTGTTATATATTTTTGTTTATACTCAGGACATGAGTTTATTTATTTTATTTATTATTATTGTTTATACTCAGGACATGAGTTTTGGTTAATTTTTTTGGTTCTCAGGTTATGAGATTTTATTTTTATTTTTTGATACTGCACACGTTGCAGTGTGAATGGTGTGTGAATGTGAGAGGGTGGCACTCCTGAAAGTAAGGGGTGTCACCCTCGGCCGTGGTGGTGAAGTTAACCCCACGGCTGAATGAATGACGTGTGAAAGGTGTGTGAATGGACAGTGACATCATTGGGGCCTTGACGCGGCGTTACTGCTCCCAACTCCTACATGCTGGACTTGGGCTAATCCAATGCGATGTGCATGTGATGTGTGTGATCTAGGGACATCAGTGGTGTACACGCGTGCACTGTCTGTGTTATTAATGTTTTGGTTTAGTGTCCAAAGATGCCTACGGCGAGGACCCTCCTGACTGCTCTTCCATCAGCAGACTGGGTGTCCTCTGGCAGGTGGGGACTGTGTGGGTCGGGGGTCAGGTCATCACGTATGTCAATCTCTAGGCCTTTTTTCATAGCAAAGTTATGTAGTATGCAACATGCACCGATGATCTGACACACAAAGGTAGGGGAATACAATAGGGTCCCCCCGGACTTATCCAGGCAGCGGAAACGGGACTTCAGGAGCCCAAATGTTTGCTCCACCACTGCACGGGTTTTGATGTGTGCTTCATTGTATTTTCTCTCTCCTCTGGTTTGGGGGTTCCGGAAAGGAGTCATTAGATGGGGTCCCAGTGCATATGCAGAGTCACCTGTAAGGGAAAAGACAGGAGGATGTTAGTAGTGCATGTGCCACTTTTGATGTGCATCACGGGAGGGGATAGTCATGCCTGACTCCCATGTCACTCACCAACCAGCCAGCTGTCCCCATACATGTTCTGTTCGAATTCTGCTGGAATGGGGCTCTGACGGTATATGAAGCTGTCATGGCTGGACCCGGGGTGTTTGGCACGGACGTGCCATATGAGGCGTTGGGCATCGGCTATCACCTGTACGTTGATGGAGTGCCAATGCTTCCGATTGCGGTATATGTGCTCTGTGGCACTGGGGGGCTGTAGGGCCACATGTGTGCAATCAATGGCCCCGATGGTGCGTGGGAATCTGGCAATGTTGTAGAAATCTGTCATTGCCTTCAGCCGCAGCTCCTCAGTGGTGGGTCTGATGAACTGGTTGGACATGCGTCTGAGGATTGCGGGGACAACCTGGTGCACACATCTGCTCATGGAGGACTGTGACATCCCAGCCACCACTCCACTTGTACGCTGGAATGATCCACTGGCAAGGAAATGAAGTGTTGCCAGGACCTTCACCAGTGGCTGCACTGCTTGTGAGCGGTGTGTCTTGCTGGTGATGTCACCCTGCAGGGTTGTGGTTAGTTCAAGTATTGCATCTGGGCTGAATCTGAAGAGGCGATACACCTCCTCATCCCCCATGCCAAAGAGGTTCATACGAGTGCGGTATATCCTCTCACGTGCCCGCCTCCTCCGTAGCGAGGGACCCAGTACTAGTCTTAGGACCACGAGTGCCCCTGGCATGTTGGCACACAGAGGTGTTGTCCTTGCTAGTGTTGTTGTTCAGCTTGCTAGTTTCGTCGGTAACGCTGCTGTAGCTGCTCTCCTGCTGACCTGTGACCGTCTGGAGTAAAGATAAAGCAGCCTTTTGTAGAAATAACTTTGCGCCGGACGGACCAGATACGCGCGGCGCATGTAGCCAGCGTATGGTGCTAATCCGTTCGTGAATTGGGAAAAATCCCTCATTTGCATATTTGCAGGGGAAATCAATAGGCGCGACTGATGCGCCCAGCGAAAATAAGCGCTGACGATACTCTGGCGTCGGAACGTTCCGCCGGTCGCAAATGACCCGTTATTGGGCGCATCTAGTTTGGTGGGTACGGGCACATAGAAAAGACGGCGCATCATCACAGTTACGCGGCGCATATCCAAATACTCCAGCGCAAGTGTTCGTGAATCTGGCCCTTACAGTTGCAGTTTGGGAGTTAACCACAGGGGGCGCTGTGACTTTGAGTGTTCCCTGTGTGTGTGTTTACAACTGTAGGGGGGTGTGGCTGTAGGTGTGACATCATCGATCGTGTCCCCCTATAACAGGGATGACGCGATCGATGCTGCGGCCACAGAGAAGCACGGGGAAGCCGTGTTTACACAGGGCTCTCCCCGTTCTTCAGCTCCAGGGACGGATCGCCGCACAGCAGCGGCGATCGGGTCCGCGAGTCCCACGGTCCCGGTCCTGGAGCTTCGGACCGGTTCACGGGAGCGCGCCGTGGGCGCGCGCCTGTGACCCACGGCTGGGTACTAAAATCAACGTATTTATACGTTGTTGTACCCAGCCGTGCCATTCTGCCGACTGAAATGTGTCCTTAAGTGGTTAACTATTACTATATTCAAAGAATTTCTTTCATGACCTGCTGTCACTTTGAATTGTTGCCATTTTGATTTCCTTTTTACAGCTTTCTAACATTCAAAAGATGTTCTTTCACTTTTAAGTATTTTAAATGCCTATTTCTTATGGTTTTTGGACGTGAGACAATTTTTTTGACTTTTAAGTGCATTGCCCATAGGAATTTGCATTGTGTTTGTGTACAGTTGTAAACGTTCTAATTTCTGTGCTCTTTGATGAAAATATATCCTCCTAGTGTAAGAGCTTATGCACACCTGCCTTTTAGGTGATGGTCCTTGTCTCTCCTCCCAGCCTCAAGCCTCCTCCTGAACCCTGCATTCTGAGCGTAATGCACTCCTTAACCCTGCATTCTGAGCACAGCAAACTCCTGATCTTTGCATTCTGAGCATAATACACTCCTTAATCCTGCATTCTCTGCATAATGCACTCCTGAACTCTTGTAATACCTATTTTATTTTTGTGTGTGTATATATATAAAAAAGTTGGTCTTACTGTCCTTTTGGGGGGAAGCTGTGCTCAATGATCCTTGACTTCATCAGGGTTGTTCAAGTAGATCTCCATCTCTGGAAGGTTGCCTTTCCCTGCATTAACCCATGCAGTGAAAACAAACAGGCCTTTTTATTGCCTGGGAGACTCTTGTGCTGCAAGCAGCAGTCCATAAGTCCTTTGTCTGGGAAAGAAATCCTCAGCATTGAAATAGTGTTAAAACCAAAAAATATAATATATTGCAGCTTACCAATCCTTAAATGTGGTGGCTGTATTCGTTTTCTTAGTTTTTTACCTGGTGATCCAGCCAGTAATACACATAGAGAGAAACCTTTGACCAGCCGCATTGTCAGTCTGAGAAGAGGCTAGCATTAGATCTATCAGATTTATTTGACTAACTCCAGCTGACAATTTTTTACAACAATAGTTTTATTTCTCCTTTTGGAATATAGGTTTTACATAAGTGAATAAAAACTGACTATTGTAAACACCCCTGTCAGCGGCAAATAGTTTGTGTCTAACAAGATTTGATTGCATAGACATCATTGAAATTATGGAAAAACTGTAAATTCTCTAAAACTGTAAATTCTCTGAAAATTTAATAGGACAAATATGGAGAAGGATTAAAGATGTTGGAGCAGTGACAAGCAAATCTGCCCAGGTTCCTTGCAAATTAGGTATATTTGCTCATCACTGCTTCAACATCTTTAATCCTTCTCCATTATTGTCTGGTCCCCTTGCTGCACATACTCATCATTTCTGCAACTTTTTTCTGTCCCTGCAAAACCTGTCTTACCATTCCGTTGGAACATCACTGAACTTCTTCAAACTCCTCATACACTCCACATACCTCTCCTTACATTTCACATCAGCAAGCTTTGCCTGTTATTTTACAGCATATTATTACACTGTCTGACACATCTTTTAACTTATATTGAACTCACTCCCATAATGACCCTGTTAATAAACAGGCAAATCTTTGCTTGTTGGTTTTAAATTAAGGCTAGCTGAAAAATCACCTAATAGAACCAGTGAATTATGTTTGTTAGTTTCTATGCAATAGGAAAACAGCTGATATGCATTTAGGCATTTTAAACTCTAATATACTACAACATTGTATGTGCCAGTGCACAACGCCTTCATACCACGGCTTCATACCACCATTTAATTGCTGAAAAACAACATTTAAAAAAAAAAGTAAAAAGTGTTCCCACTGTATCACAGGTGTAGTTATTCCCCCAACCACTCTTGTTCTTTCTTACCATTGGCACTCAGACTGAAAGTGAGAGAAAATCTAAAATCTTGTCTCATCATTGGAACAGTAATATATACAAAATATTTTTTAATAGAGTCCAGTGGCGGTTCATCTATAAAGGGCGCCGCAGCGCCGCCCCCTCTGGCTCTCGCACCGCCACTGAAATACATTGCATGAATCTATGCATTTTCGCCGCTGCCGCCGACTATTCAGATGGCCGGATGTTGAGCGCCGGCCGCCTGAATAACGGCAGCTGGTTGGCTGTGTGGAAGTGCCTATCAGCTCTGATAGGCTTTTGGAGTACAGCCCTCTGGCTTCCGAATGTTTATCTAAGGCAGGGGTGGGCAAACTTTTTGACTTGAGGGCCACAATGGGTTCATATATTGGACCCGGGGGCCGGACCAAGAGTATAACAAGAGTTGTTATTTTACAAAACTACAATTGATGACACAGTGGCTACGTTTGATGGCATGGCACAGTGGCTGCATTTGGCATGGCACAGTGGTGACAATTGATGGCACAGTGATTGCTTTTGATGGCATGGCACAATGGCTGCATTTGGCATGGCACAGTGGTGACAATTGATGGCACAGTGATTGCTTTTGATGGCATGGCACAGTGGTGACAATTGATGGCACAGTGATTGCTTTTGATGGCATGGCAAAGTGGCTGCATTTGGCATGGCACAGTGGTGACAATTGATGGCACAGTGATTGCTTTTGATGGCATGGCACAGTGGTGACAATTGATGGCACAGTGGCTGTGTTTGATGGCACAGTGGTGACAATTGATGGCACAGTGGCTGCGTTTGATGGCTTGGCACAGTGGCTGCATTTGGCATGGAGGTGACAATTGATGGCACAGTGATTGCTTTTGATGGCACAATTGCTGCGTTTGATGGCATGGCACAGCGGCTGCATTTGGCATGGCACAGTGGTGACAATTGATGGCACAGTGGCTGCGTTTGATGGCATGGCACAGTGGCTGCATTTAGCATGGCACAGTGGTGACAATTGATGGCACAGTGATTGCTTTTGATGGCATGACACAGTGGTGACAATTGATGGCAGAGTGGCTGTGTTTGATGGCATGGCACAGTGGTGACAATTGATGGCACAGTGGCTGTGTTTGGCATGGCACAGTGGTGACAATTGATGGCACAGTGGCTGTGTTTGATGGCATGGCACAGTGGCTGCATTTGGCATGGCACAGTGGTGACAATTGATGGACATGGTGGCTTCTCTTACCATATCTATTTTCTGTTTTCTGTGGTGTCTGTCACTTGTCATGTTTTGTGCCCATTTGGTTTGCAATATATTGGTGCATTTTCTGTTAAATTACATAAACCAGCTGATGTCAGAAACTAAAAAAAGAGAAGATAAAATGGGCACAAAGCATGACAAGCGACAGACACCACAGAAACAGAAAATAGATAGGAGAAGTATAGAATAATGGATGTTATTCATCAGTCTGTATCGCATAGCAACAATCACTCACCATCAGTACAGATGAAAGTCCCGATGTGATGGATGATTAGGACATTTCTGTTTTCTGCACCTAGGAGGGCCAGCCGCCAGTCACTGGTCACAGGCTCACGGCGCATGGATCACTTCTCACAGGCGCGCGGAAAGGAGTTGACGTCATTTGACGTGACGTCAACTACCTGCCTGAGCCTGCACGTACGGCTCAAGCCGTACTCTGCCCACGGTACCGCCCCCCCCTAGCTGCTAGCAAATTACATTGCGCAACGTCTCCTCTCTCCACCTAGCTGCTAGCCACTGACTATCCAGGAGGAGACGTTGTGCGATGTAATTCGCCCAGCGGCCAGCCACTACAACGCCGTAGCCAGCGCCTGCCCGGGGGCCGGATTAAAAGGTCCGCTGGGCCATATATGGCCCGCGAGCCATAGTTTGCCCACCACTGATCTAAGGGATATACAGGGGGTGCATTTCTTGTATAAGACTGACAGGCGTCTCAGCCAATCAGGTTTACCGGTTACCGGTAACCTGATTGGCTGAAGCGTCATTGAGGGTGGGAGAAGACATCGAGGGACGTGGAAGGAGGATGGCTGACCCCCAGAAAGGTAAGTGCCTGGCGGGGGAGGGGCATTTTATAGGGCACATCAGTGACAATGGGCACAGTGGCGACAAAGGACACAGTGGCATCAATGGGCACAGTGGTGAAAATGGGCACAGTGGCGAGAATTAAAGGGCACAGTGGCATCAATGGGCACAGTGGCGACAATGGGCACAGTGGCGAGAATTAAAGGGCACAGTGGCAAAAATGGGCTCAGTGGCGAGAATTAAAGGGCACAGTGGCATCAATGGGCACAGTGGCGACAATGGGCACAGTGGCAACAATTAAAGGGCACAGTGGTGACAATTTAAGGGCACAATGGCAACAATTGATGGCACAGTGGCTGCGTTTGATGGCATGGCACAGTGGTGACAATTGATGGCACAGTGGCTGTGTTTGATGGCATGGCACAGTGACTGTGTTTGATGGCATGGCACAGTGGTGACAATTGATGGCACAGTGGCTGCGTTTTATGGCATGGCACAGTGGCTGCGTTTGATGGCATGGCACAGTGGTGACAATTGATGGCACAATGGCTGCGTTTGATGGCATGGCACAGTGACTGCATTTGAGGGCATGGCACAGTGGTGACAATTGATGGCACAGTGGCTGCGTTTGATGGCATGGCACAGTGGCTGCGTTTGATGGCATGGCACAGTGGTGACAATTGATGTCACCCCCCCCCTCCCATAGTTTTGAGCACCAGCCGCCACTGATAGAGACACTTGTTCGAGTGACAGTGTTCAAAAATAAACTTTCCTTTACTCAATGGAGATTTCCTATAACTTCTTGTTGTGCTCCAGGAAAGGAAGGGTAGCTGGTAGTTTGGGCCTATCTCCCCTTGCAAATACACAGCCAGGCACACAGCATTTTCAGCAGCCTTTCTCTGGCTCAAGAATCAGTCTAGGGGTTCCTTTTTTGTGTTTTTTTAATGGGGAATGAGGAACTTGGATGGGGATAGGGAGCATGGGAAACCCCAGAACTGTAAAATGTGATCAACTTTAGGACTGCTAAACTTCTGGGAGCCCTTGTCCAACCCATGACAAATAACTTGTACACCTTCAGCTGCACCTGTACAACACTGGGCGGTATTGCACCCCAGCTTGGCTAAATTGGCACACTTTAGGCTGTACTTCTCTCAGCATCTGTCTTATAGTATCAATATGCTGCCTGTGACCTGTCCTCTTCCCAGAGACTAATGCACCACACAACCACCCATACAGCACTGGGGTCTTGTACTCATTCAGTCACAGGATTATAGGTTGACTCTTTCCCTGTGATGGAAATGAAGACTCACTCAGCATCTGGACAACTTGGGCTCCCTCCCACAGTTTCCTTCCTGGCTTCCTCCCCATGAGCTTTCTCCTGAACTCTTGGATACCTGGGATGCTCTGTAGATGCACCCTCAAGCTAAGCCTACCTGGGACCTCAGGATCTTTAAACTGGCTTCTAACCAGGTTAGACCCTGGAATGCTCCCTTACACCAGCATGCTGCAATTCCCCTTACCACTCAAGCTCAGACTATTTATGGGATCATCACCCACCTCCTGGGTACATCTCCCACAAATATTCAGACTGCAGCCTCTTCTCTGCCTCCCAATATGTTCCTGAAAATTATAGAATACATATGAAAAGTAGCAGATCAGCAGCCTGTGAAGACCTGAGCAGCCTGAACCAATCAACCCCTGTTTCACTGAGTACAGTAAAGCCAAATTAAATTTACCGAACAACCTTTCCTAAACCCAGGAGGGTGTTGCAGAAGCATAAAAATAAAATCCCTACAGTATTTGGACACAGATGGCAGATAAAACAATCTCAGAAGAAAAGTCAAGAGTGTAGTTTTTGAATCACTATTGTTTGCAATAGCTGTTTTAAAGAATATGGGGCAGATTCACAGAGAATTAGATTCTCTTAGAGTATCAGAAATACACTACGCCGCCGTTTTTTACCTGGCTCTACGTGGAATCCAGGTAGATTTTGTCCAGTAAACGACGGCGGCGTAGTGTATTTCTCCCGTCGCAATCCATCTGCGCGAGTAGGGGGCGTGAAGCATTTAAAATAGGCGCGTTCCCGTGGCGATCGAACTGCGCATGCTCCGTTCGCAAATTTCCCGCCGTGCATTGCGCGAAAACACGTCGTCATGTCGTAGTAGCGTCGTTTACGTACATTCCTATTCCCGAACGAGTTACGTAAAAAAAAAAAAAATATTTTCAAATCGACGCGGGAACGACGGCCATACTTTACATGGGTTACGCACTGTTAGACCAGCAAAAAGCTCCTCTAACATTACGTAGCCAAAAAATGACATAGGCGATTGCGAGGGACACTCGTACCTTCGTGGATCGCCGTAAAAACTCATTTGCATATCCCGACGCATGAAAACGACGCAAACTCCTCCCAGCGGCCGCAAAAATATCGCAGTGTAGATCCGAAGGCTTACGAGGACGTAAGCCTCTCGGATCGAAGCCCGAAGCCGCCGTATCATGGTTTGAGGATTCAAACTAGTGATACGGGGCGCGAAATTTGAAATTACTCCTGTCTAACACCAGTTAGACAGGCGTAATTGCTCTGTGAATCTGGGCCTATATTTTTAGAGCAAAAACATATGCAATCCATCCCTGTAATAAATGCATACGTTTTATCCTTTATATCCCTACACAGGTACAGAAAAAACGATTTATATGCCAAAATATGCCCTCAGATTTTAAATGTCTTCTTATGGAAGACACCACATGCCTTTTGTGGACTAAAACTAAGATCACTCCTGCCCAGTCTCTGTTGTTAAACTACTGAATCTCTCCCACTCTCCTCATTTACACTGTATAAGAATTCATTTTTTAATAGTCCAAGATAAGAATGGGGAGGACTTCTTGAGATAACACATGAAGTATTCACAGGACACAGGACAGCTCTGAATTTCTGACATGTTCAGGTATTTTTTGGCACTTAAGGAACATATTTAACAAAGTGCTTTCCGTGGTATATTTAACAGTCATAAAAATGTAAAATAAAGTTCATTGGTAGGGTTTATATACACTTTAACAGTACATAAGTATGTATTTTTGATTGGTTCACATGTGGATATTTATTACATTATGGTTATATAGAACCATCATGCACTTGTTGTACATTATACAGCTGCAATAAAAAGTATGTGAACCCTTTTGGAATGATATGGATTTCTGCACAAATTGGTCATAAAATGGTATCTGATCTTCATCTAAGTCACAACAATAGACAATCACAGTCTGCTTAAACTAATAACACACAAATAATTAAATGTTACCATGTTTTTATTGAACATACCATGTAAACATTCACAATGCGAGTGGAAAAAGTATGTGAACCCTTAGACTAATGACATATGCAAGCGCTAATTGGAGTGAGGTTTCAGCCAACTGGAGTTCAATCAATGAGATGAGATTGGAGGTGTTGGTTACAGCTGCCCTATAAAAAAACACACACCAGTTCTGGGTTTGCTTTTCACAAGAAGCATTGCCTGATGTGAATAATGCCTCGCACAAAAGAGCTCTCAGAAGACCTATGATTAAGAATTGTTGACTTGCATAAAGCTGGAAAAGGTTATAAAAGTATCTCCCAAAGCCTTGCTGTTCATCAGTCCATGGTAAGACAAATTGTCTATAAATGGAGGAAGTTCAGCACTGCTGCCACTCTCCCTATAAGTGGCTGTCCTGTAAAGATGACTGCAAGAGCACAGTGCAGACTGCTCATTGAGGTGAAGAAGAATCCTAGAGTGTGAGCTAAAGACTTACAAAAATCTAGTATATGCTAACATGCCTGTTAGCGAATCTACTATACGTAAATCACTAAACAATATGGATTTCATGGGAGGATACCACAGAGGAAGCCACTGCTGTCCAAAAAAAAACATTGCTGCACGTTTACAGTTTTCGCAAGAGCACCTGTATCTTCCACATCAGTACTGGCAAAATATTCTGTGGATAGATGAAACCAAAGTTGAGTTGTTTGGAAGAAACACGCAACAATATGTGTGGAGAAAAGGAGGAACAGCACACCAAAATCAAAACATCATCCCAACTGTGAAGTATGGTGGTGGGGGCATCATGGTTTGGGGCTGCTTTGCTGCGTCAGGGCCTGGACGGATTGCTATAATCAAAGGAAAAATAAATTACCAAGTTTATCAAGACATTTTGAGATCTCGAGATATGTTGCGTAACTTCTTAGATGCGCCGGCGTATCTTTTTTCTGTATTCAGAAAACATGATACGCCGGGATTGAGCTAAGATACGAGCGGCGTAAGTCTCTTACGCTGTCGTATCTTAGTTGCATATTTACGCTGGCCACTAGGTGGCGTTTACCTCGATTTACGCGTCAAATATGTAAATTAGCTAGATACGCCGATTCACGAACGTACGCCCAGGCCGTCGCAGTACTGATACACCGTTTACGTAAGGCGATTTCAGGCGTAAAGATATTCCAACAAAAAGATGGCGCAGCCAATGTTAAGTATGGACGTCGGGACCGCGTCAAAATTTATAAATTTTACGTCGCTTGTGTAAGCCGATTCAGAATAGGGCTGGGCGTAAGTTACGTTCACGTCGTTTTCATTGACTATTTGCGACCTGATTTGGAGCATGCGCACTGGGATACGTCCACGGCCGGCGCATGCACAGTTAGTTTGGCGCGTCATTTACGTGGGGTCATCGTTAATTTAAATATAACACGCCCCCTACCTGCCCAATTTAAATTGCGCGCAGATACGCCGGCCCATTTACACTACACCGACATAACTTACGGAGCAAGTGCTTTGTGAATACAGCACTTGCCTGTAAAAGTTGCGGAGGCGTAACGTAAATAGGATACGTTACGCCCGCACAAAGATACGCGCTCCTGCGTGAATCTAGCCCCAAATTGTTGGCTGTTCGGTGAACAGGCAATGTTCGAGTCGAACATGAGTTTGAACTCGGAGCTCATCCCTAGTAATGGGATGTCCACTAATAGGTGAGATACCCAGATGCCCACAAACAAAGTGGGAACCCTGTATAATGGCCACAGCAAATGGTCCGACCCAGGAACTCAAGTGTAGATATGTAACCAATAGAGTCTACAGGTCACATTGTATAAAACAGGTGCCTTAAGCCACAAGTATCTACAAAACTTAAAAATATGAGTTTTGCATACACTGGCCCTTTATTTAGACTTTCAATATCGCAAAAATAACTTCTTATTACTTTGCAGTTGTCCAATTATTATATTTGTATGTCCATATGAGAAAAAACTATGTTAACATTTTTCAGTTTCTTGTTTGGTGTTTTTGTTGTGAAGCAAGTGGCTGGATGTTCTGAAAATAAGTTTGCTTGGCCAAAAGTGTCTGCCTTCTCAAACAAAGTGCGTTGGCATAAATATGTTAAAAATGTGAGTGCAAACACAGTCATAATCGTATTATGTTTGTCAAGGTATTTCCTTTTACATATTGCTTTTATAATAATTCTGAATCTCTTTGTCTCTTGCATTACCTGTAAACTTTATACTTAGCCTGCTTGGAAACACATTCCACAAGGTAATGAATAGGTACAATGTTTAACAAGG
Organism: Rana kukunoris; assembly: GCA_029574335.1. NCBI lineage: Eukaryota > Metazoa > Chordata > Amphibia > Anura > Ranidae > Rana > Rana kukunoris. The sequence goes on along the minus strand of CM056049.1, from coordinate 501,224,465 downwards.
ATTCTAAGAAGCAGGATATTTTCAATAAAGGCTCTGTGCAATTTGCACCAGTACAAATAATGGTATAAGCCGTTTAATAGCATTGTACATAATAATTAGCGTTTATGCAGTTTAGAGAATATATTTAAAGAGAAATTCTTGTGTTGCTGGTTACAACTTTGTAAACTGCGGTTGTCAATTTCCATAAGAATGTGATTTCTGTAGACCACAAAGTGCACTTCCTTATAGTCAAAAGTGTAAGGTTTGTTATTTTTGTTTATCTATTATGAAAATGAGAAATAAAGAATAAAAAAATTAAAAAGAGGAATTCTTTTTGGAGTTTCCATAGCCTAAGTTTTTTCTGCAAGACAAAAAACATATTGGTAGGTTAACATACATTCACCCAAATTGACTCTGCAATGCGGCATGAAAAAAGCCATATATGCTTACAATTTGATGGTACAATCTTCTTTTAATCTGAAAACAAGTATGTTGCCATGGTGGTATTGGCCCCTTTATGTAGCCAGATAGGCCTTAAAAAGGGCTGAGACTCATCTAGTATCTACTATTCCATAAACTACTTGGTATTCCCCTGTACACCCCACAAGGGATGATGGTATTTGCTGCGGATGGCTCCCAGGTTGCAACCCTACATCAGAACTGTCAAAAACTGATAGCAATGAGATGAGGTACAGGATGCAGGTATGAGATGGTGGTCTATACCAGTTGTCCACAACCATCAGACCCTTGTCTGCTGCTGGACCTCGCCCGCCATTCAGCCAAAACACAGCTTCTTGTCCCCTCCCACTCCTGTAATGTCTGCCTGGGAACATAAATCCCCAGAGTTGGAGCATCCAGCCGTTCAGGAGTAAGGATAAGCTGGGTTTTGTCTGAACTTGGGGCAAACCCAGTTTGACAGATCCATGAGAAGCTCTCACATGACTGCATCCCCACAGGCCAAATCAGCTGGCATGGGGCATTACCCACCCAGCAGTTTCATGTACACAAAGGGACAGGGGTGCTTGTGACATTCCTAACCTTATATGGCCATGTGGCCATATAAGGTCAATGATTTAATGAGCTTTATATGCATTTATATGCATTCGTGCAGCTGCAGGGTGAGAAATGCCCTTGCCACCGATGATTGGGTTGGTGGGGATGCGATCATGTGACAGTTTACCACGCTTCTGCCGGACTGGGTTCAGACAGAGTTTGAGCCGAATTCAGCTCATCTTTATTCCTCAGAAGTCTGTGTTATGTGGCCTGAACTTTTCCAGATATCCCCACCCTACAGCCCCTCACTGTCCTTTCTTTCCACATTCAATTGCTTCTAATGGAGACTTTTAACACTTTACCTGGAGGAGAAATTATATAATAGATAATAATCCCCTTTTTATTTTTTATTTTTTAATATTTATGTTTGCTTTTCATCTCTTTTTGTATATTCAGTGAAACAAACATGATGGAATATTATGACTGGAACATGTGACAGTGTCAAGCATGGCATCTATTGTTGGGAGACCGAGCAGTGGGAAATTAACATTTGGTGACTGGGAAGTTGTTTTGTACTCTCATTTAACCATTGGTATGGAAGGCAAATGTGAGAGTGAGGCCTCGTACACACGACCGTTTTCCTTGACAGAATGCATCAAGAAACTTGGTGGCAGAGCTTTTTTGCCCGAGGAAAATGGTCGTGTGTATGTTTTTCGTCGAGAAAACTGTCGTGGAACAAGTTCTCTTTTTGCTCATCGGCAGTTTCAATTTTCTTGTCGTGTTCCTCGTCGGGCTGATTTATGACGAGAAACACGTTCGTGTGTATGCTTAGAAACCTGCGCATGCTCAGAATAAACTATGAGATGGGAGCGTGCCTTCGGTAAGAGTAGGGTTTGTAATGGAGATAGCACATTCTTCACGCTGTAACAGACTGAAAAGCGCAAATCGTCTCTCACCAAACTTTTACTTAACACGCAGTAATATGAGATTAGCAAAAGCAGCCCCAAGGGTGGCGCCAGTGGAATTAAACTTCCCCTTTATAGTGCCGTCGTATGTGTTGTACGTCACTGCGTTTGAGAACAACGAGATTTTGTCTTGACAGTGTGTAGGCAAAGAAAGCTTGTCAAGATTCTCGACAAGCCTGACAAGGAACTCGTAGAGGAAAACAATGTTTAATTTACGATGAGTTCCTCGGTCGTGTGCACGAGGGCTGACAGTTCGTTTTGGAAAGACTGGCATTGTTGCCCCATGCAAGAATAAGATCCTCATGAGACATTTAAATCAACATGCTGAATAGAGATTCAACAAAGGCAATGGAAAAGCAAAGCAATGGAAAAATAGGAAAAATATTTTGTTTCTTCCTATAAAGAATTTTTGATTCACATTTCCTTTTCTTTTTACAATACATGTATGATAACACAGCAAGGGTAAGCATGGAAAGTCAGTGTTTGAAAACGTGTTGATACCAGATTAAGTATGTACATGTACTAGAAATCTGAGGCTATAGGAGCAGGGGCGGACTGACAACTCACAGGGCCCCCGGGCAATAGGAGATTATGGGGCCCCTGGGCAATAGGAGATTATGGGGCCCTGGGCAATAGGAGATTATGGGGCCCCTGGGCAATAGGAGATTATGGTGCCCCCAGTCAATAGGAGATTATGGGACCCCCAGGCAATAGATTATGGGGACACACAGTATACACACACACACACATACAGTATACATACACACAGAATACACATACACACACTGAAAAGGTACTGGAGAGGCAGGGCAGCTATAATATTGTGATTTTTAGACCAAAAGGATGTCGTAAGGGACATTTCAGGGAATGATGTAAAAAAAACACATATTTTTACATACTGACCCTGGTTTTACTGAGGCTGGCAACCCTAATGGGGCCCCCAAGTGGCAATGGGCCCTCAGAGTGCCCGAATGGTCAGTCTGCCCCTGTATAGGAGGTTTGTTTAAATAGTGACAAAGTAGGTTTCAATGAGTCTTTGGGCCAGATTCAGCAGGACTTGCGCTGGAGTAATTCGATATGCGCCGCGTAACTGTGAAGATGCGCCGTCGTTTCTATGTGGCCGTACCCACCAAACTAGATGCGACAGAAAATGGGCCATTTCCGATCGGCTTAACTTTCCGACGCCAGAGTCTCGTCAGCGCATAATTTCGCTTGGCGCATCAGTCGCGCCTATTGATTTCCCCTGCAAATATGCAAATTAGGGAGATTTCCCGGTTCGCGAACGGATTAGCACCATACGCTGGCTACATGCGCCACACGTATCTCGTCCGTCCGGCGCAAAGTTATTTCTACAAATAGCTGCTTTATCTTTACTCCAGACGGCCACAGGTCAGCAGGAGAGCAGCTACAGCAGCGTTACCGACGATAAGAGCTAGCTGAGCACCCCCACTTGCAGGACAACACCTCTGTCCATGCTTGTCTGTCAACTTTTACAGCCATGGAGGAAGACATCATAGGTCTCCATAGCCGAGATGACGGCTGACAGCTCCTGGCCTTAAGAGTTCAGCTTTCTCCTGTGTGTTTGCGGGGAACGGGAGCAGCCATCTCAGAACAAAAGTAACTTCACTGCGGGGAGGGGGAACAGGATATACTTTAGTGCCGGAATGGCGCATCTACGGGTGCATTTAAACGCCCAACGGAACGCATTGCGCTGACGTTTCCCGTGAAGTGGTGCCGACGGAAGTTGTGAGCATGCGCACAAGGGGGCCGAGTGAAGCCTCACTTACTGCGCATGCTCCGTGGATGATGCGCTGAACGTAAGCCTCTGCGCTGGGCTCCGCCCATCATTTACATATGATCACACCCACTTCCACTTGCGTCGGGTTATGCCAGCGCATTATCGTTACTCTGGCGCAAGTTTACGCGCAACTGCTATGTGAATAACAGTACTTGCGCCGAAAGTGTCGGCGGAGTAACGTAAATGAGAAACGTTACTCCAAAATAAAGAAGCGCCCATGTACCTGAATCTGGCCCTATAAGGTTAATTGTGACACTGATATTTTGTTTCTTTTTAGAAAAGGAAGTGCAAAAAGGTATTTTCTTTTAAATATGAGTAGCCTTGGTCTATGCACTACATAGGACTTCAAGAAAAAAAGGTTATTATTTACCAATTGGCTAAACTGACATTTACCTCAATTTTAAAAATGTTGGGATGCTGTGTCTACATAAAACAGAATGCAATTATTTGCAAATCTCATAAAACCATAACAAATTTTCAATAGAAATATCAAATGTTTAAACTAATGTAGCGCCCTGCTCCTAAATGACTGGGCGCTATGTTAAATTTAGTGGGTGTCTGAGCCGATAATATGGCTCAGACTGTGATGATTTATACTAAATTAGCCTCTGTCCTGGAAGTGGCTGTGCCTGATAGCATTTTCCCACTGTTGCCTGTAGGTGGCGATACCCCCTCAGGCCAGTGTTGGAACACGTGCAAGCCATAGATCATTGAGTATCTTTCCTCAGGAACAGCCCAGTGGGAGTGGTTCCCCGCTGTGCATGTCGGGAAGGGATACTTAAGGAGCAGACACCATATTTTGGGGTCCTTCGCCTCATGGCCCTCCTGGAGCGAGGTATGTGTTGCGTAATTTCCAGCCTCGGGACCACGTTGGCTCGAGGCTGCATCTCTATCACTAGGCCCATTAGTGCTGACTGGGACCTACAAATCAAGAGGGATCTCAAGCTGTCCATCCAAGTGGGGGAAGCTATACTTAATAAAAGAAAACCAGGGTAGGAACTGCCCTGGAGGAGACCATGCGGAAGGCTTATGTCTCGGGATAGGCCTGGTGACCTTATTAAGGAGGGATTCACGACTCAAGTTGTCCTACAGTTAGCTGGTTCGGCTTAAAGGCTCTTTAACTGCACGGCTGTAAGTTTGGGTAATACATCCTGTGGCAGAGGATTCCGGACTGTTCAATTTGTTCCCAATCAGTCTGTGGCAGACACTGTTATTGAACTGGTTCGTGCATCATCCCGGCTGCTAGGCCAGGTGAGAGGGGTCTATCCGGGTGAACAATACCCACTCAAGAGGGAGTGGTTAATGACTTTGGTGTATAGAAGTTTTTCCCCAGTGATCTGTACTGCGTACCTGAACCTTCCCTTCCCCCTTCATCCTTCTACCTTCTTCACAAGTTTTGAGCAAAAGAATAAAACCTGACAGCTAGAGGTTTTACATCTTGTGTGGACATTAGAGTTCTTTCAGACTTCCTTCCCCTAGACGACAAATGTTGAGCTAACGTGCAGGACCCAAATCTAAACCAGCAGCTCCTACGGGGGAAGTGCTACACTAAGAAAATGAAAAATTTTAGGAAACAAATTAAGGTACATTTAAAATTGATGTCAGTAACATGTCTCAATGCCATGTACCTGGTCCTAAAGCTAAAATGCTGAGGGGGCTCTCCTTGAGTCTAAGTGCTTGGGTTGTCTCCGAAGATGGTAACAGGGATCACTAAGCCCAGAGAAGCAGGGATTGCCAGATGTGCCAAGGGTATTACATGCTAGAGTGGTGACCTCTCTGTGTGTAGATTCAGGTAACAGCAGACTAATGCAGCAGGCTGGTAACAGCAGGTGGATATCACAGGCTGGTCACAGCAGGTAAGTACAGCAGGTTGGATTATTGCAGGCAAGGCAAGACAGTAGGTGTAGTCAGGAGCCTTTGCTAAGGTCAGAGTACCAGTGGTCAGCAGACAGAGAAGCAGAGACGTGGTCAGGGAAGCCAAGGTCATACACAGGACTGGAGACAGGAGCAGATACGTGAACAAGCTAGGGTTAGACTCAGAAGAGAGACAAATTCAAGAGCATGCCGGGCCGGTAACGGGTAGTTTAGTAGTACATGCACACAGGATCACAGGTATCAGGAAACTGAGCAGTCAGCAGCGTCCATGTGCAGCTGTCATTCCCTTAAATGCAAGAGGGTGCCAGAATCTAACGCAGGTGTGGTGCCAAATCTCTTCCATTGCATGTGCATGCATTTCTGTGCAAACATGAGCTGCCATGTTTAATATTGACAATTATGCCAGGTCTCTGGGCAAATCTTCTCAGGCTTTTCCCTTGACAATCAAAAAAAGTTGGGACAGGGCAACAAAAACCTGGGAAAGTGAGTGGTACTAACAAGGAAGAGCTGGAAGAACATTTAATTGGTAACAGGTCAGTAACATGATTGGGTATAAAAGATAATCTTAGAGAGTCACAGTCTCAGAGTAAAGACGGCAGAGATTCACCAATCTGTGCCTAATTTCAGATAATGTTCCTCCATGTAAAATTACAGTGCATATTATCATCAAAAGATTCTGAGGATCTGGAGAAATCTCTGTGCGCATGTGACAAGGCCAAAACACAATATTGAATGTATGTAATCTTCAGGCTTTCAGATGGCACTGCAATAAAAACAGGCATGATTCTGTAATGAACATCATTACATGGCTCATGAGTACTTCCAAAAATCATTGTCTGAACACATTTTGCTGTGGCATCCAAAAATTTAAGGTAAAGCTTACTTATGCAAACAAGAAGTCATATCGGAATATGATACAGGAAGACACTATTTTCTCTTGACTAAAGCTTATTTAAAATGGTTGGTCAGACAAATCAAAATTTGACATTCTTTTTGGCAAGCATTAGGGATGAGCTTCGTATTCGAGTCAAACTCATGTTCGACTCGAACATCGTATGTTCGATCGTTCATCGAATTACGAACGTTTTGGGCCATTCGCTCCAAATTCGAGTTATGTTTCACAGCCCATAATTCACTGCGGCATTGCTGGCTGATGATTGGCCAAGTATGCACTCTGACCCGCATGCTTGGCCTATCACAGCTTGCAATAAACGGAAAGCCATAATTGGCCAAAGCCAGGGTAGCTTTGGCCAATTATGGCTCAGGGGGTTTAGTACACGCTCCTCACTATAAAAGGCCGCCTGCAGGTCGGCCTTGTGTAGTGTGTTGCGGTGGTTAAAAGAGAGAAGACAGAGAGCGTGAGAGAGAGAGAGAGAGAGAGAGAGAGTCATTTTTAGTAGGTAGATAGAGCAGGCAGGCAGGCAGGCTAGTCAGTTAAAGTTACAGTGTGTAGAGGATATATATGCATCCCAGGTGTTGTATATATATTTATAGACTGTATAGTTTAGCTAGATCAGCTCTTCCTAATTTGCTGGCAGGCAGCTGATTGTGCTAGCTGCAGTATTCTCACATGGTGTATTGCCTGTGTCCTCTGCAGTGTGCATCACAAAGCTACGTGGTGTGTGTACTGCCTTTGTCCTCTGTAGTTTGCACCTAAAGCTACTTGGTGTGTACTGCCCGTGTCCTCTGCAGTTTGCACCTAAAGCTACGTAGTGTGTACTGTCCGTGTCCTCTGCAGTGTGCACCTAAAGCTACGTGGTGTGTGTACTGTCTGTGTCTGTGCTATTTTTCGCAATGATTTTCATCCATATTGCAGGCACCAGACAAAAGCAGTTTTAAATTACTTTTTCTTATAGTAATCTCATTTTGTGCAGGGACAGTTCTAAACACGTGCCACTTCACAGGCATACTATAGACACCCAGCAGGTACAATATTTAAAGGAATTTTTCATTATTTTTTTTATTTAATCATTAAAATCACTGCTCCAGAAAAAAACGACAGTTTTTAAAACTTTTTTTCCATTGATACATGTTCCCTGGGGCAAGACCCAGGTTCTCAAAGACGTTTTATGACAATAACTTCCATATTAGGCTTTAAAATGAGCACTTTTGAATTCGAACGTTCGAGTCCCATAGGTGTCAATGGGGTTCTAAATGTTCGCACGAACAATCGGTCTGTTCGAAGGTTCTGGTTGGAACCGAACAGGGGCGGGGGGGTGTCCGGCTCATCCCTAGCAACCATGTCCACCAGACTAAAGAGTAACAAGACCAACTGGCTTGTTTACAGCACTCAGTCTCAAGCCTGCATCTCTGATGGAGGTGCATTAGAGTGCATAGAATGGACAGCTTGTGGATCTGGAAAGAGGAGGAGAGAGTGCAGAATGCATCCAGGTTTAAGAGTAGGATAGGCTCCCATCCTGTCAATGGGCCAGATTCAGGTAGATGGGAGCATCTTTGCTCCAGAGTAACGCTTCTCATTTACGTTACTCTGAAGACCCTTTCAGCGCAAGTACTGTTATTCACATAGCAGTTGCGCGTAAACTTGCGCCAGAGTAACGATAATGCGCTGGCGTAACCCGACGCAAGTGGAAGTGGGTGTGATCATATGTAAATGATGGGCGGAGCCCAGCGCAGAGGCTTACGTTCAGCGCATCATCCACGGAGCATGCGCAGTGAGTGCGGCTCCACTCGCCCCCTTGTGCGCATGCTCACAACTTCCGTCGGCACCACTTCCCGGGAAACGTCAGCGCAATGCCTTCCGCTGGGCGCTTAAAAGCGCAGGCGGAAACGCCATTCCGGCGCAAAAGTATATCTATTTCCCCCCACCCCAGGGAAGATACTTTTGCTCTGTAATGGCTGCTCCCGCTACCCCCAGAGAGAGGAGGAACCTTAATTTTAATTCCCAGGAGGTCTCGGTTATCATCTCAGCAATGGAGTCTGTGAATGATTTGCTTCATGGGAAAAAAAAGCCGCAAGACCAGCCGGGAAAGGAAGCAGGGCATCCTGGAGTCCATTGCTGCCAGGGTGAATGTCTTGGGGTATTCCACCCGGACTGCTGGGGACATTCAGAAAAAAATAAACGACTTGCGGCGCAAGGTCAAGGGCAAGGTGTCCACCATCAGGAGGCATGAGAGGGGCACAGGTGGTGGTACCCCATGTCCTGTCACCCTGACCGCGGAGGAGGAGGTGGTCGCACGCTGCCTGGAGAGGGAGCAGGTGGAGGGGGTCCCAGGCTATGACTCCATGGAGGAAGGCTCCAGGACAGGTAAGTGTTTTTTATCCCCTATTTGATTTGTTGCATTTGGGGGGGAGGGTACATGTGCCAAGTGTGTGGGACCACCAACATGTGTCTGCTTTGTGTCATCCACAGATGACGGAGCTGGGCCATCATCGGTCAGCGTCCATTCCACCCCATCCCCTTCACGCCATCGTGTGCCCGAGCCCCTGGGTGGTGAAGAGGTGGTGGAGGAGAGTGGCCACACCACACCTGCCGAGGTCGTAGAGGAGGAGCCTGCTGTGGCAGAGCAGGACTTTACTTTAGTTTTGGAAGTCTCCTCCCCTTCTCCTGGGCCATCTGTTATCCCCTCCCCCATCCTTGGAAGCCCCTCAAGGGTGACTCCTTCCCCCCGGGGACAACCATCTTCTGGCCCCAGGAAGGCGACCCAGAAGACCAGGGGGGTGTCTGATGTTGTCCAGGACCAGTTGGCGAGGGATCACGCCAGACAGACTGAACAAATGGGGGCCATAGTTGGCCACTTACAGAAAGTGTCTGACAGCCTGGGCTCCGTTGCCCAGATAAGCAACGCAGTCCAGGATGTCAGCTGTAATTGCGCTGCAGTGGTCACCAGTTTGGGGGAGGTGCATGGTGAAATTACGCAACTCACTGCAGCCGTCCAGGCCAACACTGCTGCCATCCAGGGTAACAGTGCTGCCATCCGGGACCAGGGGAGGCTGAGTCGGCGGGCCCAGCATTACCAGGTCACCCGTCAGCTCCGGATGCAGGCCCAGATGAACAATTACCTCGGCCGGATAGCCATGGCCTTGGAGGGCATGCAGGCCACACCTGCCAGGAGTGGCCCACCTGGGGATCAGCCACCTCCAGATGCCCCCCCACCCCCACCCACTCCATCCAGGCAGCTGAGGAGGCAGACAGGGGCCCCCAGAAGAAGCCCCCGGCATCCCCGATGAGGTTTTTTTTGTTTTGGTTTCTATGATTTTTTTAATTAGACTCAGGTCATGAGTTTTTGTTTATTTTTTATTCTTTATTTTATACTCAGGTCATGAGTTTTTGTTTATTTTTTATTCTTTATTTTATACTCAGGTCATGAGTTTTTGTTTATTTTTTATTCTTTATTTTATACTCAGGTCATGAGTTTTTGTTTATTTTTTTTCTCAGGTTATGAGATTTTGTATTTCTTTTTTTACTGCACACGGTCAGGAGTGCAGGGGACAGTGTGAATGGTGTGTGAATGTGAGAGGGTGGCACTCCTGACAGTAAGGGGTGTCACCCTCGGCCGTGGTGGTGAAGTTAACCCCACGGCTGTATGAATGACGTGTGAAAGGTGTATGAATGGACAGTGACATCATTGGGGCCTTGACGCTGGCGTTGCTGCTCCCAAGTCCTACATGCTGGACTTGGGCTAATCCAGTGTTTCTCAATTCCAGTCCTCAGGCCCCCCCAACAGGTCAGGTTTTCAGGATTTCCCTCAGATGAAAAGGCTGTGGTGATTACTAAGGCAGTGAAACTGATCAAATCACCTGTGCAAAATAATGGAAATCCTGAAAACCTGACCTGTTGGGGGGGCCTGAGGACTGGAATTGAGAAACACTGGGCTAATCCAATGCGATGTGTATGTGGTGTGTGTGATCTAGGGACATCAGTGGTGTACACGCGTGCACTGTCTGTGTTATTAATGTTTTGGTTTAGTGTCCAAAGATGCCTACGGCAAGGACCCTCCTGACTGCTCTTCCATCAGCAGACTGGGTGTCCTCTGGCAGGTGGGGACTGTGTGGGTCGGGGGTCAGGTCATCACGTATGTCAATCTGCAGGCCTTTTCTCATAGCAAAGTTGTGCAGAATACAACATGCAGCGATGATCTGACACACAAAGGTAGGGGAATACAATAGGGTCCCCCCGGACTTATCCAGGCATCGGAAACGGGACTTCAGGAGCCCAAATGTTTGCTCCACCACTGCACGGGTTTTGATGTGTGCTTCATTGTATTTTCTCTCTCCTCTGGTTTGGGGGTTCCGGAAAGGAGTCATTAGATGGGGTCCCAGTGCATATGCAGAGTCACCTGTAAGGGAAAAGACATGAGGATGTTAGTCATGCATGTGCCACTTCTGTTGTGCATCACGGGAGGGGATAGTCATGCCAGACTCCCATGTCACTCACCAACCAGCCAGCTGTCCCCATACATGTTCTGGTTAAATTCTGCTGGGATGGGACTCTGATTGTATATGAAGCTGTCATTGCTGGACCCGGGGTGTTTGGCACGGACGTGCCATATGAGGCGTTGGGCATCAGCTATCACCTGTACGTTGATGGAATGCCAATGCTTCCGATTGCGGTATATGTGCTCTGTGGCACTGGGGGGCTGTAGGGCCACATGTGTGCAATCAATGGCCCCCACAGTGCGTGGGAATCTGGCAATGTTGTAGAAATCTGTCATTGCCTTCTGCCGCAGCTCCTCAGTGGTGGGTCTGATGAAGTGGTTGGACATGCGTCTGAGGATTGCGGGGACAACCTGGTGCACACATCTGCTTATGGAGGACTGTGACATCCCAGCCACCACTCCACTTGTACGCTGGAATGATCCACTTGCAAGGAAATGGAGTGTTGCCAGGACCTTCACCAGTGGCTGCACTGCTTGTGAGCGGTGTGTCTTGCTGGTGATGTCACCCTGCAGGGTTGTGGTTAGTTCAAGTATTGCATCTGGGCTGAATCTGAAGAGACGATACACCTCCTCATCCCCCATGCCAAAGAGGTTCATGCGCGTGCGATATATCCTCTCACGTGCCCGCCTCCTTCGTTCCGGGGGACCCATCAGTAGTTCTAGGACCACAATTGCCCCTGGCATGTTGGCACACAGAGGTGTTGTCCTTGCAAGTGTGGTTGTTCAGCAAGCTCCTATCGTCGGTAACGCTGCTGTAGCTGCTCTCCTGCTGACCTGTGACCGTCTGGAGTAAAGATAAAGCAGCCTTTTGTAGAAATAACTTTGCGCCGGACGGACGAGATACGCGCGGCGCATGTAGCCAG